>JAWWEU010000023.1:6346778-6427764 GCA_035583155.1 Acropternis orthonyx | reverse complement strand
AGATAGATTTTTAAATTTCCAATAATTTCGTATTTTACACTTTTGGTTGGCAATATTCTACGTCCATTTCACCTCACTGTTTCATTTCCAGGTTCACCACAGGAAAAAACAAAGGTAAACAAAAAGCAGATAAAATCATAGTTGGAAATTTACCCAGAAATGAGACAATGAAAAGGAACTTTCTTTCACATGAATTAGTGCTGCTGTTCTTTATTAAATTTTAAGTTAATGTTTTTTGACCCTATTGATAGGGTTGTCAGACATATGTTTTCATGTGCTGATCCCACTAGAGGCATCTGAGTCCTCAAAAAGCATCCCCTTCTGGTGACACAGTCCACAGGCATCTTGAAGTTTCACAATTTTTACTCTTTTCATTCCTTCAGTTTTGCTTCAGCTTATTTCAACTGCCTGTATGAGTATTTTATAGTGCATACCACTAAGAGCAACAGATGACGTGCTCATCCACTCCATAATTCACATTGACAATAGCCAATCTCTGCTCAGCCCATATCGCACAGGAAAAGGGATTAATCAGGCAGCGACATCCTGGGAGAACAACAAAGCTCAGGCTGCTGGGTTTAGGGTTCAGATCCCTCCAGGAATGGTCTGGAGCCACTCCACTCTCTCTGAAACTTTGGAAAACATTTGCACAATGACACCCCCATTTTTGCACAGGAATGACTGATGGGTATCCAAAGTCACCAGTTGCAAGCCTTATTACAGTCTTTACAATGAGATAGTCAGGTCTTAGATGCAGCTGTAAACTCAAACAGTCCTATTGGCACACTGCAATTTGCAACCTGCTCAGTTCTGACTGTGGGGGACAACACTCATCAGTCTGTAAGATGCTGTAAAGCCAGATTTATATATTCCGGTATGAGTTTGCATGGATGAAGTGTTGAGATCCAGGGAGAGCAGAGCAATACAAGCACCACTGTACTAAGCACTCTGGTCTCCAGTGGGTGAGTGTGCTCAAGGTACTGTATTTCCCCAGGTCTGTGAAACAGCAAGGTCTGAAACTGAGGTCTAATATCCAAGTGAAGCTCCGCTCTTCCCTTTGGGAAGGACCAGCTTAACATGCCCCACTATTTAGCCAGGATTTCTATCTGTATGTATATCTGGGGGTATAACAGCACTTTCTCACTCAAAGAGGGATGCCAGGGCTCTTTCAGAGACCTAACGGAGATCACAGGAGCCATTAATCCCATCACAGCAAACCGTCCTTGACCCCAAAAGTGGCAATACTTACGGGAAGGATTGTGTAAAGATACATTTGGGATGTAAGCATTTAAAGGGGGGGGGAGGGGAAGTGGTAAAATATTCACAGTGAGTGAATTCTAAATTCACTCCCAGGAGTTCACAAGGTATAACCTGCTGATTTTTCAGGGTGGAACAACACCACCTTATAAAGTTTCCTTCAAGGAGAACTGAAACACTTGGGTTTTAAGGCATTTACAGGGCATTTCTTAAACGTGTCAGGTAAAATCACTACTGTGCTTCAAAGCACCCAGGCTCTTCCTGCAGAAACTCAGCAGCTATTACACAGCAAGTGTGAAGTGAAGAAGCAGAAAGAGAAGAGATTGTCAGTAAATAGGGTTAATCCCTGCAGGTAATACCCTTTCCGTTAAATTGTGCAGCATTTTCCAGTCTGCAGATTCTCAATCCCATTTAACATCTCTCTCACGCTGCAAGCAGACACATCAGAGCTCCCGTCCCCCCCCACCCGCTCCCCAAATTCTGCAAGGCTGTTTTTGCAGGCAGCAGCCAGTTAAACTAAAGGCTGCTGGTACTACCCCGGGAAGCTGTAGGGGGGTGGGTGAGCCACACAAAAGATCTCCACACAAAAGGCCATCCTTTTCATCCTTTTTTCTTCTGCATTTTCTCCAGCTGAGCCATAGCTTTATTCAATCAACACTTAAAAATAGATGAAAATGTGGGAGGAGGTAGGGACTTGGGGGGATAATATGGAGCAACACCTAATTTAATACAAACAATCAAATTTGGTGGGTGAGGGGATGGGGGGGAACCTTCAGCTCTCATCTTCTCCCTGCTTCCAAATGAGCCCTCTAGCCCGTGTCCCCAGCGCTCACAAAAATCCATGCAGAATGCTACAGATATTTTCCGATTTTCCCCCCCCCCCAGCAGAAGACGTAAAGGGCTTGACGCCAAAAGGACAGTGAACATCTTTGCATTCCCAGCAAGACCCACACAGCACATAATCATATGAAAAACATGGCTGGCTGGTGCATCGACAGATGCAAACGAGAAATACCAGACTTAGCCTTATTTAGATCACAGCAAAGTTAAACGGGGAGGAGAGGGGGAGGAAGGGAAATAATTGTGGCTGTGTAACATGGCTGCACAATTTTCAAAGCCTCACGACTGCCAGCTTGCAGGGAGCAGTGAAAATGTGTGTCTGCTCTAAAGGGAGCTGTTCCTGCCACCCCTGCAGCACAGCCCGTTCATTCCGCTCTCCATCCCGCGGGCTGGCACGCTGGCCAGCGAGCACGAAAGGCAGGGAAGAACTAAAATAGTTTACCTGATCAGTGCAACTTCACGGGAGCCAGAGGTAGGGATTCCTGAAGAAATGCAGCAAGGAAGGGGAAAAAAATATCTGCTTGGATCCTTCTGGCAGTCCACAGCCTCATCTACATGCATCTGAGCGAGCCCTTACCAGCAGCTGCTTCTTTTATCAAGCCCACAGGCACAGCAAATTAGTCCGGTTAGACAGTTCAGTCAATGTGGGCTATTCACAGCGTGGCTGCTGTGCGAGCCCAGCTTCTCCTGTCCCCCTGTCCCCGAGTAGGCACCCGCCCACCTCCACATGGCCCTGGATAAACACGGCTCTCACAGCACCCACGGAACACACCACATGATCCTGACAATCATCGGCGCGGCCACACGCTCACTGGACCTCTCCCTTCATCCAAGCTGGGCGCCGGGATCTGGGTAAAAAGGCTAAGCCTTTAACGGGTAAAGCTTTTTCTCTTTCCCCCCCCCAGTCCCTTTCCATGTTTTTTTTTTTTTTTTTTTAATCTCGCCCCCCGACCACAGAGGAAAAAATATAATAAACCAAATGCAGAGATCTGAAGATGGATAATATCTTCCTAATCAACTCAGCTTTGAAAATGAAGTGTCACTCTGAAATGAAGTGTCATTCAGACTTCTAATAAGCACAAAGCATCAGGCAGAGATCCTGGATAAAGCCTGATACAGTCCCAGACAGAGGTGCTGACCACAGTCATTGCATCCTTCATTTGTACAAAGCCACTGATTTTTCCATTTTGTTGTTTTAAAGAACAAAATGTTACCAGCCCTTTGTTTCTCCTCCCTTCCCCACCATGAACCATTTTAAAATATGTATATAGAAATAACCACACATGGACACGGTGAAATAAAGCTGTAATGAGGTGGGAAGCAGCACATACTGTGCCATCCTTGGAAGTGGGGGGCAAAGCCGCTGGACACAGCACACTGGAGCCATGTTCCTCTTAAATACTCTTATGAGTGGGACCCACAGGGTCAAACAGAAAGGAAAAACATTTATGAAAGCCATTCAATTTTTCCATCATTGCACAAAGGAGAGAAGGACTAAGCCCTTCTCTCTTCCCCCTGCACTCCAATATATCTTTAGGACTAACAGTGTCCTTCTTTGTCCCCTCCAACACAGGAAGCAACATGCATATGGAGGAGCGCTATAAATAACCACACACACATATATCCTATAAAACACAGTTGCTGTTGGTTATCTAAACTCTCTCTTTACAAAGTAACACAGTTAATTGGAAGAGTTCTCCAAACAATCTGCTGATTGCTGACGGCTTCCTACTTCACATCAGCATTTGCAATTAACTAGGAGTTAGTATAAGCCATCCGTATAAACCAAAGGTAAACACTGATAAGGTATTTGATGCTTAGTAAAAGCAGGTTTATCCCAAAAAGGGCTAATAGAAACACATTGTCATATCACATCACCCAGTTGTGTAGTTGACTTAAAATCCTGGTTCCTGGAGTCATCACACACAAACCACAAACACAAAACTCCATAAAACCTTCTTCCTTTTCTAAAATGGGAAAGGAGTTTTATGGCTGTGAAAGAAAAGTTTGAACTTACTCCCGAAATTCCTCAGAGGTTTAAGAAAAGAGAGAAGAGAATAAAAGGCACAGGGGAAAAAAAAGAATAATAAAGAAAAGAAACAAATCTGAAGCTTCCTGTGCCCTTCCCACCTTCCTAATGTTGCAAAGGCTGGCAATACCTGAAAGCAAATGAAGCTTTAATCAGGACCACCATCCAAATTTGTCTGTAGGAAGTAAGAAACATCTCAACAAACCTAAGACTGAAGTGTGGAAAGCTCTTGGGATGGATTATAAATTCACTTCAAACAGGGGGGGAAGAAATGAGACACAAACCCCATGAACTGGATGGACAGAGAGCAGTGCCTTTGGCAATCCAGAAAGGTAAAGCTGTTCCTCCGCCTGCCGGCAATTTCCAGCCTCAGCAATACACTGTTATCTTTAATTTGCTCCTGTCTGAATAGAGAGGTTTGCAACTGCCCCTTCGCTCATCTCTGCTCACTCATTACCTCTCTTGCCTGAAAGGTGAGAGGAAGCAGGAGGCAGGATTGAGGTCACTTCAGGATTGCATTAGAGAGTATTTAATAAGCTCGACACATCACTGTCCCTCATCCCATATGGAATTATGATCCACGAAGGATCCAGGGGAAGGGCAGCCTATACTGCCATGAAACCCACAGCTGTTAGTCACATACATATGCAGGCAGCCAGGGCAGCACACTGAGGGCAGTGCAAGGTCTGGGGAGAGTGAGGCACATCCACACAGCGGTGGTGGGGGACAGGGGCAGCTTTAATCCCTGGGAATTGGTAGGAAGCACTTTTGATGTGCCTGGGAGAGGTGAATGACGCTGCATCCCCAGTGATCAGCTGGCACCTCTCCAGGGTGTGAGCATCCTCACCTTCCCCTGCCTTTTTCAGCAAGATCCACTGCCCAGCATCTCAGAGAGATTCTGGGTGCTCAGAGCACAGGTGAAAATTCCAGCAGGAACAGGAGATGGAGTCTGCACAGTGCAAAGATAGGCAAGCCAGGTGTGATACCAGCAGGGCAAGGAACAGTTGGCTAAAGACCTATTTTTCATGCTTAATTAGAATTTAGCCCACATAAAAAGCCAAACCGTTCCCCATTATAGTCAATAGGAGTTTGTAATTGTCTTGATGGCAGCAGGACCAACCAAATGAAATAAAACAACAAGATAAACCCCAACCCCCAGTGTTTTGATATTCCTTCTTGCTTTCACACAGAAAACAAGGTATTGTAGTTACTTTCTCCAAACAGCTTTTTTTTTTTTTAACAGATAAATGGAAGTATACTGAATATAGATCTTGAAAATGTCTAATTTTGAGAAGGTCCAATATGAAACTTTGACTTGGACTCTGCTACACTTGTACATTTCAATGTGAATTTTTGTTTGTTTCCCAAGAGGAGAAGCATGAACATTTTTACAGTGTTCCAATAATAAACTTTTCATTTTCAGACTTCTCCACGGATTTGTATAATAAAAAGTAACCTTTAAAAGACATTCCCATACCATAAAGTATCACAGTTAAGCAGATTTTAGTTGATACATAGTAAATGATACTTTCACTGAACACCAAGACAACCTTCATTAATGAAATAAACTTTCTATTAAAGGAAACAGTGCTCTCTATATTGAATCACAGAAGTGTTTGACCCAAGTAAGTGGTCAATGACTAATATTTTACCAATACACGACCCACAAGCAAATTATGAGATGCTCTATACACCTGAAAATCCCTTTCTCATCCTTATGAGACACAGCCCCCTGAGGAGGAGGAGCACTCCCCCAGAGCACCACACAGACACATTTAGCTTTGATGTTTATAGATGTAAGTAGAATCAATAATGCTAAAAGGATCTTTTACACATTCATCACGGTGTTTATCACTGTATTCCAGCCTCACTCAGACTAAGAGATGCTCTGCAAAGTATCATTTCAGGTTGTTTCCCTGCCATGGAGTGTCTCCTTTTCTTACATTAGGAATGAGAAAAAAATGGGCTCATCATTTTTCCAGGGCTTAATAGATTCTGGCACAACCTGGCCTCTGCTATAAACAAATAGCCTCAGCACATGAAACCCCTGAAGACTGATTAAAAGTAAGCCTGATTTCATCTGCACTGGTTTTGTGCAGCCATTAATATTGTTAACACACAACCTTTTGTTCTGCGTAGCTGGAGGGCAGCTCACATTGCACTCGGCTGGGGCACCTCTGAAGGTATGTTCGCTGCCAGTGACATGTGTGATTATGTTAATGGTGTTTAACATTTCTTTAGCATAAGGAAAACTGACACCAGTAATACAGAAATTGATACTTGCATGTAAAGTGATGCCATTAAGTTCAGGGGTGGAAGTGGCCTTGCTGCCAGTGCAACCACAGATTCATACAAATGTGAGGGGGAAAAGGCATCAGGGCTGAGATGGCCACAGGTGATGGACCATAACCAACTGGGTTTCCCTTGAAAAAGCTGAGTCTTGAACACAGCAATGCTGATTTTGGACCGAAGATGATGGAAACACTGGAAAAGAGAGAATGAGAGCAAAGAAGCACTGAGCCAAGAGACATTCCCTGGAGGCCTTGAGATCCTGGGGGAGCACCTAAAAATGCCTGCAGTGGGAGGCAGCTTCATACTTTCCTGTGCCTTACATCATTTCCTAGCACTGATTCACTGTTCTAGGACTGGGAAATTAGGGCTGGCTTTACGATCTGGCGGGACCCAGATGCATGTGCACCATCCACACCAACAGCCCAGCACTTGGCTGCTCCCTGCTGAAGGAGTTGTACAACAGGCACCAACCCAGCTGTAATTCCGGTACGTGCTGTTTCTTTACTGGCCTAAGAAAAGGATAATTTTAAACCAAAATTAGGTGATGGAAATTCTAAGGGGAAACCCTACAGACAAAACGATCAGGGTAAATTTTTTTCTGTAATACTGATATGTTAAATTTTAAGTATGAGATTTTTAGAAAGATGTGAGCTGACAGACATAGGAGCAATACAAAGCTGTCCTCACTCCTCCCCCATCTTCACATCTTCTTTAAAAATAAACAAACGGAAGAATAAAACAAGCATTTACAAAGTGACAGCCACAATTCACTTCATCACACACTGGAAGATCCTCCCTCCATCCAGACACCCATGGGAAGACCACCTTCCCCATGCCTGCTCCTCCTGACACTGCTAATGTGAGCCAGGCTCAGACATGCAGCTGGCTGACATCAAAGGACCCCCTTGATGCAATGTATTCCATTTTCAACTATTTCCTTTCAATGACCACTGCAAAGCTAGACTTAAACCTAAACCAGCACAATTCAGATCACAGCTTCCAGCCTGCCAAGATGAGCCATCCAGTCAGACTAGCTCTGCAATCCCATTCATTTTAGACTAACATGATGCTTCTCATAACTAGAGGACACCTGGAAGCAATCTACTTATGTGCACAGACCTCAATAAACAGCAACAATAATAATAATAAATAAAAAGCTTTCATTCCTCATCTGGATGCAGCATATTCTGCCCTTTTGAACCTACCTGATCGCAAGCAGTAGGAGCTTGGGCTCATTCCTGCCAGATGAGAGCCAGCCCTCTTCCCACAAACACTGTGTCCTCTGCAGCCACCCCCCCTCTGCTAACTCCCCTCTCCTTGCCAGGGATTTGGATGACTTGCATGCCCAGCCAACCCAACTGGCCATCACACACCTGAACTGCTCAGGAGCTGCTGCAAACTGCTCAGAAGGCAGGGGCTGACCACCCACCTCATGTTACCACAGACAGACCAATGACCCACCTGCAACTGTTTCTTTTAATTTTGCCTTAAAATAACATCCTGTGATGGAAGCAATTCTTATTAATTGGAACACAAGAGAGATCAGGCTGAGAATTAGAAACCAGATGTCTAATTTTTATTAGTTAGGAAGATGCAATATGCATTTATCTTTCCTTTTATTCTTTCAACCTAAAGGTAATTTTCCCCAGTTCTACTACCAAACATCAAGGACTAAATAGAGCTCATTCTTTTTCTTTACACTTTGGTGAAATAACAAGTAATAGCAAGCCCTTAAATAGAGCACAGAGTCTGGAATTCAATACACTTCATACCAGAACCAAACAACAGCATTCCTACTTTTAAAATAAGACAAGCACAGAGACACACAGAGGAAGAGAGATTATTTTCCTAAAATCAAGCAGCCAAGCAAGGGCAGTGCTGAGATTTGGACCTGTGTCTCCCAAATGCTGTCAGCTGGGACTGTGTCTCTGCTGGGGCGCCTCGGTCACATTCTCCATCCCAGCGATCCCTGGAGCTGAGGAGAACGCAGAAGTGGGATGTGGAGGGAGACACGCACACATGGCCAACTGCTTATAATGTGTCTGGAATCAGCCTCAAATCTCCTCCTGCACCTAGAAACCCTCCACCTGAATACAAATGCATCCCAGCTTCACTGCAGGAATCTGCAACGATTAATGCCACACACCAGCACACCACAGCCCTCTCACTAGACTGTACCCAAAGACAGAAACGGATTGATTCTGAATTTTATTTAAATGTTAACCAAATAGCTGTGCACTTTTGAAGTAAATCATCCTCCTATCAGCCACTAGACACCCTCTGCCCTCTGCTCCAAAAAACCCTCAAGAAATTACAGTGCTTTGTATCAGCAACTACACCCAGGATGGTTATTAGAAGCGAGAACAAGGGACGGCTGGTAGCTGCTATGCATGTCCAGCCAGATTAGATCACCAGCAAGTGTCCCAACAAAGGCAGGGGACAAAATCAACACCCATTTGTAAGTGAAGCACGTGAGTGGTTTGAATAAATGCCAAGTTTTGAGTGATGCAAAATAGGGCAACTTCTGGCACCAAATCCAGACTCTTTGCATCACCCAGTTTGCAAAAGAATAGCCTGGCTCTGCCTCTGGCCCTCCTCTGGTGCAGTTACAGCCCTGTAGCCCATTGCATGTACCAGTCCAGAGCAGTAAGAACCTCCAGGAGGATTTGCTTCACAGCCAAACTACAGACCAGGTCCACTTTCTGGAAGATGCTGTAGTAACAAAGAATGATGAGACTGATTCCTGCTCCAGGGCACCTACAGTTAAGTAATAATGATCCTTCACCCATGACCCATTCTGATATGCTGTTGTCAGTCATTGGAGTTGGGGAAACATGTATTTGATATATGCCATTACTCACCCAGCCCTTGGGAATTACAAGGCAAGGTTTGTCTCACTGAGAACAGACCAACAAAGTGCCAAGGGCTTCTCAGCAGGAGGAAAAGAACTCACACTTCTGCAACAGGAGCAAAATAAACCTCCTGCCACTTCTCCAGTGTGATTAAATTAGGCCAGATCTACACCCGTTGTATAGAAGTCTGTGTCAGATTTATAAACAGTTACATAGCATTTGCATTTAAAAACAAATCTCTTAACAGGCCAATGCCAGAGATCCAGCAGTGAACCCGGAGAAGTTCACATACTGTTTTAAAGCCAAATGCTGTGATCTTCCAATGCACAGTAACTGGGAAGTAAAATATATATCAAAGCATGAAACTAGGAAGCCTTGCATCTGAACTGAGAAAAAGCAGCACAGCCACATAAATTACAATCACAAACCCCCTGAAACACAGGAAGAAGTAGTATTTAGAATTTTAAGTGTTATCAGTGCAAATAAAGGTAAATTATTTATCTCAGCATGATTTTTAAGCTGACTCAACATCCTTCTGTAACTATGCGCCTGCTTAAAGTTGAAATGTCTTCATGCTTGAGAGGAAAGCCACATGAAACACAGCATGAGCACCTCTGTGTGTGATGGCTGTGGTGGGGCAGCTCTGTCCCTGGCCTGCTGGGGGCTTGGGGGACTGTGTATCATCTTTCTGTGCCCCAGTTTCCTGTTCAGAAAACCACCTTAAAAATTAATTTGGTATTGATCTCATCTGGAAAACCACAATCTTCTGGTGCACAGTACCAACTCAGTTTGTTATTAATTATTTCCTTCTTTCTCCAAGCATCCCATTGATAATTACAAGGCAAAAAAGAGACGTTTCACACCTGTAAAAGCAGCTGTCTCACAGCACTTGTCTTATCAGAGCAAAGATGAAACCACACACAAACAGTCCAAAGAGACCCTGAAATGAGGATGGGAGGGAAAACAGTTGTCCCATTCCCATCTCCGTGGCCACCCCAAGGGACAGGCAACCCAATCTGACCTCACTCCACAGCTAACCCTGACATTTTCAAAGGCCTCCGGGATGTTGGTACCCAACCGTTAGTACATGAACCCTCATTCCCATGGGCTTTACTGACAATCTCAGACTTAGTTAACTGCATCTTTTTGAAATATGAAAATGTGTGGGAAGGAACAGTGAGAACTTTTAAAAATTGCAGTACTTTGATCCTAATTAACAGAGTTGACTGAAAGCAAAATATGTAGAGCTAATTTTCACAATATTTTTCCACAATCCCTAGACAGAGGCTTTTTCCTGGCACTGTTTAAAATAAATGAAGTAAATATGTTTGCATATTTATCTTTTCATTACATGGAAACAACAACAACAACAAGGAAAACAGATTGAACTGATAGCAGAATTCTTCCACTCCAAAGCAGTCTGGATGTGGTTTTTGTTTCAGTTCATACAATGCAACCCAAATCAAACAAGCAATGCAAGTTCACTGCCCATGTAAGTAATAGGTTTTATCCAACAGAGCTACTACAAAATAACTGCAGCAGGAACTGACCCCTTCATTTTATTTTTGTCTCTATGGAGAGATACTGAAATAGCTTTCAAGGAAAACAACATCCTTTCTGAAATCTAAAAAGCAAATCCTTTGCAGGTTGCCCACAGTGTAACAACAAGTACACGACAAGTCAAAAGCTACCATATGGCTAATAGACTTGGGCAACTGAAAACTGGAAAGAACATACAGATATGGGTTCATTGGGACTCTTGTATCAATTCCTAAAGAGATGTTTTCTTTTTTTGAAACCTACAGCCCAGAATCTGCAAACAGAAGTGCCTGAGAGGTCAGTGGTCCCTACACCACATTGTAAACCGTGGTCTGGTCTGGATGAGAAGAACAGATGAACCAGCATGCAGGAGTGAGCTGCAGCTTCAGCAAACTCCATGGAGAGATGACAGCCAGCTTCCACAAGTGCTGCTCAAAGCTGCAGGCAGGCCCCAGATTTGGTGAGAGTGGGATGTATGTGATTAACACGTGTGCAGATAAAGCAGGAGCAGAAGCTCAGCCTTGCAAGGATGATAAGCAGAGGCAGAAGGCAAGCGACATTCCTTTGAGTTTAAAAATTGCCAGCTTTTCCCCCAGGTCTGACTGGGCTCCACATCCCCTGCTCATTCCCATGACACACTACGTGGAGGGTGGAAACCTTTTCTGCTGTCAAGGCCCTTCAATTTATGTGTACCCCATAAAATACCCATTACATGCCCTGGGAGGCAGGGTGGAAGACTGCATCTCATATCAGTAGTCACATCCTCTTATCCAGTTTTACCTTAACTATCGTGGATACAATAATTCATTAAAACTCAGATTTTTTTTTTTTTTTCCTCCGAGGGTCACAAAGGCTAAATAAATGTGATGGATTTTGTGCTACTCAATGATCCCTAGTTATGCTTTGATGACTGTATCAATTGCCGTTGCAAATGCTGAGCACCCCTGATTGAAGCGATAATTAAAAAGGCAAATCGTACTCGGCAGTTGTTCCTCTGTTATCACAGAGCTTGGTCTAGGCTGTTTGCAGCATTGATTACATGTGCACATACACAACACTCTATGGAAACACAGGTTTCAGAAACTACAGGATTAAAAAGAAAAAAAAATAAGGAGAACTATTATTGTCCCCTCTCCATCAGCACATATTACAGAAGCAACTAGCATGCAGAGTTATCAGCTTTTCATCTACCTGGAGGAAAAGAACAGACAACACTTTGAACCTGATGATGGCATTTCAACCATGAAATTTTGCTCTGTTTTTAAGCCTGTGATGCTCTAGAAGAGATCTTGCTTTTGTGAAGATCTTGCTTCACCTGCTGTACAGCTTTCATTACAGCTCTGGCACTTGGAGATGAAACTATAGATAAACCATTTCTTTTTTCCCCTCCCAAATGGCCCTATGCAGATGTGAGCTACACCATCACGCACAGAAGACACACAAAAAGCAACTCCTTCCATGCTTCTCAGATTGTTGCTGGTCCATCAGTCTGGATGTTTTGGGTTTTTTGACAATGTAGTTTTCCTTTCCAGAATGTGAATGAGCAAGACTATTTAAGTGACACTGTGGCAAATGGCATGGCAACTACAAAATCCCTTGTCAATTTTTTTTTTGGCACAGAAGCCTAGGAAATAGCAATAGATCTCAAAAGTAAACGTTGTCTATGTGCATAAAAGGGTTTGCTCTTTGAACTTCCCTGAGATGACACAGTCATTACTGTATGAAAGCGTGAATATTTTCTTCTATTTTGCAACAATTGTAAAGCAAGTGAAAGCTTTATTTGATTTTCATTCACATTGAAGACAAGATTTAGTACTCCAGTGGAACAGGCAGTGTCAGAAGGGTTTTAAATTGTAATGGTATCACTTGAACATCTTAAAGGCACTTTTTAGAAGATAAACTCATCTGCCTATGATGACTAAATGACACAGTAATGGAGAAGAGGTAAAGATTTTCTTATGGTAATAAAAGGGAATACTTCACCCAGAGAAGGAAAAGCAGAGAGCTTCTAGAAACACTTTCAAGAACATTTTAAAATAATGGAAAAATAAATACATATATTATACTAAACCAGGACTGATGTGGGTCTAGATTTCTGACAGCAACTATCACTTCAGAGAGGCAACATAAAAAAAAAAAAGAAAAAAGAGAACACTCCTCAGCAGAGTACCTGGTGCAGGAACACAACTCCAGGAAGGAATTGGCAGGTGATGACCCTGGGATTATTGAGAGCTGTTGGCCAATACCTGCACTCCATCCATTTCCAAAAATGCTTAAGTCATATAGCATAAGTATCACATATACAATGCACAGAAAAAGCTGTCTCAGCTGAAAGCCCTCAAAAAGTGAAATGGAAAAAAAACCACTCTCTTGTTTTCGCTAATCCTCTGTGAAGTACCCCTGGCTCTATACAATCTACTCAGCCTACATATTCTATTCTCTCCTATATATCTATAAAGAGAGAGTATTGAACAAAGTTACTTCACTCTTTCACAAACGCTAACAGCAAAACTCTAACCAGAAGATTTTGAGGGTGCATAACCCCAGTGATCTACACGTCTCCCTGGCTGATGAATTTGTCAAACTGTTGTCATTAGAAAAATTGCTCATCATAGTTCTATGTAATATAACAGAGAACAAAATGTATTTCAAGGCATGATTTGCAACTGAAAGCCAATAAAAAATAAATTACTACACTCCAGCAGCTACATGTGCAGAGTACTGATACAGGTAAGTCAGACAGTAACTACAGTTGGACCACTAGGAGAAGACCAAAGAAAAAGAAAATATGTTCATCTAGTTGAGACAGGATAGCAATCCCAATATAGACTGTATAGCATTTTCTTTGTCCTTTAATTAGATTCTTCATGTGTTTGCATTATTCTACTCAAATTCACTGCAATAGCCAATCACTTAGTCAATGCTTTCCAAAAGCAGAACTCTGTTTTGCATATGCACTGATGCCAAACAATTTTTTCCATTGTAAAATATCAGTTTCAACCCCTCCATCTCAGCTGAGTGCTAGAATATAAATATGCCCATTTAATGAGAATGCAGGACCATGGATGTTTGTTAAAACCACACAAGACATCCAAATGACAGCAGAAGTCAAAATATACATTATGATTTTGGTCTTGGTGTCAATCCTTGCCTGTGCAAAGTAGAACAACTCATATTTTCCATCATTCCCACCCAAAAATCGTCACAATCCTGTTTTTCAGTTTGAAAATAATCATCTATATTTTCCACAAAAGATTCACTTATACTTTGTATTACACAAAGGGCAACTCCTTTGAAATTGTCACGTCGGGACATGTTTAGCAACACTTTCAGTCACAAAAGCACCACCCTAAACCAAACAAGAATTCAGGGGGAAAAAAAAGCCCTATCCACACATTTTGCAAAACATCTGCAGCTTTGGGGAACTGGAGGATAATGCTCTTAAATTCCTGCCTGTCTTAAACCAGTCACCACTGTTGTTCCCTTGCACTGAAAACAAGATTGCTGCCTCTGCCCTGGGATGTTGACCGTGCTACAATGACAGTATTTTCTGGCTTTTGCATTCTTCATTGTGGACATTTCAGAAGGTCCTGCCAAGGCAAAGCCAGGGCACAGCCACTTGGTGTTACTCACAGTGAGCTGTAATAGTCATACTGGTCTCTTTATTTACACGTGTACCTAAAAAAAGATGATAAGATGACAAAATCTATGTGTTTTTCATCCCTGGCTCTGAGGCAGTATCTTGGTTTGGAGGCAAATAAAAACCTGTAGGTGTTTTGAATTTTCTGGGGGAGAGGCAAGAAGTGAAAAGTTTGCTGTTTTTCTGAATTTCTTAAAAATGATCTGATGCTGTCAAATGTTACTGGTACATCAACACTGGTGGGTGGCTACCTTTTATAAAACAAAGCAGATGCACTGAATTAATGACAGGAATGGATAAGATGAATTTATCCTGGTCAGAGAGCTGAAAAAACCTGCAAATATTAGGTTTGGGGGGTAGGCTTTGCTGATGAGTGACTGCTGATAAAAGACCTCAGGCACCAAGATTCTTCCTGGATTCATTGCAAACTGGGATTTTCAGACCCAGTGGAAGTTGGTCTCTCTGCTCATCCTGAAATTAATGGTAAAAGTCCTCCTTCCATTGACTGGGGGAGAAGCAGCGCCAAGGATTACAGTTCAAAATTACAACTTGTGTTCATGTTAAATAATAACCTGATGTTCCTTATGAAAGATTAAATTAACAGCCACTGAAAGGGCATAAATTGCAGCAAGTACAGCTGCAATACAGAAAGTTCTCAAATTTGACCCTTCAGGAGGTCACAGACACTGTAAATGCTACTTCCATATTTTTCCTCAAGAAACACGAGGTCAAAATCAGCAGTTAAGATGCAGTGAAGAGCATGTTTCAATGTATGTCACACCCCTCTCTTGTGCCTTCACGGTCCCCAAACCCAATTGTGCAAAGTCCTGGTTCCATACCAATACAATCCATTATATCAATGCACTTAAACTTAACAGTATCATAAAGCCAGTGAGCATCTCAAAGTATTGATAAGATTTCAGTTTATGGACACTGTTTATGGTGGGGGAAATTGGTGGTTTCTTTTACATAATGATGCAGCTATTATGGCTTTGGGGAGGTTGGGCTTAGGGGCTTTTTTCCCCTGCCTTCAGTGTAACTATTTTCTATAACTTCAGTCAAACATACATGTGAGATCACTGTTACTGAATTTCTCCCAGTTTTAATCCTGAAATATGGTATATAAAGAAGGTTTCTCATCGGTTCAACAGCTTGTCTTATCCTGATGCACTGGAATAAAGAGAAAGCTCACTTGGGCCATATGTTTCAGTTGTTCCTCTCACTCCCCCGCTGTCTTTCCACACATACCATGACCGTGGACAACCTCTCCTTAAGTGGGCAAACAAATGGTTTAACTCAGATTTGCACAGTGTTTGCTGACTTGTGTGGGCTCCAAGATCCAACTCAGCTTTAGCATTTCAGGCAAACATATTTGTGACTGACACTGTGGTAATTAGAGCAGCTCGATTTTATTAGATTGATGACAGATTAAAGGCCAGGATCCCAAACAGCAGAAATCAGTGTTGTTCCCCTGAAATCCATGGTGCTCTGCTGATCTATGCCAACTGTGAGCATGGCTCCAAGTCTCTTACTTTGTTTTGTGCCCCCTTACATAACAGGATTTTAAAAATTAAATTATTTCAAGACTGCATGTGTGGTCCCTAATCTACTTGCCCAGTGAAGGACTCTGAAATTCTTGCATTCAGTTTCTACTACAAATTGTCTGACCCACCAAATGGTTTATATTCATTAAGAGCAACATTACTGAACTTAAGAGGAACCTTTATAACCCTATACAATGAAGAAAAAGAAAGTAACATCTTAATTTTCTGGAACCTCTGTACATGCCTGTGGACCTGGACTGTCTGTCCCTTATTCTCAACTGAAACTGTTCAATACATCTCTCCTTTCTATCTTGCATCCCAAACATGTGAGCTACCTATAGGTCAAATTGGTGCTGATTTCTATTAAGGCAAAACACAGAACCAACAGGCTCAGATCCAAGCTTTATTACCACAAGCCTTATTTAAGCAGCATCTTAATACGGGCACCAAAATCTCAAGGACCAAGAACTCACTGATGTGGATCCTCAAAACAGCATTATCTCAGGAGACAACTGCCCTCCTTAATCCTGGGGAAGATCCTTAATTAAAGGAAAGCCTCATCTGAAGAGCTGTTCTATACTGGATCTTGTGGCCCATCACTTGGTCTTTAGTAGAAGTTTTTCAACAGGCAACAGTTACCTACATAGCAAACTTCATTCTTTACATAATTGACAGTAACTATAGTTGACAGATGCCCACTTATATATGACAGAGCCCAGAGACTGCACCAGCCTGTCCCCACAGGAGGAGGTGACCTGGATGTGCAGGGATAAGTGCAAAGGAGGCCTTTTATGTCAGGTGGGTCCATGCCTGTTTATTATAACCATGGGCATCAGCAAATCTCATCAAGCATGCATCTGACCTCATACCAGAGGTGAGCTGCATTTGGTTTGATCATGGAAAGAAAAGAGGATAAAAAACCATTAAAAGGAACCAACTGTAAGAGGCAATTGAGACTATTCCATTTATTTGAAGTAGACTTTATATCACAAAATATTTCAAGAGCTTTCTGATGCTGGGTCTATTTTTAAAGACTTTCAGTTAGTCATAGACGAACCTCAAAACATTCAGCGGCTTGATACAAATAAATATGCTTATCCAAGCCTATGACCTGACATTAAAAAAAAGCTGCAGTGATTTATGCTAGCTGAGGAGGTTAAACTAGGAGACAGCCTCTCTTGTGATGCAGGGGGATTTTTTGCTGTTACAACTCAAGTTTAGAACAATCCAAAAGAAAGAACCTTTTCCACAAGGAAACACCACTATTATAATCTAATCTGACCTCTCTAAACAAGCAAGGAATGTTTCACCCCGTAATACTACAACTACAAAACTACAACTTCAACAACACAGTACCATTTAAGATGATATTTAAAGCATTTGCATGTCTCAAAGACTGGAAGAATCCAACTCATTCCTTCAGAATTTTGTAGGACTTAGCTTGTATGTACTAATGCTATAAAACAAAGGCAAGATACTTAATTGGTTTGAGAGAGGCAAGAGGAGTCTGCCTTTGTTTTTTTCAATCTCTCACAAGTATGATGCAAATTCCTTATTTACAAGGCTGAAGTATTTCCAGAGCGAAGAGTGCTGACCTGAGGGGTCAGTGCAGCAGTTCTTTAGACAAATAACCACATGTATACCTCAAAGTGATATTTCCCATCAAATTAGTAACACAACAAACAAAAAAATTAAAGCACAAGTGTTGAGCACACATTACAAATTAACCGATTGATTAACCCCCAAGTCAGAGGATTCTCATGTCCTGGAAAAACTCAGAAAATTTGGCAGTAAACTAAACTATAAGGCTGGTGAGTGTCCATCAGCAGCACTAGAGCTGAAACTGTTCCTCCTCTAAAAGCTTCGCCTATAGCCACACTAAAGCCACAAAGCCCCGATCCACTGCTCCCCTGAAGTCAAAGGGACCAGCTAAAAAGAAAGTGCCCCGTCTCTGCCATATCCAGAGAACACAACTGTTGTCTCTGAAACTCCGAAAACACATAACAGAAGTAAATTAAGAGAATTTATAGTTGCAAAACTCATACCTATAACGCATCAGGACTGCAAAAGCAACATTTTCCCCTCGGTTCCTCACATCAAGCCGTTTGTAAGCACACCAGAAAAATACTAAGGGCTAAAATTGCAATTCTGTTCATTCCAAAACAAGTTTCCACAAGCTCTCCATAGCTATTCCATTTTTCTGTATCTCTGGCCCAGTAAAAGACCGGTTTTAAAACACCAAAAAGACACCTGTCTGCATTAAAATTAACTACCTGTAAACTTACATTTTTTTAAAATTAAGTAATTTTTTTGGCAGAAGGAGGACTTTTCTTTTGGCCACAGTTCTGCAACTTCCAAATGTTTTAACTGACTGGGGTCATATTTAGTTGAACATTTTCATTTGGGCTTACAAATAAATAACACAAATTTCACAGAAACTTCTAAAGATTTCCACAACTCTGAAAAGTTTGGCAGCTAGTAAGCCTGCCAAGTAATTTCATTTTTATTTTTTCACTCTGTATTATAAAAATAACAGCTTTATGATCACTTAAATCATCATCATGAGGGCTGACCATATGAATATTAGCTGAGCTGTATATTGCAGTCCATTAGTTGCTTTCAGCTGGGTGATGGACAGAGCTGTTTGCTCTGGCCACATCTGATATCACCAAGAAAAAAATTAATGGTGAGCAAGAACAACTTAGCCTAATGCACTGGAAAGCAGACTTTTCCCCTGAAATATCCTGCTTGTATTGATTTTGAAAGTGAAAAAAAATTGACTTCCACAACTTTTTCTTTCCATTATTTCAATGATCCCATTGTGGTAACAACGCCACAAGTTTATACTTCTCATTTTCTGCATGCAGGTTGGCTTTTACTGAAATTAAGGTCTGAGTACTGATAACATCCTGTGGTGTTTTCAGCAAGAATTACACCTTGCACTTTGGACGTAGGTACAAAAAAAAAAATACATATTTGCTGGTTTTCATTACAGTTTTTGAGATTTTTTTTTTCAATGAATTAGTCAAATTCATCAAACATTCCTGCATTCTGGTGACCAGCAAATCCATGTGTTCAGCAAGGCTTAGTGCACATGGGCAGACAAATGGAGCTTTATTTTCTGTCTTCTTTTTAACTTTAGTATTATAGTCTTGACTCACTCTAGTATCATTTCTGCTTCTCATTTTCCAAATAAACCATTAGACTATGTAACACAGCTTGTTATTTAGAAAAGCCAATTTAGGTGATGATTAGCTACTGAATCTATTGTAAAAACATAAAAAGCGCATAGGCATGATTTAAATGTGAAGTCCCATTTTGGTATTAAACCACTCAGCTTCCATTTGACAGGACAAAATTCAGCAACACAAATTAGCCTTTATCTATAATTATACGCATGCATTTACCAAAAAATAAATATTTTGAAAGATATTTCCTGGGAAAACAATCTTGAGGCAAAACAATGAGGCATTCATATCAGCCTCTGCCTTGTTCAAAGTAGGTAAAAATGGTATTTTGAGGTATAATTTCCAGGCAAATTGCATGCAGAACAGCTGCTTCAGAATTTGCAGGCTGCTTTTTTTGAGAGAGCTCTCACTTCTTTTATCTCAGGAAATAGACAAGCATTTGAACTTAATGGCCATGAAAATGATGTGGCCAGAAGCATATACGCCTCTAAGAACTCCATGTTACATTGCCTAAGCATCTCTGAGTCCCAAATACAGACAAGTGGCACTCACAGGCATCACTGGCTTTACTTAATTTTATTTTTGACCAGGTCTTCTTTCGTTTCAGTGTGCTCTTCTTTTTTTCCAGGGGCAAAGAAAGCTTCCATGCAAGCTCCACACAGGCCTGGTTTTGGTATGACACTATACAGCAGAACAGTCCTTTTTAATTTTAGCTTTAACAATGAAAGTCAGATTTCCAGAGCTGTATCTACAACACAATGTTTTGCCAAGTGAATGTATTTTTCCCCCTTCCTTCTAAAGGCAGCACCATAAAAGCTACACTTTAGTAATTACATAGTGCTTTTCATCCACCGATCCCAAAGAGCTTTAAAAAAAGGAGCATATCATTAGCCTCAACTTACAATGGGAGAAAATTAAGGCAGAGAGGGATAAATCCGCACCATTATTTGGCTTTTGGGGGAGCGTGAGCAACTCTAATTAGATATAAGGAAAAAGTTCTTCACTGAAAGGGTGACATTGGAACAGGCTGCCCAGGGCACTGGTGGAATCACCATGCCTGGAAATACGGTGGAAGTGGCACATGGAGACCTGGTTTAGTGGGGGACTTGGAAGTGCAGGGTTAGTGCTTAGACTTGATAATCCTGGAAGTCTTTTGCAACCTTAATGATTCTAATGCACCTACAGTGCCACGTCTTCTACATGATGCTGAATAACAAAGGGGTTTGCCCCAAAGAGGGCACCTCTACAGCAGCCCAAGCAAATCCAAGCCCTATAACCTCACCCAGCTCCTGATATTCACTTTTGCTCCCTTCCTTCCCAGCAGCTGACCTATTTTGGAACACAGGCCGACCAAAAATAAAAAGGCAGTAGCTGTTGCTGCAGCCCATTTAGCCACAGATTGAGTGCCCTGCGTGGGACGGGACAGGGGAAGCCCCAGCCCTGCTCACACAGCCAATCCCCAGCACAGCCACTGTGGGCACTCACTGGGCATCTCTCCATCACCATCAGACCCAGTTCTGGGCACTGACCTGACACCCTGTGCCCTTTCCCACTGCACTGGGGACATGGCTGCCTTGCAGATCCATCACAGCCTGATGTTCTGGAAACTCAAAGCGCCTCCTAGCGAATGGACTGATGGGAGCCGGGCAAAAACCTGCTTTAAGGGTAGTGCTGCCTTTCTTCTCCTTCACTCCTACCTCTTTGAAGATAACAGATCAGCAATTAAAGCAACCAAGCAGTGCAGGTGCGGCAGGGACCGTCTATACCTAACTCGCAGTGGTCATTGTTACCGTGGGTCAGCTGCAGAATGCCAAAAAGTGAGACTGAAAAATCTAAAACCAGGTGGCATTTAAGCTGCTGACAGCCTATTAAACCCACTGTGCTGTAGGATGCCGGCACTTAATTACTGAGATGGTATCAGACCTCACAGCCAGCCTGGTGTGGGATGTACAGGCTTGCAAGGAGAGCCTCTCACAGACCTTTTTAAATAAAACTTAAAGCTAGAGAAGCTGTGAATACTGGAGCTGTTTTAGTCCTACTGCTGCACATAGTTTGGGCAGTCTGTAGCTGTGTCAAACAACACCACAGACCAAAGGAGCAGCCACAACTGCTCCTGCAGCATTTTTCCAGAAAGCAGGATTATTCTTCACTGTTGCTTCATGTAACATTTTGAAATTAATCTTTTTTGTTTCCCTCTTTTCCTTGAAACACAGCCAACACCTAACAAAATAGCTCTCCAGAGGGCAAAAATAATTCCCAGGAATGAGACAAGCTGTGGAAAGATATGCAAAAGATCAATCACTGCACCCAGCCATAATAAGCTCCTGTTAACGGAGCTTGCAGTAACTTAGGACAGGGTCATTTCCCAATCCCTTTTTCTTTTAGATAAATGAGCCTGCAGCATGCAGAGATAAAGGTGGCTAGTGGCCAATGCAGGAAGTTCCCAGAAGATGCACAGCTAAGAGATCCACCACCCTATACCCATAGCTGTTGGTCCATTGCAAAGCTGTGGCTCCCACTGCTCACTGCCAGCTCTCTCTCTGCCACCAGTCTCAAGGCATAAGGATGTGGTGTGGGAAACCCGACGGGTACAAATCACAGACCCAGAACTGGCAGTCTCTGAGCACCTCTGATTATTATTGCCTGGGTGCATCCTAATAAAACCAAACCTAGTCAAACTGGGAGAAGGCATATGAGTCAAGGGAGAAAGAGTGGAAGGTTTTAACCCAACCACATTTTCCATTTCAGCAAGAGACACACCACAGGTTCTCAAAGTACACTGAATACTGTCTGTAGGAAGAATTATGAGTACCAAGGGGATGGTCAGGAATATAAAATAACTAGACTACAAAAATGAATAGTGTCAGGCTTATTTGAACGTGTATTTGTAAAATGCATTTAAAATAAGGAACTCCTGAGGGAAGCTATCAAAAAATAATGTAATTAGATATGAGGTCAGGAAAGACATCAAAGGAGTTTAAGATTTCTTCCACCCCACCGAAGAATATCCAAGGAATATAGTTCCAAAGCCCAAGGCACAGTGCAATTGTTTGTTCAGGTGCTAGTCACATCCCCATTACTTCTGTTGTTGTAACAGTACTACAAATCTCAAGCAGCACCAGCAAGGTAAACCATCATCTGGCAAATAGAAATATTTGTTTTCAAAACTCTTCTCAGATTGTAGACAGACGACCAAGAGAAATCAAGTTACTGCTTGCTATGCAACACAGCATCAGAGCCGCCCAGTACTCAAGCAGAGTACAGGCTTTTAAATAGCAAAAGTTTTAAGGATTTAAACTAATTCCTTTCATTTTGCCTTTGCTCAGGGCTAGGAGTGCAGACATGGCTCCAGTGGCTCATTAAGCCATTCCAGCCCAAGCAATTGTGCTGTGCAAAGATATCCTTATTTTATGCCACTGTTTGTTTTGATAAGCTCATTCTGTATCACAAGTGTTGATGTTTGGAACATTGGAGGAGTTCGAAGAGCAAATTTGTTAAGCTCTATGAATATGGAGAGGAATTGAGTAAATTTGATACACTGGTAAAAGGAGAAAAAGGATCAGAGAATGGCCACCATAAAACCTCATTACGATAGCACCCATGAGAGCCATCAGTTTGCACTATTACTATATAAAGATTTTTTGTTACAATGGGGATATCTGAAATAGTGCTTAGTGCAGTGGGACACTGCTTTAACTTCACAAAGAATGTTACAACAGGCAACTATTTAATAAGGCTGCTAGAGGATCAGGTCAGCAGGTAATTCACCAGGAGTGAGCCACTTTTCAATAATTCACTAAAAGAACACACTGAGATAATAATATCTCATTTACCAGCTTGCCCTTCAAGATGCTGTAACACTAGTATCTTCTTTACAATGAAGCAGACCTTTTATTAGAGAAAGGTCCTTGAATTTAAAGATCTCCCCATGGTGACAGTGTGCCATTTTGCTGCTAGAGATGCAAAGAGTTCTACATATAAAAGCAACTTTTGGGTGGCATTCACATCTTCACTTGCTTAAAGTGTAAGCTTTGTGTGTGTCAGATGCAGCCAGTTGCAACACCTGAAAAGCTGTTTCACACACTCCATTATCAGCTTCTACTTTCAGTGACTCCCATTTCATTTTTCCAAACTTTAAATACTGCGGATGAAACTTCCCATAGTTGTTCTCAGCCTCGGCTTAACAGCTGGAAGGAAGGCAGGGCTTTGGGAGGAAGGCAGACCTTTGAAATTTTGGGGTGTTCCTTTGCTCCTCCCTGCCTTTTAAAAAAGCCTACCAACATTAAACAGAAAAAAAAAAAAGCCTGCTAAAATACATTCTCTCAAATACAGCACTTCTGAGCTACCAAAGGCAACAGTTCAAGATGCTGGAATAGTTTTTGTTTCTCTTTGTTCATGTAGGTATTTCTCAAGAATTCTTCCATCCTGATGTTGGGACAGTCTTGTCTCCCTCATGAAACCCATTGCTCACCTCACTTAGTGAGCAGCAGAGAGTAACAAACGAGGCAAAAGGTTACCAGGAGAAAGCAACCCTGAGCAAGAAGAAAGCTCTTATGTTACACACCTATTTGACAAGACTTGCCCAGATAGTGCCAGAATATGATGTGTAAAATGTTCAAATTACAGCAACATCAATCCCAACATTCCCTAACCTTAGACCCCCAAATTCTCCACAGACCCATGTCTATTCACCTCCGATCAGGAGGCAGAGTCTGAGCTAGTGAAATGTCTCATAGATAGATGATGCCCTAGAAGGAATGCCCCAAAATACAGGCCTACCAAAACAAGATTTGGGAATTTTCCAAAAAGACTCTTGCTGGTACAACAAGCTCCCTAATGCAGTTAATGTTAACTCTTCCCTGTTCTCTTATATGACTTGGAAATTGAAGTCAATCATGCTTAGCTTGTTAAACTTTCCTACAACTGTCATGAGTCCAACAGTATTGTGTAATGGCCCATTTCTTTATTTTACTTAGGCTGGCAAAGCTCCACAGGGTAGTTTCTCTCCACCTCTTTTCCAGGGATCCTATTACCCAAACACTGAGGCAGAAACTGCAGCTCAGCACACTGAATGGACACCTTCATCTGCGGGGAAGAAATGGGTTTTGATTCCCCATGCGATGCACTTGCTGATACTGTGACACAGTGCAGCTCAAAATCAAACTGCTCTGCCTTGGAGAAGCACAAGGAAGATGAATAGAGGTCACTAATATTTAGTCACCAAGACCTTTATAAAAGTCAGAATACTTAGACTGCAGTGACCCAAAAAGGCCACTGAACTAATAAAACAATAGAATCCATGAAGTATGAGAAAGAGAAGAATGGGAAAAAATTGAAAAGGATTCATCCAATCAAACTAAAGGAGTAAAGGAGCTGATAAGGGGAATTAAATGCTCTGTGTTGTACTCTAATAACCCAAAGAAAATCTGAGCTTTCAAATAATGAGAACAGCAGGGCTCAGCCTTCATGTCCCCCAAATCACATATGACTAAAGATGAGTTCCTCTCTAATGGGTAAGCAGCTGCCTAACAGAGTGATGACAAAACTAGTTCAAGTACTCATATTCCTGTGGCTTTCTAAACCCTTTCCAGTTTCCCAGTGGTTTGGCACTGTGAGAATACTTTCTGGGACATTCATCTCCTTCATGAAACATCATCTCATCAGCAGGTAATGTGTGACATCCTGGCTGGCAGTCCCCGGAGTGAAGGGAAGGATTTAATGAGCACAGACTCTGAATGACTTCCTGATTAGGACTCAAAATGAGTTGACTTCATCTTCACCAAGAAAAAAAATAAAATTAAAGTCTTTGTGCAGAAAAGGCAAAGGACAGTTTTAGCTCATGCATCTGAATGTAGTAAAACCTTGATTTCCCTTAAGAGTTTAGGATGATAGATTATCACACATTAAAATACTGCCTTGTCAACACTAGGACACTTGTCAACTAAACTACATTCAAAACACACCTTTAACCAGCCACTGCTGCCCTGAGCAAGTAGCTCACACTGCTACAGCCCATTCCCAGCTCCTGCTGCTGAAAAGAACGTGGATCCCTCAGTCTGAGCCTCAGGGGATGTCTCAAGCCTCAGGCTCTTGCTGTGGTCCATGTGAAAAACAGAGGAAGAGGAGACTTTTCCCCCCCAGCCCCTTCCCCGCCTTTACCAAGGGTTTGCATTCCAGTGCCAGACTATCAGCACACCATCACAGAAATGACACACTATTAATCACCAGGCAGTGCTGACAGAGCATTCATTTCAAACAGCACCTTCTACATGACTATTGTTCAGCTGCTCCCCATTCATTTAAATTAGTGCAAAAAATCAACACCAGAGTGTTCTCAACGTGAGCAAAGGCTTCTGGTAAAACCTGTACCCAGAGAAGTGCAAACAGGGGGAACAAAAGGAGCAAATTTACTTTTTTCCCCAATATATCACGATCTCAGCAACAGAGGCCTTTCACAGGCTTAATTTTTTTATGTTCTTGACTCTCACCTTATCTTCAAATGCATTAAAAGGCAGTGTTGTGCTCTAATGAAAGCAAAATACACAAAAAACCCCCCACAAAAACAAATGAAAATTTTCAATCTACAATGGATCAAGAGTTTCCTCAGGCAGACAAAGAAGGCAGTAACACCATAAATTCCAGGTGGAACACTATCACTGTTTGGGTAGGCAAAGCAATAAGCTACTTTTCTATACAGTAAGTAATATCCACAGCCATATTCCAGTTGCTGACAGAATTACCTTACTCATCTAGCTAACTTTTTTCCCTATTTCAGTACTGAAAATTTTCAGAAAATATATATAACAAAGTAATTCAGGCACATTTCACTTAGGGCTGACTTGACACAATTTTGTTGGGTATTTGCCTCATTGGCCTCAAACTGCTGGGTCAGCTATTTTTTTTTTTCTTGGATTTCATTTTCTTAATGAATCCTTTGAAAGTCTATTTAGAGGAAAGAAAACCTCAGTCTATTCCAGGGAAAGAAGTGGGTGTTTATAACATTTGCCATGAACTAAGTATTACACAGTTTTTAAGAAAAAGTTTGACTCAAGTTATCATGGACTCTCCAGTTCACGACATTTTGATGTTTGCAGTTAAATGCAAGTGTGAGCATTTGTATTACCACACAGCAGATATATACATCCCATGTCAATATAGGGCATATGGATGTTAACATATTTATGCAAATATGCTAATCTTACTATAAGGAGATACAATGTCTGTCCAGTAGTGAAATCAGAGGGGGGCCAGGGAGAATCAACCCAGGTTAAACTATCTCCCTTCCTTACATAAGCCTTTCTACTATATCTGAAACACGGTCAGGCAATAATTTTTAGGTGACACTCACTGTCCCAAAGGGAAAAGTTGTTTTTTTTTTTTTTCTATCAGAAGGGGATTTTGCAAAAGCACATCTCCCACAGGTAGGTTCAACAGTAAAAAATATTAAAAAAAAAAAAAAAAAAATCACTAGGAACAAATCTAGGAAAATCCAGTAACTTTATTTTAAGGTAACAACATCCACTATAGCCATCATTGTCAGCTTCATCTCTAATTAATGAGAAGTTGCAATAGAAATTCTGTCAAACCTACATGAGTTTGGACACTTGTTTTAAACATGTCATGGCTTCCGCATTTGCCTACAGCTGAAATTCCTGAGAACATCCTGCACAGCCAGAGCCAGTGCATGGCTGCAGATAGAGCACAACAGATCACGAATAATTTTCCTACTTCCCCAGGTTTTGTTTTTCAAGTAGAAGAAACTCAACTCTCATACTGAAGGATGAGAGAAAGGAAGAGTAGGATATCTGATCTGTTATCTTCTAGCAGTCAGCTGGAAATCTACTGGATACCATCAAGAGGAGAAGAGAAACAATCTTACTCATGTAGGCAGAAGAGCAGCAACAGCTCAGGATTAGCTGCAGACAGAAAGACCATATAGGATTAACACAGTGAACCAGTCATCATGCTTACCAGAATATTCAAGAGCAAAACATTCAGAGGATTTCAGGACAGGATTTAGCAGAATTTGACTGAAAATAGCACCACACTTTGAATAAGCTTTATTGAATACCACAGCACCCAGCATCTCTTGACCAAAACTACTTGATATGCATTGATTTCAGAAGCATTTCTTCTGTAACCATGTAAAGACTCAGTGCACTGGAAAGGATGGAAGACTGTCAGAAAGGTGTCTGTACACAGGCTGCAGAGCGCAGGCAAGAGCCTTACCTGCAGCACAGGAACTTTTAAGTGACTGAAATGCAAGGTAAGTATTATTACTGTCAATGCAGAGTCAGGAACCAAACACCACTTAATCAGCTTCTGCTGCTGAATTATAGGCTTGCTTTCATTGTTGCTTTTTTCTTTCTGCAACACTTTGACTGCTATGACAGCCTTATTTGTGCTAGGGATTGTCAATAATGACAAAAGGGATACTTTGAGCTTCATATTTCAGGTTGGATTACCTGCATTAGAAAACTGCATTTAAAAAAGAAAAAAAAAAAAAGAAATTGAGCTGGAAAAGGGTTATTTCTGGTATGGCAAAACCTGGCTCTACAATACTTCAGCATCAGGGAGCTGATGTGCTCCTGGAACAGCTGCCTGTCCTCTTTCTCACCAGCTCTGGAGCAGTTTCCCAGAAGGAAGCCAAACGTCATCCTTGGATCTACATGGATCCATCAGTGCTTCCATCTGACAGGACTCAGCAGTAGACAAGGACAAGTGGAAATAAGCTGGCTAGAGAGAAAACACTCCCTGCCCTTCTGCACCACTGAGCACATCCTTGCTCTCTCCAGACCGAAGTTACTCCTTGATATAATTTCCCACATTGCTGGAGGACTTGCACATCAACAAGCAACAGGTTCACAGCGTGGCCCTTTCCTGAGCCAGCCCCTCCAACAAGAGAAGCCTCCACAGCAGACCGAGCCTGCTGGGACTGAGCTCACCTTTGCATTTTGTCCCTTTTTTCCTTGGGCGCTGCACAGTGGAAAATAAGCATAATTAACAACATAAAGCTCAAGCTGCTGAACCTGGCAGTTCAATTTCAAAACCAGCTCTATACATTCATGTAGGTGTGCTGGAAGTCTTATTAATTGTCTGGGCAAGCACTGCCTTAAATCTTTTTTTTGGCTGCTAATTCCAGCCGCTAGACTCGTGAACCCTTCCCATTCACACAGACAGATACCAAGCAGCCAGAGCATGGAAAGGACAGCAAATAGATCCCAAGTGGTAACACTGTTGATGTTACACGATACCCTAACCTAATCGAGCACACTCCACACCAGGGTCTGGAAAGTGCTCTCCAAGTGCCACCGGCATCCCCAAATAGTCGCCCTCACAGCCAGCTGATCACTGACTGCCCTTATTAATCTGCAGTCCCGGCCAACCTTTGCATAGGCACGTGAGCTTGTCCATCTTACACTCTCTTGGTTTACTTTTCTATGCTCTTGTTGGCAGTTTACACAGCAGTAAACGATTCAAAGTGCACAAGGACTAAATCCCAGTTCGTGGTCAACTTGGCCGTTCATCCACAGACAAGGGATACACGGAAAGGCAGCTGCAACACGTGAAGCTGCTGCAGCCACTGCCCAGGCTTTGCCTGCCCTGTGGGCAAATTAAGCCGATCACTCTTCATCACTATTAGCACACCGATATGTAAAAATAAATAAGTAAAATAATTCAAGCCTTGCCTGCAAACTCCTCTGGAACTCCTGGCAAAAAACCCTCAAACCCTTCCCAGTGTAACAGAGGGCACAGATCACCAGCTAAGTTAGCTTTAAAGGCAAATATTCCATTTTCACTGAGAGATGCAGTGTACCATAATATGAGTAAGAAACAAAGACCCCTTTCATTCTACTGACAAATACAGTATAGCATGTCACAAATCACAAGGGAAGCAGACAACACAATAGCGACAATTAAATGAGTGTCTTTTTTTTAAGAAATATATATAATAATGAGTGACTCTGTACGCTCCCCTCCTCCCTCCCTTCAAGAATTGAACTGGCTAACATGGCTGTAAGTATTTAGGGATGTTACTTCTGCTACACAGAAAACTATCTTAAAGGAGGGGGTATATTGAGCCAGTGTAGCAGGATGCCCACAAACGCAGAAATAGATGTTTTGGTTTATCCATGTCAGACCCTTTGTTTATTGCAATTTACACACAGCCTTCCCAACTCATTCACAAGTGATGCATTTCTGGTGAAGCTGACAAAAATATGTCCCGTTTTAACTCTCTCACTGCTGAATTCCAACTGAGACACAATCTCTGCCTCCTCCATCCTTGCCCTCTGCCCTGGTGACCCTGCCTGCTGGGAGATTCCCTTCCCAGCCCTCACACCTGCTTAGTTGCGGGGATATTTGCTAGGGGGGAAAAAAGGACCCTTCCTGGCCTTGCTTATGCCTTTAAGCTGTAACCAGCCTCTCCGAGCCTGTCCCCCCCGCTCGCTCCAGAGCCAGCACAGGGGACGCTGACCAGCTCAGCTCCCGGGTCCAGCACCTTGTCCCCGGCAGCGTCCCCAGGGAGGAATCGCGCCGGTTCTCGCCTCCCACTCCCCATCCAGCATGTTCGGCCGCCTCGGGAGCCGCTCCATCTCTGCCCCCGGTGAGAGCATCCCTCGCGGGGTCTCCTTCCTGCCCCCTCCCCGCCTGAGCCGCGGGAGAACAATGCGGGGACAGACACTTAGCAACACCTGCTGTATCGCATTAATATGCACAGGGATGTATTGATGGGCTTTTCCCATCCAACACTAAGACCGCATTGTTCGGGGCGATCCATCAGTGGGACCGCTGCCCCCCCGGAACGCCGGCCCCACAAGCCCCCTTCTGACATGTCCCCTTGTCTCCCAGCCCGGGCTGACGACCACGTTTAGGAATGCACTTCATTAAATCGGAGCTGCCCCATTCCAACCTGCAATGCGGAGGCAGTACAAAGCCAGCGCCACGCTTCCTCCCGCATTTCTTTCAAAAGCCCCATTGTTCGGCAGGCATCTGGTCCTGATCTCAGCCTATTCGTGCCCATTGACCCCGCTTTTCGCAGCACACCCGCTCGCCAACGGGCCTCACGTAAAGCCTGCTTGATGAATTAAAAAGCAGCACTAGCCATCTGTCCTCCCAGGCTGGGCTAAGGCTGTCAGCCCCGCTCCGCAGCTCCCTTCCCAACCCCACAGCCTCCCCTCGCATCCCACAACCTGCAGCTGAGGAACCGCTGGGCTCGCTCAGTAAACACAGACCCGGCTTATCACATTCGCTGCTTTTCATGTCTTACGTTCGCATCTAGGAAAGAGGGGGGAGGAAAAAAAGAGAATACAACAGAACGTTCTCACTTGCCTGAGTCCTTCGAAATTCAAGCACAAATACAAGATTAATCCTTCCTTTGTGAGGTCTTGTCTTTAAGTCGTGGTATGTAATGATCCTCAGCACTGCAGCAGAGGGGAATAAAAAATGCAGGGATCATAAGCAGGGGGAGGACAGGGCTTACTTACATCAGGGTTTCTGCCACATAACAATAGGTTTGAGAGGGAAGAATAAGCTGGCAGCAGCAGCTGACAGTGCAAAAGGGAGAATGCAGAAGCCTGCCTTTTATATTATTGGTGACATTTCTAACACATGACAACAATTTCCATCTGTATTTAAGCTGGGAGTGTGAGGAAAAGAGCATTACATCACGACTCCTCTATTCCTAGGGGCTGTGGAATATGTAGGCCAGAGGGATTAAAAAGCACCTGTGTATGCTGGAGATCTGAAATACCACCAGACAGATTTTCCCCCCACCTCTCTCTTCTTTCTCCCTCACCCTTTTTATTTCTGTATCACCTTAACTGATCTGCTGTTTGAGAATATGCCCAGGGAAGTGCGAAATGGTATTGTCCTAGTTTGCAAAGCACGAGCATGGGGAAATGATGCGAATATGTATTTCTAGGTCTGTCTCTCTCCGTAGGAGATACAGCTCTCATTTTTGCAAGCAATCAGACAGAATACAGAACATCTTCCCGTTTTCTGTTGTGCTTGTCCCAGGGGCTTTGACTTTCTCTTAAAGTACCAACTTTCATCTTCCTTTTAAATCTGCAGGGAATTTCAGTGACAGTAGCAATGATGATTTTTTTTTTCCTTTCTTTTACAGCCAACACATGCCTGTATCTTTTTAAAAGTAAACATCCCAAACAGGGGCCAAAGATATTTTGGAAAAAGCACTTGACTGCTTCAGAGCCAGCAGGTGTCCGTCTTGGACGCTTTCCACATATCTCACAGGACTGGATTGCTTAGATGCAGCACTGAAATCCCAGGGGAAACTCCAGCCTCACAAGGAAACCTGCTCCCCTGCAGCTTCACTGGGGCTCGCGCAGCTCCACTGAGACAGGCAGGGACATGGAGATGCCAAGGATCACATGGGAGGTGCTGGTGGGATGGGCCTGTGATGTTTTGAGCCCCACCAGCTGACAAAGCAGCTCCATACAGATGTGGACACAGGTGACAGCTCACAAATTTACCGCACGTGTACGCAAGGGCCAGGCAATGCCAGGGGAAAACATCCTCCTCTCCCACTACCAAACCTGGCAGCAAATACAGACGCTGCTCCTGCTGAAATACCCAGTCCCCAAAAGCACAGGGGCGGGCGAAACACCGAGAGCCAGCAAGCCTCGGATTACCTTTATAAGAGAAATGGCCACACACGAGCAGAAGACTGGCCTGATTATAAACATATAAAACAGCCTTAACTTTGTGGGACATAAATATTTTCATGAAAACACCAGCTGGCCCAAGGTGCTGGCCCATTATATGCGTCTTGTTTAAAAAGAGAAGATAAAAATTCTTTGCTCCAAGATCACCTTCCTGAGCTTTCAACAACGGCCTCATTGAGCCATAAGATGTTTTTTGAGTACGTCTGGGCCAGCTCACAGCTGCCATGGGAAGTCCAAAGCCTTTGATAATGTTGGGTTTAGAATACAGGATACAGTAAATTTGAAGACTGCAATATGAAAATAAATAACTCTGAATTCCTTGCCCCTTCTCTTCATGTCCACAAAATAAAAAAATCTGCGTGAGCCACACTGAAACTCTCTCAACCAGATGATACTTCAATGAGGCAGCACCTAAATGGAACATTCCAGAAAAAGCCTCTTTATTAAAAAAAGAAACGGAGCATTGTACTTTACATTTATTCAGAGATGCAGCTCCCCAATCATTTATGAAAACTCTTTCATAAGATTTAGAAGAGGGGGGGAAAAGGAAACAATGAAATGACTTATTTTTAATCTGGGGTTTAAAGGCTTTTTCTCTTAAAAAAAAAAAAAAAAAAAGTCCCACACACAAAGAATGAAATTCAATGCAAACCTCTGTTTCTGTATCATGAAAGCCCCTTCCAGCACCAGAGTAATCAATTTCTCAGAGCTTGTGTGGTCTACAGCAAAAGCCAAAGAAGGTATTTAAGTTTATACAGCCTTCAGCATTTTGATGGCTCGCTTTTGAAATAGGACATGTTTAAATTTTATACTTTTTTTTCTTTAGATTTAGTTATGTCTTAAGAAAATGGTTGCTGCTGGTAGGAAAAAAGATAAATAAGGGAGACTAAATGAAATTCAAAGTGGTTTTGAGCCATTTGCCCATTCCAAAATCAGAGTAATTCCAAGTTACACCACGAAAATTATTACAATTATAAGTACAGCTCCCATTATTATATTATACCCAGTGTTAATTTAGCACTTGGGCTCCCATGAACAAATTAAAACCACTAAATTAGAGCGGTCCTCCAAATCCAAGCACCACCAGATAAGTAGCCACACAAATTTACAGAAACAGTAAAGGAAATACTTTGTCAGATGTACGAACTTTACCTTTCCTAGAGCTGAAAGTCAAAGGCAAACCATAAATCATTTCAGGATGGGGAAAGGAGTCTTTGTCCTTAGGGTAACCCCAACTACCCGCCATGAAAGAAGACCATCTTGAGACAAGATTTTACAGCTGGGATTTAACTCACAGGGTGGAAAAAGTGTGAGATAGAGCACTCTTGTAGGTAGGAACAAACTTCTCCAACAGCCTTGTCATTCTTTCATCAGTACATTTTGGATCCAATTCACTTACCATGTGGGAACAGCAAATGGGGAACAAACTGTGAATTCAAATAACTGTAAACTCAGCAAGATGTGGAAATAAAACACAGATGGTGCACTTCAGATTAAGGGTCAGCGTTTCAGCATCGCTTTCCACTTTTACATTGTGATAGGTGATGTATAACAACTACCTCCTCCTCGAGACAGCACTCTAATTAAACCATGACTCACTTAAGAAAACAAGGAGGCAAGTGATACCCCTGCAGAAGCCTCCTGCCAGTCGAGAGGACCTAAGGTCACTCGGTTAAGCTGCAGCTCATGGTTTTGTTGCTTGAGGATTAATGATTACGAGTGGAAGTTGTCTCTGCTGAACAACACAGCCCAAAAACGTTTCTTCAGCATTTCCAGCTCCCAGGCATGCTGCAGTAGGGCTGCTCTGCCTGCCTGGGCTGTGCCCAGCACCCATCACAGCATCTCTTTAGTCCCTTCTTCGCCACCTACAACTCCAGCAAGAGTTTGTAGAGCCTGCTCTGATACCTGTTTACAAAAGCCAGGAACACAACCACTGCTGCCAACATTTCCCTGTACCAGCCCCTAGAGAGTGCCCAGTCCTAGAACACCTCTTCAGGTCTGCATCGTGCTTGCATCAACAGCGGATTAATTTTATTCTTTGAAGCCCATTTAGTCCAAAATCTCAGGACTGGAATTTAGGACGACTTTATCCTGGTTGCTAAGTGTTCACTGCATGCCCAGGGCCCTGTAGGAAAGGGTGTGCTTGCAAGCACAAGTTCAAAGAAGAAATAAAGGAGTAAGTACAGATTAGATGACAGAAGAACTATAAATCTATAGGAGCTTCAAATGTCAGATAGAGAGGAGCAGTAGTGATTGTAAGGTGATTATTACCTTCAAAATATGCCAGAGGTTGTTTATCAGATCAGAGTTAATGAGGGAGGAATCTAATAGTACTATAATATTAAATTTACCACTTTAATGATATCATCAATGTTCCATAATGTGGGCAATTTACAGAATGTCTGTCAATGTGATTCTCCACTGTGGTTAGTTACACAGGAACAGCACTATTGCAGCTCATCAGCGGTTCCCTTCCAGACAACACTGGGTGTTTTGTAGAGGATTGCAGAAGGCTAAGTGAGTTTCAAGATTCTGATTGCTAATTCAAGACCTGTGAACACCAGGAGATGGTAATGCTGTGTTTATTAATAGCCATCTCCTCATGTGTTCAAGGAAGAGTTTGCTAAAAGCAGCAGCTTCTTAATTTGGAGTTCCTCCTTCCCCCAGCACCTGCTCCAGCCCCTCAGTTCTGAGGTTTGTCAGTACAAATCCCTAATACAGCAAAGATTACCTGCACAGTTTTAGCAAATGAAAAATCTCCCATTGAGTAACTTTAAATTTTGGTATCAATGCCTCTAATAAGCCCTACTGCTTCTTCCTACAGGCCTGCTTTTACCAACATCAACATTTGTTTGTTTTCTCCCCTGGTAAACAAAGGGTTAAACCCAAAGTTCAAAGAAAAAGTGTAGGTAGTGAATGAATGATGAAGTATGAAATATAATTCAATAGCAGATGATGCTTTGATGTTTTTCTCCATCTCCAGCTCCAAAAAGACTCTGCAAGTACAACTGCAGTAGAACTATTCACCTGATTACCCCATGATACAAGTCTCATTTTGAAGATACATTAGCCTTTCAAAGAGCCATTTATTAAACATTTCCATTTAAATAATAATTTTCACAATCCTCAGTCAAACAGATGTATTCCCTCTTAAATCACTAATTAAGAGCAGTCTGGGACATTACAAAGCCCTTTAAAAGGAATTCAGAGAACTAGTGTCCCCCTTAAACAAATCTCTTATGGCAATGACCCAGGAATCTTGACTTCATAACTCAAAGCACTAATTATTCAAGAAGACATTATAAAGAAGGGATACATCTAGACTGTTAGGACTAATAGGAAAGATTTATTTTTCCTTCAGTAGGGGTAGAATCAGAAATATTTGCTCTAATTTTTCTACCTTCTTATTCACTTGGGGTGGGGGGAAGGAAATCAATGAAGATTAATTTGCAGAGTTATTCCCAGTAAGGGTACTGGATATGACTCTCCCCAAAGAAAACCAGCTAGCAGAATCTAAACAGCTTTATAAATGATTACACAGCTAATCGCCTCTCTGCTGAAATAAAGACAAAAAGGATTTAGAGGACGAATACAGCATGCTTTATGTGAAGAAGCATGGTAATGTTAAAAAAAAAAAAAGGGATAATTGTTTGAAGATGAAATGTGACAACTCTGCAACCCCATCAAACCATCAGGAGTTTGCATCTGCCACTTCCCCCTGGGCTCTGAGACCATCATGTGTGACTGGGATCACACCAGCGTTTCCTCCTCTGCAGTCCCACTGGTTTTGCCCATGCTGCACTGCAGGTATCACACTGGACCAGAATAATATCATATCAATAGGATTTACAGGTGTTCCTGTTTAAATACTGACTTCTTTGATGAAAGAAGCACAAGACACTTTTAAAGAGTGAAACCACCAACACATTCAAGCACAAACACACCTATACAGTGCTGGGTGCTTTCTTCAGGGAGTTAATAATGAAATACCAAATGTGAAGCCCAAACATAAATGTGAGTGGAAAAGCAGCTTAAAGAACAGCTACACATTAAATTTTCCCTCATTTTAAACCATCCCTTTTGCTTGGAACAGGTATTTGTTTGCCTTGTAGCATAATCAATACACAGTAAACCTTGAACAGATGCATGGTGGTAGTTGAAAAGAAAGCAAACTGCCTAGAAATCAAAAGCTGTGCCAGTGCAGCCATCACAAATGATCTAATCAGGACCCTGGGACATCATGGGAAAAACTATGGCAGGACAGAGCCAATTTTGAAGTAAATAACGTGTGGTAATTCATCTCCAACCCTTTGGCCTCCAAGCAGCAGAGTACCTGCTCTCAGTTCTGATTTACTCTGCTTTCCCAGAGACTCACCTTGGAAACCTTTTTGTTTTAAAACACACACACACACACACACACACACAGACATTGTTTGCACTACCTAAATATCCACTCACAGATGCTTTGCCGTAGTACAAAGCAACTGCAATGAAAAAAACTGCAAAATTAAGTACACTGGGGAATAACAAAGAAAACTAGCCCTGTAATCTCTTCCCACACTTCTTACCCAAATCTCCTTTGGCAAGTGGCATGGGAGAGCCTATAAGGCTGAGCTCCTCTCTTTGTACTGTTCTCTGGTGCCTCATGCAATTTCAACTGGGTGTAGAGTGAAATACAAAAAAGCTATTCCTCACAAATGGGTAAGCAGATGGAGCAATATTTCCTATCATAAGTGCTTTTATTTCCAAATTAAAAAACCCCCAAACAAACAAACCCACCCCCAAACAATAGTTCCACTGGCACAAAATGTGCTATTGATCTGAACCACAGACCAGATGGAAAAAAGGTCTGAAGTCTCCTAGATTAAACAAAAATGATTGTCTATAAAAAGGAACTAAACTACAGAAACACTGGCCCTGTTGCTCAAAACAGGGTATTCTTCTTTCTTTTAAAAGTGAAAACACATCTGGTTTACTAATATATGAAAGAATTATAACCTTGAAACCTGCAGGAGACAGTGCTGCAATTTGGCACTCCCCGGAACAGAGCTACAAGGATTTTTCTAAAGCCACTGGCTATACTCAGGATACAGTCCCTGTTGAAAATACAGGACAAAGTAAATGTGTGTACATAGCTGGCATGAAAAATATACATCATATTCTACAGAGTTAGATTAACTCACAAGTAAATGTTCTTGAGAAAAAGTATCTTTACATACTGCTGGTACCCATATGTTGTGTCCCAGTGATAAGGCCACTATTTGAAAAATATTTAAAACTTTTTCCTAACATAAATCTTGTAAAACAATTAAGTATTTTTTGTGTGTCAGAAAAGAGTCTGCTGTTCCTCACCTTATCAGTGTGGGCCTTCAAATGAATATTTCATGGCTGCTGCAACTATTTCTCATTACAAAAGCAGAATTACACCTCTAGGAAGGGAACTGCAACAAAAGGTACTTGGATAATAAATACGGCTGCAGGTCTGTAAAGCTTTTGAGAATTCAAAGAACATTTGTGTACATAAACTGATGATTTATTGCCTGGGAAGAAAACTAATGTGCACTGTCAGGGATTCTGTTTACCCTTAATAAAAATTAGTCGCTAAAAATACCTTTGAAATTGTGACTCAAATATCCCCACATGTAAAAACACATTCATTTGTAACATAAAGGTCTTTAAGCTTCACTTTGGCAATTTTTCCCGGTATACTGATACACTTTTATACTCAATATTCTAAAGAAAAGAACCTTCTGTAAGCTGGTTTGCATATCCCTTGTATCAATTAATTTTGAAGTTAAGAAATATTTATGGGGAACCCAGAGCTACGGGACTTTAAAAACTATCCTGGGAAATCACCTGAGTCTGCATCTTTGACAGCAGTTTCATCACACCCCAGCCCATTTAGTCTCTCTAGTCCTCCATTACCTGCAGATGATGGTGGTTACACATGTAGCAGCTAATCAGACTCCTGGAGCAACTAAACTACCCTTTGGAAGTTCAATTATGCAAGAAAACCATTAATTCACATCATAAGCTTCAGTGTGCTCTTCTACATTCACTTACTGAAGTTTGTCTTATCAATATTGTGAAGTTTCCTTGTTCAATGTTATTAGTTTTCCTTAGAAAGGAGACTTTTTCTTTGCACCAGCAGATCACTTGGAATAAAGAAACTTCTCTCAAATTTCCCAGTGAAATGTGAGAGAGCTCCGGCCAGCCAGGTGCCCGAGTATCGCTGGCTTTTTCTAAGCCTCCCCACAGATCACTCGACACTTACACTATTGATTTTTATCAATTTCTTTCCATTTTACTTCCCACTCCCCTATAAGACTATCCACAACAGTTGGAGCTACTGTTCTGTAATTGAAGACAGAGGAACAGATCAAACTCTGGGAAGGTGAGAGAACAGACAGCAGAAATGAGAGTGGTAAATCTCTAACGCTCACATCTCCAGCCAATTAATCCCAGGGCATGTACTTGTTTTGGGAAAGTGAATCAGCTGTTGAATGATGAACTCCTGAAGGTTTAAAAGCCAATTCTGTGAAGAAGTGGGGAAAAGAATGCTATACAGTGTCTAGTCTGACATCTAAGACTTAACTCTGTGCTAGCCATGATGCTGTCCCCATTTCATTTGCCATCAAAAAGACTTTCCACCTTCCAGAGTTTTGTTTCTGAAGACCTGGCACGGTACTGAAATAAGATAAATGCAGAACACACATGAATAGGGAGGGGACCAATGAGCTGTTATTTCAGTCATGTCTGCACCAGGTATACTGCTTTGGCAAACAAAGGTACAAGTGCTAGACCCATCAGAGCTGTCTCTGCATGTCACACAAGACTGAAACAAGTGGAGAATCAAGTAAATGGGGAAAAAAAAAATCCCCAACATGCTGAGATAAGCTTTTATTGAAATAGTATCATCTCTCTGATTCTTCTTGATGCACTTCGAAAAGAAACCCGCTGTCAGCTTGTTGAGAATAAGCAACTAGGACAAATGGCCAGTACTGCTTGTTTATGTTCAACAGATGCCCCCTACCATCATTTCAAAAAGAGGAAGATAATCCTGTCTGTTCAGACTCCTGCGAACAGTGGTTTAGACATGCTGCTGCATTAGTCCCTTAAAGTAAGTTGCTATCACATATCTTTCTCAATTAACACTATTGCACAGATATCCCAAGGTAAGGCCACTTGGAAACACCTATTTCATGGATATACTCTTACATGTACTTCCAACTAATCACATTTTCCACTAGGCAAATCTTCCCAGACAACAATCTTGTTTGGAGAAGCTCTGCTCCGAGAAACACTCTCTGAAACCTAAAGCCAGGACGTCAACACACTCTACATCACTGACTCTCAGCCTCCCCCAAATGAGGTGTAGTGGAAGTCACACCCATTTCTGTTAGCACAGGCGGACTCAGATGTGCCTCAGCAACATCTGCCTCACAGAGTTGATAAAGCTGCCCTTTTGCTCTTCAGTGTTTGGGCTGGCAAAGTTGAGCTGGAATAAGTGAAATCTACAACAGAAGTAAGGTGTAGGCCAAGTCTTTGCATCAGTCAAAGCACTTCTGGTACAGTCATGGACAAGGGATAATCATGGAATTGTTGCCAACTCACAGTATAGTCCAAGTTCTGTGGTGGCACTAATTACCCCCCCCCCCCCCCCCCCTCAAACGGAGCACTACTTGTAGTCATTTTCATCAGGCACACCAAAACACAGGAAAAATGTGGTGCTTCAAAACAAAAGAAGGTGAAGGGGTAGCTAGAGATCGGACCAACATCTTCCTTGTCTGGGTGATGTATTCAAGGGGTTTTTTTCTGGTTTGGACAATGGATCACATACTAGGAATGCAAACAGTAATTCATCTAAACATATATGAAAATGATTTTGTTCAAGTTTTAAAATTCTGATTTTTCTTAAACAAAAGACAAAAATACTCTAAAATCAAGTCTCTACACTCAGCACGTGAAGTTTACAGTGAAATGAGAGCCTGAGGAAGAAAGTCAAGGAAATAACACACAGTTGTGGTCCAGCTGAAATAAAAGCTAGTTCAGTGGCTGAACTACACTAACTCTCCCAAAGCTTCGCCCGTTGTAGCATGGCTTTATAACCACTGATGCTCCATCAAAGTTCATAAATGAGGTGCTCTACCTCTTTCTTACTTGGTCCCAGCTTAAGATGCTCAAGTTGTAAATTCAGAGAATGCTTTGGGTCTGTAAATAAACCCGTGGGTTTGGTGTGATAGTAACAGCAGAGCACCCGCGACTCACGACAACCAAACTTGGAGGCCACCTGGAATCTTGTCACAGCTGCTGTTTACTACACAACATTGCAGAAAAGAATCGGCTCACTGGGGAGCTGGGGACTCAGAGGAAGTGTGCTGAGGGGCAGATGACAGGGTAGCAGGGGAAGGCTTCAGTTTGCAAAAATATGTGTGTGGCTCGTCTACTTATTTCAGTAGTACATCACCTTTGGGTCCATTTCAAGGTCTCACTTCTCTCTGATAGTTACCACATTTAGAGATCAAATCCTCTGGTCTCTCAGAAAACGATCCCAGGTCACCCATACAGGCAATGCTCGTATCACCTTTGGGAGCTGAAATCATCCCTCAATGGTTCAGCAGAAAATAAATAAAACTCTTAACCAACTCTCCTAAAGGAAAAATCTAAACAAATGCTTAAACAGTCTGTCATTGTTGCATGAAATGACGAGGTTGAGCCAAACTTTCTGTGTCTTTTCTCCCCTCTGTCTTCTACAAAATCTGCAGCCCCCGAGGCAGCCAAGCACACAACCAGCAACAGAAGCCCTTCGGGTTTTCTCACCACCTGCACCAAAACAGGTACAGCTGAACCACATGGGATTCTTACCAGAATTACTGGGGAAGAACTGGGTAACATCACCTTTCTCCATTTTGCATTTAATAATTATCACTTCGTTTAGCCCTTATATTAGTGCAAGAAAAAGCGGCTGTCAGGCCAAGCATGCTCAGTCCAAGTGACCTTGTGTTCTTGTTTGTGTTTACCACATAATCAGCAGGGAATTCCATTTTCAAAATACAAGGCTTCATAATCCATTAGCACTAGAGATTGGTTCAGGGCTCTGGATTTGCTGGTCACGTGGACAAAGGAATAAAAATATGAGCGTACAGCCAGGTTAATCTCCAGACTTGTAAAGCATCCCCACCCACCCTCCGTGGGTCAGTCTCATTCAAAGTCACATATGAATATTAGCATCATTCTTAAAAGCTACCACTAATACCATCCCCATGGCATATGAAGAAAAAATTAAATGCTACCTGTCTGACAACACAGGAAGTATGGAGACACGCAGTAACTAACACCACTTCTCAGATTTTCCACTTCTTTCATGAGCGGAACATAAATACTGATGTTCGTATTGATGCACCAACAACCTGTACCTCCCCCAGCTGTTTCTAAAAGGCAGGAATCACTTTCACTGCTCTTAATTTTACATCAAAAGTCTTTAGTAAGTCCAAGCAGTTTAGCTCACCATCAAGTTCAATAAATCAAATAAAAGAATCAATGGAAAGCATTTGAAAATGTAACCTTGGTAACACGCAAAATGCTTCCCCAGAACTTACACTCATTTGCTTTCTTTGCTGCTTTAGGAAATTAAATATAACACATAGGCAGAAGGGCATTAGTATCACAGCATTGTATCTCCCAGCCTAACACTGCATGTGCTCTCCTGGAAGGCACTTTTTGCAACGTGCTTTAAAAATCTGCTGCCTGGCAAGTTAGGTGATTGAAAAATAATCATATTTCACATCGACAAAATGGGAAATGAAAGTGTTCAATAGGAAACAATAATTCATATTTATTTTTTATGTCTATGCACAGCACTTTAAACAATTTGTTTCATGCTTTTTACTGATAAAATGAGAATAAACTCAATGGTGTTATAACAGCATCTGCCATTTGAAGAATCAACATTTATCAGTGTTATCACCCAGTTTTAACTGTGGTCTTCCACAGCTCTTCTGCGTGCAGCACTCAGACTGAAAATGGCTATTACTCTGTGTACCGTTATGTGATGTTTGTTGGCAAATACTGATTTTTGAGTTCCAACATATTTATTCAATATTTATGTAAGTCTACAAGGATAAACAATCTCTGATTCACACTGAGATAGAAAACTTCAAAATATTTTGCTGTTCATCTCAGTATCCTGTAGGTAAGATGTTTACTAGCTCTTATCCCAGCCTGATCTAAAAGGCATACCATTATTGCCACAGCTCACCCAAATTAAGCAGAAAAACCTTTTCTTTACAGTAGTGTCCCCGGGCAGCTGGAGAACATCAAACAGAGGTGCAATGAAGTAGAATCATTCTCCACTCTTTGTATGTCTTCACCAAATGCCAAGGACAGTCTCATTTTTAGTAACAATTCCAACCTTCTAAAGATTACCATGCTCCAGACTTCCCAGGTTTTCTCCTATTTATATATATATATTTTTTTTGAGGGAAAGCAAGCATTTCTTCCTCAGCTTTACTAACTTTTGCTGCTTATCTCCTACATGAATTGAGGACAACCTTCCAACAGCAGCAGTTGTCTGCTACGATGGCACCCAGCCAAAAAAAAAAACACTGTTCAATTCTACAAGTTAAATAAGCATCAGAAATAAAGTTCTGCTAAGGAAGTAAAGATAGAAGCAGTTTTTGTACTCATGGGTTTCAAATCAGTAAGGAACATTCGCCATCATGATGTTAATATAGATTATTTCTATGGCAAGCACTCACTTCATGGCATTTTTTTTTAGGGTTTTTCTCCAAAGTAGGCATCATGAACTTGCATCAAACCATCAACTGCTCCAAAAAGGTAATCAGAAAAGCAGAGTTCCGGGATGAGTAATTTTCCTCTTCAACCCTAGCTGAACCCTATCTGCTGTCACACATGGAAGTCTGCCCAAGCTGAAAACAGTCTCCCCCAGAGCTGTGAACACCATCACAGCAAGGCTCCTCAAAAACAAACATGAAATTCTACTACGCGCAGTCCACCAGGTCAAGGCTTTGTTACTTACAAGGCACAGCATGGCGATAAAGGTTATCTCTGATAGTCTGCTGCAAGTCGTGATCCGGCGATCCTTTCTGAAACCTCTGGTTGAGATAGTGTCGCAGATCTTTGTTCAGTCTGCTTCCTGCAAAGAGAAAACAGCCATTTATTTATTTCTAAATGCACGCAATTAACATTTCCAATTGAGGCAAATGTTACATTTCCATTCAGAGTCCCTTAAATTATGGCATGCTGACTTTACGAGCGGAGGCTCATCTTCCTCTACAAATGGCTAATTACCAAAAATAACTTGCTGTAAACAAGAGGTCTCTCTTGCCTCATAATGCATCTTTCTTCCTGTGGTGTTAAACAGATCATCATTCCCTTTTATCACTTATGTGTCTGAGCAAATGGAAAAAGACAGATCATGGGGAAAACCAAAAAATAATAAAGGTGGAGTATTGTTTTTGCAACTCTGGAGGGTGAGCTGGGCAGACAGAAGGCAAAAGATGCTCCCATTGGAGGTACTAATATAGCTGAATGTGGCACTAAATCAAACAAATGCTATACTTTGTATTGGTATCTACTCCAGCAAACAGCAGGAGTTAGAAGAGAATTGACTGAAGGAGTTAAGAGTACCCAAAGTCCTTAAAAACAACAAAACCCAACAAAATAATATCCAATGCTTTTCACTTAGATGTATTTATTTACCCATTCAGTTTTGAACACTTCCAGAAGTGTGTGTGAACAAGATAAGTGAGTTGAAAACAAAACAAACAAAACCAAACCAAAACAACAACAAAAAAGTAGAATTAAAAAAGAAACATAGCTGTTAATGATCATTGCCAGTTGCTGAACACCAAATCCTTTCTTGTAGCAACACATATGAACTCGAGAAACTTAATGAAGTTTTTTTCCCTGAAATATTTCCAAGACAGGAATAACATTGACATTAATTTGACTGAAGAGCCAAGATAGGGATAGGAACTTTTCTTTTCTAAAAAGAAAAGGAAAAAAAACACTGGAAAAAGCTTCTGAAGAACACAACCAGGATGATCAAAGCCTGGAGCAGTTGCCACACAAGGACCGGGCTGGGATGCTGCAGCCTGTTGTTGACATCGGTCTCCAACACGTCCCGAAGTCAAGCCAGGGACTGGGCACTCCCTGCCTCTCCCAACACAAGGACTGGGAGACTCCAAGGAAATGTAGTGGGAGCCTGGTTCAAAAAAGCACAGCAGGGCCAGTAGTTCACACAGGCTGTGCAGATCTCACTGGGGAGCACTGTCAGTGCAAGAAGGTTATTGAGCAGATTCAAGGGGAGATGGAAAAGCACTTGTAAGATAGATCCATTGGAGGTTGCAGAATCACAGAATCGTTTGAGTTGAAAGGGACCTTAAAGAACATCTCATTCCAACCCCCTGCTGTGGGAAGGGGATACTTTACACTAGACCAGGTTGCTCAATGCCCCATCCAACCTGGGCTTGAAAAGAAGAGGGTGTAGGAAATCCCTAGAGCTGCAAATTAATTGTGGGCATCTGGGAGACCTGAGAAAGAAGTGGGGGAATAACAAGTATCTTGCTCTTTTCCTTTCCTTTGCCATTTTATTTATGGCCCCAGCTGGAGCCAAAACGCTGGACCACGTGGACCTTGGGCTGAACCCCTGCAGCTGTTTCTACGGTCTTTTATCATTTGCATTATGAATTTTTTGGATTGTTAAATAAGTAATGCAGAGATCATCTCAGTATTTCTGGACACCAAACATAGCACCACAGTTGCAGATTCCTGGCTGGAGCCTCTAGGAATCACTGCAGAGCAAATCAAGAATAATAATACTGCAATGGAGTGCAGTTGGGCAGCAGCAGCACCAGGAAAATGGTGACATGAGAGAGAGTGTAAAATGTTACATTGACCCTGGGCAGGATCAGCCTACCTGCCCACTGCAGCCCTGCAGCATTTTAACAGAAATGTTGGTTTAAAAACAAAACTAAACAAAAAAAAAATCCCCCCCCCCCCAGTCTGAAGTACTACATCAAAATTTAAAAATAACTATGTGATTTGTATTTAAGTTCTCCTGACAGCTTTTTCTTTTAATTAAATCTCTTACTGAAGAAAGGAAGGCTCAGGCAGCAGGCCCAGCTATTAACAGAAGGAAAATTTTTAGAGACCAAGATGCTCATTACAGAAATAGTTCCAACAACAAAACTGAAATTAAGGGAGATATAATTGGCTCAATACACTTTCCTGAGTGACCCCAGCAACATCCCTCACTCCAAGAGCAGATTATGTACCCATTTTCTAACAAAAGGTCTCCAGTTATTACACCATAAAACTGGTTTCCCACACAGGAGGCACTTGGAGGGTTTCATAGACCTGTGGGCTACAGTTTTTCAATATCAGAGCTGACTTTCCAAACCCCAGATGTTTGATTTCATACCACACTGTTTTACTCCAGGGGGAGACTGGGCACAAAAAAAGATCATCTGCTGAAATAATAAAGCAGTTCTTTATCTTTTAACTAAACAGTCCATATTTTGCTTTGCACAAGAAAGAGTAAGACACAGTGGTTTTTCATAGCAAAACAGGACAAATATGGTAAACAGTTTGGACATAATGCAAGGGCTTATTCCAGGGAAGAATTTAATGCACTGAACTGCATGTATCATATAACAAACTTTCTCCAAAAATACTATGTGATCCCTGATTCAGTGATTTATGTCATAATGATGTCTTGAGGTGAAAAAGCTTTGCTGAGCTAGGGCTTGTTTGACCACAGAAAAATATGCAATTTACTGATGATATCTGCTTTTAGCTTCCCTCTGTGCCCATTCCATCCAGCATCTCAGTCTATTATGGCCCTGCTGGAAAGTTTGGTTATTTGGTTTATGCAGTAGCTGGGATTTCCCAGCTGAGTCACTGAAACACTAGTTAAGAAGGCAGTTGCAAAAAGAGGCTGTAGAAATACTTACACTAACATGAGTGTCCCCTCAGGGAGCAAACAGTGATGCTTATTTCTATCACATTTGTTTTAAGTGTGTGTGTGTGGGGGGGAAGAGCGAAGAGGAAAAAAAACCCCAACCCCAAAAAAGCTTCCTAAGCTACATTCCTGTTGCTAAATTCCAGAAAAGTCTTGACAGAAATAAAGGCTTCTTGCAGCCCTGACAATCCGTGCTCAGCAGTGGGTGAAACCACAGCGGTGGGCAGGAGCAGGTTCACCCCACGCAGCTCACTCCGCTGCACGGCAGAAGAGAACGTGCTGACACAAACTATGTAGAAAGCTGCCAAAGGGATCCACCCTGGAACAGGTTGGATTCTTCACCATTTCAAATGTTTCACTCCACTCTGATCTTTCCCAAAAACCTCCTCAAAGCTGAGAGGGCATGTCCTTGTTATTGGCATTATTGAGTAGGTTCTAGATGCAAATTTATAAACTCTGATATAGTCTGAGCCCAAAATGCACGCAACCCGTAACCCCTCAGAACCTGAAAAACAGGCCAGTGACATTTCAGCAACCTCCTCTGTGCAAATCTAGCAGTAAAATTCATTCTGATCCTCAGAGGCACTGTTGGCTTGGGCAAACTCGCTCTGAGAACAAGTCTCACCCTCTCATCCGAGCTGGGTGGACGGGCAGGTGCCCAGAACCACATGCCTTTATGCAGAAATCCTCTCTTTGTAAAATCTAAATCCGTGTATAGGTTGTGCTCAAGAAAATACCTGGTACCAGTTTCCTTAGAGATGAGCTGTGTTAAGTATATACTGCCCTTCAAAATAGTCCTCTGTTCTCATGGAGACTGGATTTCACATTTACTCTTTTGAGATTGGCTCTTTTCTTCTCTGCTAAAAGCATGTGAAGAGATCCAATAGTGATAATAATGGAGGAAACAAGGGATGCAACGCAAAAACAGCTGTTTCCGAAGCAGGGGATACAGGTCTGAAGACCCATTGCTCAATTCTTCCTTCCTGCTGGCCAGGATGTGTTGGAAATCACTTATTTGCACACACAAAAATCACTTTGTTATTTCTGTAATCAAAATTAGGCTGACACATGTAGCTTTAGAGGAGGACACGTACAAAAAAAAGCAAAACTCATCAAAATTTATAAACTTTCACAAGGAAAACATTTTCAAAGATTTTTGTTGCTGTTGTAACAGTTTCTTTCCCTTATTTTCTCTGCTGAACAAAACCAATGCGCTTTTTTTCCTGTAAAGATATAGAGAACCAACTTTTCACTGCTTCTCTTCCCACAGTGCTACTCCAAATTTGAGATCTTTCCATCTTACTATCCTTCCTTACCTTTGACTGAAACAAAGAGCAACTCACTAAATGGCTGACTTTCTCAATTATTCTTAATTGTTATACTGTATTTTAGAGTATGTCAATCATCCTCCCCCACCACTACATGGCAACAATAATATTTTAGTAGTAAACAGAAACCCAAGGGGGAAACATCTCTCATTAAAAAAAAAAAAAAATTACTGACATAAGGTTTTCTGAGAAACAATAAACTCTGCTTGTCAGTTTTGTGTAGCTCAAAATGTAACTTAGATGGGTTTGTGATTAATGAAAAATATTGAATTTTTCTAAATACATTTTTTTCAAACCAGCAATTCTGTCACACATTTGTCCTCCAATGGTTACCTGATGTAATGTCATTAGAGAAGCTATGGTCTGAATTATGTTTTGACACTTACTGCTACAATTCCCACCTCCTGCAGGAAGAAAGCTGCACATGGGATCATCCAACACCCTCACTGCTGTGTGGGAACATCCTCTCTTCCAGAGCGCTCCCACCACCAAGAAGCAGCACAGACCTGGGGGCCGAAAGCCTCTTGCCTTATTGACATCTTGGCTTCCAGTAAGGCAAGCAGACTGCATAAATGACCAAGCAAAACCTGAACTGTTTTCAAGGAAAAGCTGAGTGTGAACATCGCAAGCCTGCCAGCACCTTCCTGCCAGCTGGTGGGGAGTCTGTGCCAGGACTGTGCAATATGTGTATTCTGAAGATATATTTTAAACTCATGTTTTATGCATTTGGAAAGTATCATTTTATAGTTTATATTAATTACTGCAGCTGTTTGATTCCATTTATGTTTGGAGATGGTCATAGATAATCCTGACAGAGCCTATAGATGCTCGTGCAAAGACGGGTCAGGGTCAAGCCTGGGACACACTGGTCCCTGACCTATATTACACTCCTGTAAGCAGATTACACCAGTATATATTTTTTTGATTTACCCTTCTTTGGGAGGGCTATCAATTGCTACATTCACACAGGCTGATAGCATCTGAACCGGAAAAATCCGTTTTCCATTCCTGAATTGGAGCAGAATCTCCCTTCTCTAGTTGGGATCTCTGTTTAAAGGTGTCTTTAGCAGAGGGATTCTCTGCAGGCAGACAAAGACCATTTCAAAACAACAGGGCCAGGAAGCAATGAAAGGTTAAAGGCCTCACTAAAGGGATAAAAGTGCAATAGAGTCATCTGGATTAAGACTCTCTCGCCGCCCTGATGTCTACATCGAGTGGGAAGGATTCCATTTTTTAAAGAAACAAAGATTGCACGTGTTGGATTTGCAGTATAAACCCCTGACTGTAACATACTGTCTTTCATCTGAAGATCTCTTTCTGAAGGTATTTAACACACACTAATAAGTTATCATGGTAGGCAGGGTTTTATTTCTGTACTGCAGAACACAGAACTGCAGATAAGGGAAAAACCCCTACAAAACCCCCAAACTCCGTTAGAGGCACGAGCAGAGAACCTGCAGCTCACATTTTCTAAAGCAGCAAACGGACTTACCAACTCATCTAACTGGTCTTACTGGCTGGGTGACTTCCCTCATGCTCCTTTCTCCAGGGCTGCTGCTCTACCCAGCACAAGGCACTCAACACAAACTCATCTGTAATTAGAGCTAAAATAGCTCCCCTCAACTATAAAGTACGTTAACTAATCTGGTTATAAATCTATCAACTCCCTTAAAAAAACCCATAAACTATATATTTAAAAGAAATACTAAAATATTAATAATGTAACTCAAGACAGCTTCTCAAGCTGTTGTTAAATCCTTACTAAAAAGAAGGGGGTAGACAGGGCTCCTGAGAAGCAGAGAAGACAGTTCTTAAAACTTTTCCATACAGCACTTGGCACTACAATAGTGCCAGGGCATCACCACTGTCTCCTTACGAATACTTGCAATGGATTTTCATCAAGTTCTTCTTTTGTGGCCCTGATACTCATCCCTATATTTTTTTAATATCTGGAGAGATTCATTTTCTATTTCTGGATAAATTAATAGGCTAATTTTCATGGCAAGGTCCTGGAGGCAGCAGCCCATCTTAGAAGACAAAATGAAGGCTGAGTAGATTTTTACCATATAACAAGACTGCACCGGTAACCACATCATCATTAAATATTCGTAATCCCAGCAGTTGTTATAGAAATGATAATAGTTTGTGCTACATCGTTTCATTCTGTCCCACATCGTTTCATTCTGTCCCATCCTTGTCTTCCAGCTGCTGTCCAAAAGTGATTATAAATAATGGGGCTATAAAAGCCATTCAATAATTAGAAGATTCATTGGCCATATGCCAGCAGTGACAAAAGAGAGTGATTTATGTAAGATGAGTCTGTCACATCTGCCAGATCACAGTTTCATTACGCCTGTGGCTTTAAGGTCACAGTTTAGCACTGTTCCAACAGCCATTTGTCAAAGGGGTGCTGGGGAGAAGAGGTGAAATACATCATGGTTTTGTTTGCTTTCTTGTTTTAACTACTAAGTAAATAAGTAAATAAAGTCCAGTACTTACATTTGTTATTTCATGTCTCTTGTGAGGTCAAAGATACAAGAAAACATTCATCATGGTTGGCCAGAGTTCAAATAAGATCACAAAGCAAAAACATCCAGTTTTAAAGCCTTAAGCATTCATGTGGCTTCTAAATTCAATATAACCTAAGCATGTTCTGTCTTCCAGCCACCCATGAAATGAAGGCACCTTGTAAACCCGTAGCATGTTGGTAAATTAATTGCTACTACATTTTCCTAACACAAGTAAACTTAAAAACCTTTTATGGCTCAGTGTTTCTAAACTGGTATTTAAACATTGCCATAAGAGTTTCAGCTTAACAATTAACATGGCTCAGCAAACACCTAATTTGATCCCAATTCCATTTCCTCCTCTTTTTTTTCCTCTAAACAAACAAACAAAAAACACCAATGAACTTTTCTTGCTGGGTACCAATACCATAAAGTCCAGATGCTTGGATGTTCCCCATAAAAGCATCAATAACCTCATCTGTTATTGTCAATGATTGCTTCCATTCCAATGGGGATAGTCTCTGGTGACAAGAACTGCTGGTTTGAGGGTACAAACTGGATCTTTGTTGGAAATGCTGCACCCAATCACAGCCCGTAAAATAGTTTAATTTGTACCAGCCTCCTAGAGCCAGACTGTACACGGAGGAACTGCTCAGATCAGAGCCTGGATGCTGCCATTACTCTAACAGGTCCATACCACAACCAAAGCGAAACAACTGCTCATCCTTCACCTACCTCTTGAAGTAAAACATAAAATACTTTCCAATTTTTATGCTTTGAAACCTTCTCAGAACAACAAAGCCTCATCCCATTGCAAAAGCCTTCCAGTAGAAGGAAATTATGATAAGCTGGAGGACTCTGCTATAAAGAATTGCACAAAGTTACAGGACGAACTACCTACACAGCAATAAAACTCCACTTTGATGGAGCGTGGTTAAGGCTTCAGCAGCAGCCTGGCTGCTGAATCAGCAGCGAGCACTTCAGTGCAGCTAGTAATTCCTGTCTGGAGAATGAATAGCACTTGTTACTTTATTACTAACAGAACTTCTTAAAATATTATTTTAGGTGTAAGCCGTGAATCTGAAGGAGACGTATTCACTCAAAACTTTTGTGTCGTGGTCAGAATCAGGAGCAGGCAAGAGCCTTCTTGGCACAGTACCTTTGGTATCCCTCTCAAGCTGCATGGGTGAATGAACCAGCACTGAAGTGGCAATTCAGCATTTGCTGCTACAGAAATGCACTTAACAGATCATAAATCCCCAGTGAAACTATTCTATGAGCACCTCACCTAATCTACAGGGTGCTCCACCTTATTTTCTGTGTGTTAATAGTGATTCACAATTCTACTGCAAATTCAAACAAATGGCCTTTCAGCTGAGAAGTGCCAGAAAAACCCACAGAGCTCAGGCTTGGAGGTTGAAAAGGAAAAAATACTATTATTTATACACCAGGTCGGAAAATTTTGAACCCTTGTGACAACTAAACTTCTGTTGCCTCCAATGGAATTCAGATCAGCAATACCAGCAAATGCAGCAGCAAGCCCAGCTTTTCTCCCCCTTTGGCCTCTTCAAGCTTCTGGTGCCCTCAAAGTTTCAGCCCTGAATTTCTTGAAGCTCCTGGAAAAGAAACGTTCCTTCACCCTCTGACACCTTTGCAGCCCAGGACAACCCTGAGGTGGGAGAGAGGGAGGCCACACAGCTACGATGGCATCCCAGGAAGGGGAGTGAGTCTGCCATGGACAGACAAATCAGCTCTTTCTACCCCAAGAAGGAACTATTTTATTATTCTCTTTGACAAAATACTGATGTTTGAGTTTGTTTCTTTTCTGTCTCTAATCAGGTCAAGTGTCCACAGTGTTGGCAGGTGACACAAATTACTGGGGGTTGCTAAAGCTGTGTTCACCTGAAGCAAAAAACCTGACTCTGTTGATCTTTAGCACAGCTTTTCCATGGGCTCCTGCGGGTTTCAACGCAGAGGAATCCCACCTCAGAAAGTAAGGGCATGAGGAAGAATCTAAGGACATTTTCTGCTCCTCTCTTCTTAAATCATGTGGTATCTTTTGTGTCCGCATGGAGCACCACGACACTAAATAAGTGATGACGTTTCTCCAGAGAAAGTGATAACCATATCTGCCCCAGTAAAGTCTAAGGAGGGAAAATCTGATACATGTCAAGCAAAAATACGGGTAACTGAAAACATGCAGCTCAAGCAACAAGAAAATACGATGGATAGGAGAGGGAAAAGAAAGGTCAGCAGTATTAATGACTGCTGGCCTTAGATACCTCTAAAACACATTTGAACTGGCCAGGCACAGCTTCAGAAACATGACTTTGCTGCATCCATATGGATGCTGGCAGATGTTGAGCCAGCCAGGGTGCTTCGTAGGCATAGTCAATCATGAACCCAACTAACTCAGAGCTGGAGATTAACCACTCCTACTCTGCTACTGACTCATAGGAGACCTCTTTTCTTCCCTGTGCCATTTTTCAGAAAGGCTACAAGCTCCCCACTGTTGCCTCAGTTTTTTGTTTTCTTGGTTCACTTTGAAGAATCTACAGACATACAAACAAGGAGAGAACCCAGACTGTCTGGTGGTCTCTGGGAATGACAGTAGAGAACAAGGTGAGCCAAGGCAAGAGAGAGGATCTGCTGGGATGACAAATGCAGAATATTTTCCTAATAAAATGAAAAATCTCCCAAGATAAAACTATAATACAGATTAACAGCCACACACACTGTAATGTTTTCACAGGAAAGCTCAGAGAGGTAGGTGTGCAAAGAACAAAGTAATGCAACATTCTCTAGACTGTTTTCAATGAAATTTGGATTAGCATTATATTAAAGACTTTAGACAGTTCTGTGGCCAGACTAGTGTTAAACCAGAGTTAACTGGCTGACAATCAAGCTGTAACATTAAAGCTATGTCCAATAAATCATTCCTCTTGGCAGTGACCTTAAACCGAGTGCCCAGAGCAAAGCCTCAGCTCTGCAAAACTTTACAGAAAGCCAGACCTAGAGGTGAACTTAGAGAAGCAGAGACATTGCTCTGAGGAAGCCTTTCTGTCTCGCACACAAAGACACTGCTGTGTTGGGGCATTTTGCAGTGAGTTCCAGCAAGGAAGAGCAACGAGGAGTATGAAACAGTCAATAGTGGCAAGAATCGTTGATGTTGCCACGTAGGCTTTTTTTTAAAAAATAAATAAAAAAAAAAAAAGTAAGAAAGGAAAGAAAAAACCTCCTACACAACCAAAGTGAATGCAGAATGAAGTCATTGTAAGAGAGCGCCATGGGATGCAGCCTCTTTCCATGAGCAGCTCTGAAAGGCTGAGGCTGAGCGGCTCACGCCCCGTCTGCGCTGAGCCTTTCCATCAATGAACACAGACCTGGCTATGTGAGCAACCCAACCTTCCGGTCATACTTCATGGGGAAAGCACAGCCTGCCTGGGAGCCACACAACAGCGTTTGTCACTGACACCTACTCTGTACCACTGTGGGGTGGGAGGCAACCTGGATAAGGGAGCCTTGTTTCTTTTCCCTCACTCTGACTCTAAGCTGCCAGCAAGCCCTGCCTTTCCTGGGATGCAGAGAGGGCTTATGGGAGGCAGAAGTAGGGCACGGGGTGAAGAAGAAAGTCTAGCTAGAATAGTAAGAGAGGCAAAAATTAAAGATGAAAAGCACTTGCAGTCTTTCATTCCAAGGAAACGACCCGTTTCTGGAAATGAGATGCATATCTCTGTATGTCTCCTGAAAGGAGTTACCATATGTTCTAAAAGTAGGATATAATATTTGAGCTGTAAAAGCCAAATCAGCTTGAGAAACAGACGGCATTACAATGCCTTAGCAGAACAGGCCCCACATAACAATATGCCAACAAACTCATTTTCTAGAATGGCACTAGGAAAATATTTGCAAAATCTGAAACCCATTCCCTAAATACAGCATTTGGTTCTTCCAGAAAAATGGGAAAAAAAGCGACACATATGACAGAATTGGGGAATTTTAAGTAGCTATTCATATACTTTGATTTTTTCTTTGCTTTTCTCCATGATCTAAGCATGGATAGTGGGTTATGGGGCTCTTTTTTAAATCTGACCTCAAACTTCTTCAGCAGTCAAGTTATTCTTGTTCCTCCTTGATTGCTGGAGGGACAAACTCCCATTGCCCAGCCAGGTCACCTCTGAATACTAATCACAGCATTACAGTTTTTCACTCTGATCTCACGGGCACATGTCAATATTAAGAGCCTCATTACCAGAGGTACTGAATACATAAAACACACACTAAACGCAGATATTGTCAAAACACTGGAACTTTGATGCTGCTCTTTAAATTAATTTTTTCCTTACAAGTATCTCTATCTCATACAAAAATGTTGGCCTTCTTGGGAGAAACCAGCTAAAAATCATAACGTGTCCATCTGAAGATCTGTCCAAAGCACGTGCCACCTGCTTTGGCCCATTCTCCATTGTGGCTGGATGACACACACTCAGGTGCACCAGTGTCTCACCAAAGAAAAAGAAATTCTTTTTTTCCTCTGCAATATATCTGCTTACAGAGGGCTACAGGTTAATTTTCCAACTTGCACGAGCAATTTCCCAGAAACAAGATTTTCCAAGAAACAAATAAAGCCAGAAACAAGGCTTGCTGTGGTCTTGCTGTAGCAAGTAAAGGTCTTGCTCTTACTATGCTATTTTCAATAGCACAACTAAGCTTAACCTCAGATGGACCTGCTTGCCTTTCCCCCCCCCGCCCCTTCCTATTTTAAATAAAATTACACATTTGTGTACATACAGAATAGACACCAAACTACTAGCATACAGTACAGAAAAGAAGCACACAGGCAACAATGCTTTGTGATTTAGAAAGTCAGGCTCTCGAAGCTGAAAATAATTATGAGCTGAATCTGTTGGGGAAAAAACATTTAAATGGAAAAATATGTATAACAGTTGGGAGCTGTTGAAGCACACTTTACAAGAGGCACAAAAAGCCACAAAAATTGAATAAGAAGGTCACACTGGTTTAAAAAACAACCTGGCTTACAGGGAAAGTGACTGCAGCTTTTTTCAATTTCATCTTGTAGACAAAGGGAAATAAAGATCTAAGCAACTGGACCAGTTCTGCTTAATTATTCTAAGTGCAAATATTTTTGTTTCATTTTTATTCTACCATTGGAAGTGTCTTCTGAGGGTTTGATGATATTCTCCATCCCTGGAAAACGTTACATCAAGATTGAATGTTTTTTCTTGGAAAAAAAACATGTTCAAGTTTAAAGAGAAATGGGTTCCAACTAGTTCTGCAATGTCCTGAACTATTACTTGGAAATGTAATTTAGGAAGATACTGTTGAATAGTCCGGTAAAGTATCTGGAAGAATGGGAGAGCCAACAGCAATTTAAAAGAGTTCAGAGCAAAATGATGCAAAGAGCTAAATCTTTTCAACTGCTCAGTTGACCGAGAACCTACACGAGTGAAGAAAACCCTCAGTGGTAAAAGGAAAGCATTAACATGACTATTCGGTTGTAAAAGCAATTCAATACACTGGGGGCATAGCATTCACTAGCATTGTGGGCCTCTCTTTTGTGCAGGAAATGGAACTGAAATTCTAAAATAAGATTTTACAGCACTGACAGAATAAATGAGTTGGCTGAAGCAAGGAAGAACTACGGCAGCCCAGTTTGTTATGGGTTTTAATAAAGTATTACTATTTTATTGGCAAAACTCAAAACTGGGAGCGAACGAGGGCAACATTATTCTTCACTATTCCACATCAGTCATGTAAAATAAAAATGTTCTGATTCTCTCTCTCTTCCACATGGAGCAACCCTTCTCTTCTGTAACTTCCACATAAAGGCCTGTCAGTGACAACATCTAAATAACCAAAAAACTCACATTCAAAACAAACAAGTAACTCGAACAGTTATGTCTCCAACATAAATATAATACCTCACATAAAGCAAGTTCAGCAATGAAAAAACTACATGAAAAAACATACTAGGCTCTGTAACAAACACCTTTTTTGCCTTGGTCACAAGGTTTTGTTTTCCTAATGACTTTAGGAGTGCCTGTATCATGTTTATGCCACCCCAACTTCCTCCCTCCCCCCAAGAAACAAATATGAATATCACAGATGGTAAAATCCACATTTTCTCAAACAGGAAATAAATGTTTAAATGTGGCATACAGCAAAACATATATTTCCAGAGACAATAGCTACAAGATTTAGACTTATTGGTGCGGGAATTTTTAATGGAAAACACATTTTTGGGGATAAGAATTTTAATTAAAAAGAAACAGCATACGAGTTGCTCCTTTAGATTTAAAGCAGAGCAGTTCTGCATTCAGAATCAAAAAGACATGGTCTCTTTTGGTGCTAAACAGAACACTGGAGTAAAGAGAGAAACACTTAGCTTGGGCATATGGCAGGTTAGACATTTTCCATGGAATGCTTTTGATCACAAAATGGCATTTGTCAAAAGGAAGACATTCCTCAGGAACTTGACATTTCTGCAGAAATCTGAAGGTGCCTTTTCCATCACGCCTTAGCTTGCCAGGCTACTCCTGGTTTCCAAGCTCAGTCAGTCAAGCTCTTCTGCCCACACGCTTCCTATCTCTCCCCTTCTTACAATCTTTAAACAATACATACTGCTGGAATAAGAATTAGCACACCAATCTGGAAGAAGTGGCGTATGAGAGGCTACCAATACCCAGGTTTGATCTTCACCTTGCAAACAAAAAGGGAACCAAAGCACCAGTTCCATTTTGAAAACAAAAACTTGGTGCCTCCAGAGTGAAGTTTCACAAATTCTGTTTTGGTAGAAAAGGAAATGCGGGCCTTTTTGGCAAGTGAAACCTGCTTTATGTGAGCACATCTACTTAGCTGCAGGCATCTCGCCCTAAAAACAATTATCTGGAAAATACAAGAGCAGAAGCCGTCAAAATAACAGTTTCCCAGAATTCAAAGTGGACAGAAACACTGGTTTCATTCCCATAACATTACTCTTTCCAGCAACAGACTTGATGCCTTTCTTGTATATCATCTCCACAATGAAGAGCTTCTGTGAAAGATTAACAGGAAAAGCAGAGATGAAATGTTTAATCAGGCTTTCCTGATGGCTTTGGCATCATGGCATTTTCCCCATTATTTTTACAGGATACAAGGAGACCTGACCATGCCTTATGCCCATTTTTGCCAGTAAGTGTTGGCTTCGCAGACTCACACAGTTCTGAGCAATTTGCAGTTCTGCCAGGCAATCTGCAGCTCAAGCATCAGCTTTACTGTCCTTGCCACTAAAACCAACAGCCACTTTATTCTTTAAATTATTTTGATAAGCGTTCTGATGATCCAGCTAAAGACAACAAGAGATGCAATAGAAAGCAATAAAAATCAGCATTAATTGCCTAAATACCAATTCTTCCTCGAGTTTTTATTCTTTAATTTTTGAGAGCTCTCCTTGTACTTCCTCGCTTGGTTTGGTAACAAACATTTTTCAGCCCCATTTAATCAAATGCATTTGGATGGAGGTCTCTAACACTGAGCCTGAAATTGAAAGCTCTAATCAGCTTATCCTCAAATTCATTTTATGCTTCTCTCACTTTTGGGAGCGCATAGTCAAAGCTCTGGAATTTCTGCAAAGCTGAAAGACTTTTTAAGCAACACGGGCACACTGAAGCCTCTTGTACTCCATCTACAACTGGAGGGGAAAAACAAGCTGTAGAGGTCTAAACTGATCTAGCAAGAGATGGGAGGAAGCACAGTATGGGCCTCACATCTCTGCTGAGTGAATGTCACTGAGGCTTCTGCTTTTATGTTACTTTGGGACTTCCAAAAGCTCTACTTCCACTCATTAAGTCATCAAGAGTTTTTCTGCCGATTTAAAAGGACTATGGGTCAGAACCTCCCAGCTTGGCAAGAAAAGATATCAGACTTACAGCATGCAAAAGGCATAGCTATTTATCAAAGGAGCAACCCAGAACAATGCGCTGTTCCTGCTTGAACACAGTCCCACTGCCCCACTTTTAGAGTCTGAACCAGGGCAGATGAACAAAGGAGGAACTTTGGAAGACAGGAGGGATTTTAAATGGAATGGAGCATAACGCACACAACAGGCATCCAGGAGTCACAGATGAACAGTTCACAGAGGGGACTCAAAATCCCGAGTCTCCTCCAGGCAGGGGCTGCACTGCTGTCCCCAGCTTTGTGCACTCACACTCCCCTACTAACAAGTCCCATGGTGAGACCCTCAGATTCCTAGAAATAAACTCTGCTGCTGCTTCTGAGTGAGTCCAGCCAAGCTGGCCTAGTAAATCCATCACCTTTGGCATGTGTTTTTTCACACTTTTATCCTAGGAGTTTTAATATCATATGTCAAAATATAAATTCATTGGTCTAATTTTTATATTTCTTTGGTTTTGGCTTCTCCTTTAAGACACAGCCTGTTTGATAATTAGACTTTTAAAAGGAGCCTAGGAAAGGGGCCCTTCTGTGATACTATGCCCTCCTGGCCACGCCTTTCCCCAGCTCTGCTCTGACCCAGAAGTTCCATCCAAACAAGGTACATCCCCACAGCTGCTGTATAAACACAAACCTACACTGCCAGCACATAAATGGCAGATGCATCTACACAGGCTGACAATTGATTTACTCCTAATTTGCAAGCCTTTGCAAAGGAACTAGACTTCCTAGCAATCAATGAGAAAATAACCTTGTTAGCAAATAAGCCAAGGTTCTTTTAAATTAATCAGTTCTTTTTCATCCAAACAGTATAGATAATGAAAGAGATGATGACATTTTACATGACCTATAAAAAGTACTGTTTCTATTTTAGGCTCTCCTTCGTATGGGTGCCAGGATGATTATGTTTTGTTTACTGGACAAAATAATCTCTTATTTGTTAAGGCTTGAACGCAATTTTATACAGTACAAAATCTTATCTTCTATTGTCTTAATTATCATCTGGAGGGTTGAAACATGAGATGATGGCACAGAACAAAATGAATATTAATGTGTTCTCTCTGCAATTTAAAGAGAAAGTACTTGCAATCTTCTTTTGCCCGTGTGCTTAACATGCTGCAGCAGACTAGTGAATTATATCCCATTTAGCTGTTATTGTTTCTCCAAGTAGCACGAATAAAAGAGACACCAACCTTTAGCAGACTCCCTGCACTCCCAGTGTTCAAACACGCAACGTTTTCCTCTAATTTCCTTTCACATCATTAGCTCACAAGTTTTAAAACGTTTCCTACTTCGAATGGTGTGCAAGGCTTTGCCACTGGGTTTAAATTTCTTCGTGTGACACCTTTGTCACCTACAGCATGTTCTCATGTCAGTGTGAAAGCAGAGGCAGCAGGAGCCTTTTCTCTCGTTTACCTCATTTGCATCCTAATAGCCAGAATTCAGCATCTACAGGAAAAAGGTGCAGTACCCCGGGAGGAGATGGGAGGAAAAAAAGTCTTGGATGGTGAACAGTGCACAGTAACACTAGCGGGTTTTTCTGCCTTTCTAGGTAGAAATCAAAGGGAGCTTAGTGTGCTGATTTTAAATTAAAACAAACATAATGCACAGCCTGACCAGTTCAGAGTGACTCCAAAAGTATCACCAAGGATGGAAAAAGACAGCACTTGGATGCAATGGTTTAATTCCTTTGTGCTTTCATCCTGCTGTGTCAGTACTGACCTTTGCAGGTCCACAGAAGGAAAAAAAAAAAAAAAAGGAGAACTGTAAAGTTAATTCACCCTTTTCCCTCTGAAGAATAAGAGGAACTGGGTTGGACTTTGTTTTGGGAGCTTCATACAGACTGTCAGAAAGTTAAAATCATGAACGAAAATCAAGAGAGAGAAATATCAATTAGGAGGAGATTGGCTTCCAATTTTGTGCTGACATGACAGTCAAGCTATACTGATAAAATAGAAAACCTGTATTTCAGGCAGAGAAATTTAAGTTGCCTGATAACAGAAACAAAGACTTTGTGTAGCTCATAATTCCTTTTTAATTTACCTTTGATGCAAAACGAGAATGCACTAAGGTATGTGTGTCTCTGTGGCATCCTGCAGCTGTGAGGACAGTGAAGCAAATGTTTCAGGTTTGACTTGGCCCTTGTGGACTCCACGGTCAACTGCAAATGATGAGTCAAAAAATCCTTTTCCCCTAAAGCTGTTTTACGCCATGACTATTTTTCAGGTCAAGGTTTGGGTACATCTAAACAACTGCATCACAGTTTGTTGGGTTTTTTTTCTCTTTGGAGTTCTTTTAGTTTGTTTTTAACTGCTCTGCAAAATCCCCAAATGCATAATTCTGCTTTAGCAGCTCCAAATTCAATCAAGTGGATTAACTTCACGCCCACCTGAGCGGTGTTCAGAATATGAAAACATTCATCATCCAAGTGTTTCTGTTGCAGCCTGGATTCACTGAAGGACGAGACAAAAGGCAGACAGCACTGTGCACACACTGTGTCACTGTGAGGATTATCCACCTGGGGCAGGAACGCACAGCCCCTACAGCCAAGGAGTCACAGCCTCCTCTGACCCACAGCCTCCTCTCCAGTACATTCACCATGTAGAATTAGAGATGAAAAAGTAAGAAGTGGGTTCTAATACTTTTAAAAGGTTGAGGAAACTGCTCCAATAAACAATAGAAGAGTGTGAATTAAGTGCTTATCACTCCCAGCAGTCCACTCAAACCCAACAGGAGGTGAGTGGATGGAGTCTGAGGCTTCTCACAGCTCCAACTTATGGGTGTGGGAGGATGGAGGATGCTTGGGGTTTGCAATGGCCTGTCCAGAACCAGCCTCCCCCTTGGCACGAGCCCTGCACTCATGGAGCACAGCCCTGAGCCTTTCCTTCCAAGGCCACCAGCTCTTTTGGAAAACTCCGCTGTCCTTCTGCCCATCTCACACAAGCTTAAAAAGCTCCAGGTCACCCTCACCTGTGCAAGAGCTCATAAACAGAAATCCTCCTGCTATATTTCCAAACTGTTTAAACACTCAACAGCACGTGCAGAAACACAAATGCTTTCTGGGTTTTGGATGACATAGTACATTCCTACCTGAGCACTACAAATAATGATCAATACCTGTAGGCATACAAAGCTACCTGCTATAATCAAAGGCCACTCAAAAATATCCATCTAAAAATCAAGTTTTTAAAAAAAACCCAAAAACGAAAACCCTGACAAGAAAAAGATTTAAAAAAAAAAAAAAGAAAAAAACACAATACAACTGAGAATGCAGTTAAGCTGACTGAGGTAAACCAAGAGCAAAACATACCTGATAAATGATCAAATCATACTGCCTAGCAGATTAGTATCTACTGAACAGAAGGGCTGAAGAACACAGACACTCCAATGTGATAGCTATCAAGCAGAGTTTAATGAAATGATAAGCCATTTACGTAAAGCATTCATGGCTATGACAATTCATTTGCACAAAGTGAAAACTGAGTAGAAACTTGTCAAAATGCAAATGTGACAGTAACCTATTGACACAGGGTCAAAACGTGAAGGGGACAATCAGGTTCAGGACACCAGAGCTACAATTACTGCAGTGTTCTTATAACAGCATTTCTCTCTTTACATTGCAATTTTCCATCAAAAGGTAGATTTGAGGAACTCATTAACACAAAGAAAATCAAATCAGACATTACTGAAAAGGAAGCAGCAAATATGCATCTTATAATTTGAATTAAGATTTTCTGCTGGAGAATGCCTTTTTCTTTCCAGGCAAAGTAGCAAAGCGATTTTGTAGAATTTAATTGAGAAATAAGGCACACAGAAGGGCTGCTTATACGCATATCTCAGTGGAAGATACAGAGCAGAAATAAGTCCTTTGGACAAAAATGAGCATTGCACATCAAACAATACAGCCAAGTGTCACTGCTTACCTATGAAATACTATATTTAAATCTGTTTCTAAGGAAACTCACATTGCATCCCCAACAAAAATGCAGTTGCTTTTAAATTACTACAGGTATGATACACCAAACATTAATATATCTATGCCAAAGCAAAAGGAAGTACTTGTGTTTCATTTTGAAAGTCATTGATCTGGTTAAGACATTGGTATTTTGACCACCAGGTTTAATTTTGAAAGGATTTGAGCAGCTTTACTGTCCAGCAGCCATGAATAATTCTGTGCTTGAATACTTTTTATAGAAGTACATGAAGCAGAGCACCACTGCAACCCACAGAGCACAGGTCATTACTCTCACTAGCTTTATTACATGGGCAAATTAATGCAGGTTAAACAAACTGCACACTTCTCTCAACTCATCTGACTTCTTGTGCTCTCTCTCTGTATACACACACACATACAAATTTTTTCTGAAACATTTCAGTTTTCATAAGCAAGGCAACAAATTGTTTTGATCTTCTTATGAGCAGAAAACAAAGGGATTAGGGATTCTCCCCGTGCCCAACAGCATACATGCAACAGAACCTTTCGAACACTTCTGAACATGTTTCAATAAGAATTCACCTTTTCCTTCAACCAGATTGCTTAAAGAAAAATCTGTTCAACACTCCAGCACTACAGCTCACACAACAGGAAGAACTGCAAATATCAAGAGAAGGTTGACTTGACTGATAAAAACTAACCTGGGAGTGTTAAATGCAAACGTGCAAACATACACAAAACTATTAACTCATTTATTAGGGACCATGCTTTGTTTCCTCGGTAAAGAGCATAAAACATGAGAGAGGACTGCAGGTGTTCAAGGGGAAGCCAGAAAGAGATACCTGACAGGTTTCAGTTCAGTTCTTCTACCAGCTATTCCAGGAACTTATTAATGTCAAAGGAGCTGTGTCTGCATAAGCTAGAGGAGAGTCAAAGCACCCGTGTAAGCTGCCTGCACTAAAGACAGCAGCCTGCTGGGGTTGTCAGCACCAGGAAATCACATGTCTCTGGATGGTGTCCTTCTACAACTTTTCCCTTGTAATTCCTCGCAATGGATTTTCTCCTCTTTTGCGTTTTACAGCTTAAAACTCTATAAAAGCTTGCCAGCCAACTCCACCTTGGTTTTCCCTTCCTGGTAAATCATTAGAAATGACTGAAATAGTTCCGTGCAAATAAACTCACTGCCAACCCTTCAGCTCCCATTAAATGCCATTCTGAGGGTTATGTGCTCTGAAAATGGAAATTTTACCCAACGCCTTCCTCTTCTAAGTACTCCACCTAACCAAAGCAGCAGGCTTGATATTAAGCAAATTCCTGATTTTGATTTCACAATGGATTTGCAATTAAATATCACAGGAAACTTTTTTTTTTTTTTTGGCAGTTTGACTTCAAATATGGTATGTGTCACAGTGTTGTGGGGGAACTGAAAAGAGAAAAGATGAAAACAGCATGGCTTGTCATCACTTCCATAATTTCATTGAGAAAATATTTCAGAAATATAAAACTGAATGGATGGAGTTTTAGGATGACACAGTTCTTTTTATTCAGTTTAGACAGAGCAGAGCAGCAAGAAAAACTAATGGATAAACTTCTCAAGTACACTGAGGTTCGTCAGGGGTTTGAGTGTGCCCTTCAGCCTGCTGCTTTTTGGAAAGCTCCAGGCTGCCAAGAGAGTGATTTCTATTCGTATGGACCCTTCTGGGACCACAGAGACTCCTTTTACTGGTATGCTTCAAATGCCGTGTTCCCCTTGCTAATGCTAATAACATGATATAATGGTGCACAACCCAGACAAAAATAATTCTTGCTGTTTAAGTACACAGTGACCACAGAAGTGTAGGATAGAAGCTCTAAGAGAGATACAAGTACATGATGATAAGGACACACAGTCTTTAAATGGAAAGGACACTTTACTAACCACTGTTCCCCTCTCTATTGCTCTTTTTTTTTTTGTCTAAAAGAGACTGGATCTTTTTCCAATACACCGCATATAATTTATCCCACTTTTAACTTATTGTACCTTTCTTTTCTTTACCCAACCCTCCTGCCTGCTCAGATGAGAAGTTCAATCAGCCATCTTCCAACATCGTTCCTGCAGTACCAAGTATCCCTGAGACTGATATGATACCTGTAGCAGTATCCACAACACAAATACACAGGTACATATGTGCTATATGCATACAGCTACACCATTTTCTTCTTCTTAAGGATAGAAACTTACTTTGGGCATGGATTTGTATCTGTTCTAACTTCTCCAAAATATAAATCACACATTTCAGAAAAAACAAGGATCTTGGGAAACCCAAATAAGCACTGCTGTGCATCCTCACGTGACTGTGCACAATGGTTCCATCAGAGCCCAGTACCAGACCCCACAGCCTGTTTGCTTTGCTGTACAGAACCTAAAATAACCACAAAGAGCAAATGCCAAGAGTTACTGTTATTACCATATGTAAAGTGCAGAACAAAATTATTTCCCGGTTTTGCTATGAAGGGAGCACAGTTCTAGGATTACAGCTTTCGTGCTGAATAGCATCTCTGAAATTAAAAGCAATTCAAAGTAGAAACAATGAAGAGAAAGCAAAGAAAGTTCTGCTGTAGCAACATAAAACAGCAGACCATACAAACTGGCTGAGGCATAAAGGCAGAATGTATGCCAGCCTTAATGTTAGAGAAGGTGGTTAAAATAGCTGAAAAGCTTATATCTTCTTCATTGTAACTTATTCAAGATCTGAGAACATCTTGATTTCCTTATTAGCTGCAGTAAAAATGCTGCTAATAAAAGGACACAGAAAATTACCAACATGAGTTTGACAATTCCCCCCCCCCCAGTTGCAGGTTTCAAGTCACATCTGTTATTTCAGTGATCAAAAAACCTCATAACATCACTATGTTAAGATCCCGTTTATTTTTAATACACATGAACGTACATACAAATGTATACCTGTCAGGAAGTCATGTCTGTGATATACACTGTGGATATTAATGCAATGTATTCTTACATGTAGGGCAGGGAAGCACTCATCGTTCTATATGCGAAACATTTTGTTTCAGGACACGTAGAATGCATGCAGACAGAAGAGGAGGTGAAAACAGACCACTGGAGGCCACTCGATTGCCCAACCCAAGTCATTTTACACTCTTGGCCTTGGAACAGCCATTGCAGTGAACAGCAGGGTCAGCAGGGGTCATAGAGAGCACTCAGTGACTGCTGAGAGCACAGATCAGTTCTAAAACATTTTGTAGACACATTCTTTCATTTAGATTCCATCCTCTCAGTGTGGTTTTATCACACAGCACTATAATGATTTATTAAGCTAAAAATTATTTCAAGACCAAAGACTAGAACTGTGCATTGAAACGCACAGGGCAACCATGAAAATCTCAAAATCTGTCAACAAATGAAGCTCATTTGGAAGAAACTGAATACAAAGGGCAGCTATGAAACCACTCAATGTAGAGCAGCTGGGAAGTGGTGCTTTGGCATGAACCTGAAAGTAACTGCCAGTGTGGGATTTCACATGTGTGCACCATGTCCTGGGGTGCACCATACACAGCATCATCAGCTGGTCAAGGGAGGTCATTGTTCCACTCTGGGGTGGCCTCACCTTGAGTTCTGTGGCAGTTTTGGGTACCACAGTATAAAAAAGTCATGAAGCCATTACAGAGCATCCAAAGGAAGGCAACAAAGAGGGTGAAGGGTCTGGAGGAGACTTATGAGTAGAGCACACTAAAAATACTGCCAAAACAGGCAGCAAAATTGTCATTTCCCCCTCCCCAGCATGACTGGGTAGGCATCAATCTCCATCTCCCTCTATGATAAGAGAGGATGATGCCACCATCCAGAAAACACAGCCAGAGACATTCATTGCTATTGTAAAGCTAGTATTTCTGGCCATCTCTTTTTCTTATCACATAGATGAGAAGTGGTAGGTGGTTGAACCGCCTGCTTTGGTCACCCAAAACCTTACAACAGTTATCAAGAGGTCACACTTAATCCACTGACACTGCTATGCTGCTGTTAACCCCACTGATTGTGTGATCCATGTTACCTGAACACAAGCTAGCAGAAATGCATGGTGTTTTTAAAGAAAAGCCATCCATCCCCTCTCCTTTGCTAAAACAAATCCAGCCAGTTCTCAAAGTAACAACAGGCCAAGACAGATCCAAACTCTGAAGATATTGATTCACAGTTCAATTGCCTCAAGGACTTTTTTACTTGTAACAACCTCCAATAAAAACAAGCACCAATTTTTTCTGTAATGCAAACCTGTCAACTTCTGGAGGGCAAAAGCTCAGTTTCCCACATTTTTTTCACTTTATAGTAGGCAAGGGGCTTTGTCCTACTGAAGCATGGCTGGGAATGATTTTGTTGTCAGTCCAAATCACTACCAGTTGCAAGAGAAGAACAACGCCTTCTCCAAAACTTTTTTCACCTTTTCCAAAAGGTAAAAAATGCTTTATATTTTCTGGGTAAGGAAATTAAAGTCAGAATATAAAAGTTTTACTGCAATGGCATCCCTTTACACAAGCAAAAGCACCACAGTTTGAATCTAGGCTGCCACTGCACATGCACTGCTATTCTATTTAATATTCTTTTCATGGCACTTCTAAGTACAGTTGATCTCTCTGATAGCTTCTTGGCAATACTTCTTAATTTTTGTTTTAAAACACATAAACTTGCTGCAAAGCTGACTTAAATACTGCTAATGCCACTTGGAATAAGGAACTCAAATGTACTGAATTCTACCTGCTGAGTACAACTTTTTGAACTGCAGATTGGATGAAATAAAATGATGAGGAGCACATCAGTATTCTTGGTCAGTAATGGAAAGTTACTTTTCCCTTTCCCTAGCAAGGATTTTACCTTAAGTCATCAGGGATCTTCAGTCTGCATTTAATACTTAGTCTTGTTCAGATGTTCATTGCACAAAACAATCACAGGCTGTGAATAAACAGAATAATCTTCCAAGCTGAATTTATTGGCATTGTTTTGGTCAACAGTGACTTTTCTGGATCTCAAATCCATAATTCCTATCACATACCCATCATTTCCATCACATACCCATCACATGATGAAAATCTGTAAAAACAGAAAATTAAGGTATACCCTAGAAAATGCAAAGGCTTTAATTTGACAGATGCATTATCCAGAAGATCTACTTCTGAAAGATTTGCTCTCCTGCAACTTGTAAAAAAGACAAAGAGACCAAGTTCCTGGGAAACAAAGATTAGAGTCATATCCAAGTCAATGGTCTAACTGTGATATGACTCATTTTAAATTGTTTCCACTTATCTACACCCTTGGGTTTTGCTATGAGACACAGACTTTTTGATATTTGGTACCAATTGTCAATTCAAATTAGACTAAACTGCAACAGCAAAGTCTGTGAGACCCCGGCTAGGAAGACTTAGGAAAAAAAAAACAACTATTACTTGATATACTTGAAAAATAAATAATATTCTGCTGCTTTAGAGAAGCCTGGGATGGGAAGAGCAGAGCTGTCATCTGCTAGAACAGAGATAAATTAACACAGCTCTGTCAGAGAGCCCAATATAGAATGTTGTATTATGTACGGTCTCAGGATGTCTTAATAGCTTCTTGCTCTCCTAGAAGCTTATAGCTCAGCCCAAATTCCACACACATAATTCTTCATCCTACATAACGAGGTGATTGTTGCATCATTGACAAATGCAGAATAAAAATTCAGGCTTTGGCTATGAAATATGCTAACCAAGAATCAAAAATGATTAAACCCAAGCAACATGAGAGAACCGATTTACTTTGCATTCATGAAATGTTAAGTCATTTCCATAGCAAGTGCAGAAACATCTCCAACAACTACACTAACATCTTGTCTTAAAAAATTTCCCTATCCAGATGCCATCATGTGAAAAAAAAATCAAGGCTGGAGTCTAAGTACTGGTCAAAAGGGGAAAAGGAAAAGTGCTTGAAAGAAAAAGGAAGACCAGACATCACACAACATTTAGTTGTGGTTTAACTGACAAAAACCCATTGTTGTTGCCTATTGATCTATGGGTAATATCTGTTTACTAAACTCAAGACTTACAGAAACGTCTCTTTGTCAATTTAACGATTTTTGCTGTTGTGAAGAAGTAGGGCTTAACATTACAGGATACTCAATCTGACTCTGCTGCTGGTGCATTTTCAAAGTTACACAGAAAAAACCCACATTAATGTTTCTCAAAGTGCGACATGAAATCTTCCTTTCAGCAAAAGCTGCTATGTCATTCTGGGACACCCTTTGCAACAAAGCAACCCTATCTATACACTGCCTGAAAAGCACAGAAAAGTTAATTTAGCAGCTGTACCTGTGACTCCAGCTGTGCCCAAAGGTGCAGCACAGCAGGGCCCAGGGACATTCCTGTGCCCTGGGCCATGACTGGCTATACTATTAAGCTGTTAGAAGGGTCCCTGGCACAATTTTAGCTTGTGCCAACTATCATTTTCCCATGCAATGCCAGGCACAGTTTGAGAGCTGGCACCGTTTCCAAACCTATGGGAATGTTTTGTAGGTTAAGAGACTTTTAATGGTATGGATGTGGGTCATTCCGTACCAGCTGGCCTCCGTGTCCAAAACCTTCACAGGCACAGTTACAAGCACAGAAGTAACCTCCAATACAATATTAATTGCAAAGTAAACATTGCTGGGGGGGGAGGTTCCCCCTTCCTCCCCACAAAGGTTCTTGAGACACCTCACAACGCTGACAGTTAATAAATCTTTTAAAAATAAATTCAGAGTTTGTTCAGTGACAGCAACTTCTAGTATTTATCTCTTGGAATGTCCTAGAAATTCAAGTTAAATAAACAAAAGCTTGTATCATAGCAAGTGCTCTGATAAATAGCTGCTGAAAATTTCAGTGCTTCTGATTCAGGAGAGCTTACAGAGGCAAAGGCGTTTATATTCTGAAGCTACATTTGTACATTGTTCAAGCATCACACCATGACAACAATCTTATAGGATAAAATAATCTTTAATAACAGGGAGAGTAAGTCTATAGTCATGCTTCTTGCTTCTAACAAGCATCAAAGCTGACTGTCCATGTGACTCAATAGCAGTCTCTAAGTACTAGATGTAGAGCCATAATGCTGCAAACCCTCACATTTGCAAGCAGCTTGGCACAGACAAGCTGCCTCACTTAACTACTTCTTATTCTCCTCCTGTATCCCAGTCCTTCATGATACACTTTATGGACATATCTTACATCTTAATAGACCTTATTATTGTCAGTAGCACTCCCTGCAGAAATCTGCCCAGGAGCAATTTTTGCAGGATCATAGCATATTCGGCCACATTAAACAGAGTAAAACTACTCTAGACGGAAAGAATTTCCAAATCCTCCATTCTCCATAGGGACTGCACTACAGCTCAGGAGAAGAATGAAGAAACACCCCAGAGCATGCAGGAGCAACACAAACAGACTGTGTGTATGCGGACAAACTCCTCAAGGATGGTAAAAGTCATTAGGTCCACTTTACATTAGTGAGTGGTTGTAGAGGAGCAACATGACATGCACGGAATCCCTTGGTGGCTTTGGAAGAACCCCAGTCCTAGCAAGTCTCCTGTCCTCCTGGCCATGCTGCTCCCCAGGGCAGCATGCCTCCCCCCTCTTAGCACCCTCCTTCAGGACACACCACCTCCTCCAGATCACAGCCCAAACACAAAGACTGGGCTTAACCTTGCCTGAAACAGGTTCTAAGTTTCTTTCCCTCAGTTCAATTTCCGAACCTGGAAACTAAGCTTCTGCAGAGCTTTTAGTAGCGCTGTTGTTGCTGGAGAACAGAAACATCTTCTTACAATAGAGGCAGCTACAGAAAAAAAATCAAATGGCTTTTTTGCAGCCTACCCATGAAAAGAATTGAACCACAGCAACAAAGAGAAGAACTTATTACCATGGTTATTGCTGCTATTTCTAGACAACGTGAATGGGCTTTTTAGGCTTTCATGAGAGAATTTACAGACACTGGGGCAAGCACACTGTTAGTAATTGCAGTAGCATTCTGCCACTTGAGTATTTTTGGCAATTGAACTGTCAGAAACCATTTGATAGAAAAATGTCTCCACATCATTAGTGCCAGCAAGGAGGGTATTATGTGCCAAAGTATGAAGTGAAAAGTACTTCTGCTTTTACAAGTGAATCTTCTGCAGCTCACAGATTTCAAAACCCAACCCCCTTCCTGGCCCTTTACAGGACTAAACTTTGAGGTTGTCACATGTGCTACCAAGCACCTTCAAAGGGCTTTTTGGTTTTACACAGCAAAATATGAGTGCGCTTTATTCAGATCCAATTGCCTGCCTCTCACCAGAAAAAGTACAATACTTCTTATATACCCCAGCCTTTCTCGGCAGACCAGTGCACCCTCTGTTCTCTCTTGTTTAGATCTCCTCTATCTCTAACAAAACATTTTAGTTTTCAGAGCTGTGGCTCTCAGCAAAGCCAATAAGAGCTGCAGGATGTTCAACATGTTTGAAAATTACATTACTAAAAAAAAAAAAAAGAGGCTCTGGAAACAGACTGGAAAATTCTGGGCTGCAAAATTAGAAACTAAGTAAAATCAGATGAATGTTATAGTCATTCAGGACTGTCTTCAGATCTCAGTGTTTGTCTTTTTTCTTATGATCCTTATTAAAACCCATTACTTACTATTTCTTTCTTAACTTAAAACACAATAATTTCAACTGTCTGAAGTTTCCTCAGCTTGAACATTCAAGATGTTCCTCAGCATTTAGGTACCAGCTCTTTTCAATTTAGAAGCTTCTAATTAAATTAGAACCATAAGCCCATCTGTCAAGATTTATGAATCAACAGATCTCCACTCTGAGTAATGGGTTCCAATCACAAAGAAATTGCCCATCTTCATTTGCTGTACTGTTTGTGCAGTCCTTTCACCTCTGTTTTGCTCAGTTTCTCATCTGCTGCATAGCTTGTGGACTAACAACAATTTCCTTTTAATGAGTGTATGTATTCAGCAGTGAATTGTAGGAGTTGCAATCAACCAGAAAAACATCCATTCCTATGTTTACTCCTGAAAGGTTGCACATAGGGCAAATGGGTGTTTCAGTGGGTTGTTTCTGCTGCCAACTGCTCATGTTTTTTCTAGTGAAAAATCAATAAAATCAAATTAATAATACATTAAATAAAACAAACAAAACCTTTTAATAAGGCAGACCATACAATGGCTGGTTTTGCAGCTGCACACTCTAGGAACTTGGGAAAGCAAGTGATACTAATGTAAAATGAAAAGATATGTGAGATTTCAATGCTTCCAGGAAAGGGTATTTTGGCACTGGTGATTATACCTGCTACTGAATTGCACATTACAACTTCCATCCATTTTCTGCTGACAGTGATTGAACACGAAGTCTCTGGCAGTAACCTTCTAAGCCAAGGAACTTAGGCAGCTCATGTAAGTATATTTTAAATCAGAAAATATTTAAACTGTCTTTGTTGATCACTGAGGATAATACCCAGCTCTTCCAAAGGAAAGATGCTGTTTTGTTGCCAGTGGGCTGAACTACTCTACTGTTTTGCCTTACCAGAGGATGATTTTTTGCTAGAGGAACTGTATAAATGAACCGGGACATCTAGATTTGATAGTCAGTTCTGGCTCAGACTTCTCATATACACTTAATCTCCTTCAGCTTTAGTAAAATGGAGATAACACTATTTACTCCTGATCCTGCCTGTCTGAGCTGGAGAGCTCTCCAAGGCAGATCCACTCCTGCCTAAAATGAAGGTTTATTTGCCTGAGAGCTCTGTCCCACCATCTCCTGCAGATGCTTCCAACATACAGAGAACTTCACTAACAAACTCCAAGTTCAGGAATGCTGCTGATTTTGCCTGGATGACACTGAAGCGTTGGTTGTGTGGCACCTCACTGAAAATATAGTGTCGTGAGAAACTTAAGTGAAATTAAATATATAAATAAGCTACGAAGTTGGGCAAACATTTAAGGGTGTATACCAAAATATGTAACACTGAAACATACAATTCACAGGTACATGGATGCAATTAAGTTTGGATTCTGGAAAACCCAAAGGACAAAATTCAAATGCACAGTACTAACTGCAAACTGTACCAAGATTATATTTTAAGCAGCAGTGGATTGAATCAAAACACAAAATTCACAGTTTCTTCCTAATCCATTTCAAAGTGAAATATTAATCAACAGAAATATTTCATTCCACCATTTATTTCTGCTTCTCAGAAAAAAAAAAAAACCAAAAAAAAAAAAACCCTTTATACCTCTCCTTTATTGCTTTGCAGAGCTGTAGGGCTCAGCAGTGCTCATTGCCAGCTTACAGACTTTGCTTAGGCCTGTGCTAAGCACCTTCAAAACCAGACTGTAAATCACCCTGAGTCTCAGTCTGGAATAGAAATGAATCTGCCTATAAAAGCAGGGTATCTGCTGTACATTTCAGACCTTAAACTGCAAGTTAGGAGGTAGCACTGGCACTTTTCAAACTCAGCTTAGTTATGTGTTTGTTAATGAAATTTGATCTTTTCCCAACTTGAATGTGTTAACTCAAAGGCCAACATATGCAAAGTAATTCTGGCTAAATTTTAGGCTTCTTCCTCATCCTTAAAAAATTCTCTTGATTCATTTGCAAACACCAGAGTCCAGCATCATGTCTAGGGTTTAGAGTCAGTTACCCTGGGAAAAAGTACAACCAAAGAGTGCTGGACATGTGAAGGGCATTATTTGACTTAAAAATCAGAATTATCATGCTAGGAGCTTTCACTGAAATGCTCTTCTCTAAGGACTATAGTTCCTACCTGACCATTTCTAAACATTTTTAAAGCACTCCCAACTTTTTAAGAACTTTGCAGAAATGCACTATAAGCCAAATGACAGTTAAGCCACATTAAAATCCCCCCAACTCGCCTTCATCATATGCTCATTGTAGGAATGCAGAGCAATCGCCAGGTTACATTTCATATAGTCCTGAGAGAAGACAAGACTGACAGATATTTTCAATTATTTTATTATGAATTTTATTAAAATACAGGATTTTATTAAGGGTTCTAATAAGCAGTCAGGTTCTTTCCTTTGTCAGAGTAAGATATGCTATTCGCAGTTACCAACCACCAGAAAGTGATGGGTGAGATAGAATTGCTACTGTTCTACACTTGTGGATTGCATGCGGGGCTGATGCGCAACTCCAGGCATGCTTGAAAGATAAACCACAATTTTTAATGTACTGCCATCAGGTTTTCACTGAATACCTTCCTCAGACTCTGGAAACAAATGATGCCTTGTTTGGGAGCCTCGTGATCAATCGGGATGGCTGTTCTGTGGCTATTTCAGCTACGCTGCCTGCTTGCTTTGCTGAGTACATGGCTCTGAGGAAAAGACATCTGTAACTCAGGAGAAATAGCTGATTAAGTGCCCTCTCCCAAACTAGCACGCCATTATTTATCTTGATAAACAGCCTCTCCACCGAGGAGGAAAAACAAGCCAGATGCACACTCAGCACCGTGCTGGCACCTCTGGACCCTGCTCCTCACCCACTGCCACTGCCACAGCCCCTTGTGTCCTGTCACCACAGCCTGGTGTGAAAAGACAGGATACAAATTGCCCAAACTGCATCAGTTTGTTTACAGGCTAAACACAATTAAGACAAAGTCTGATGAAGAATGCATGCAGCTTACGTAAAGTACAATTTCTGCACCTCAACTCTGCCTTTCTGGCCAGACACCTGGAAACTCTTCTCCAAGGGGCACGCAGCTGCCACCAGTGGGGCTGGCTAACATTTCTGGCAGGACTGGTGGGAGAGAAATCAAACCACAGGCAACAGTCCAGGAAACCTCTGCCAGCAGCACCCTCCCTCACCAGTCTCATGCTGGTGCTTTCCCCAACCTTGGTGCAAGACACAGCCAAGCTCACGTTAAGGGGAACAGGCCAGCAGTGCTGCCTCAGGCTCACAGCATCGCTATTGTTCCATCATCAGAAATGCTGTTAAAAGAGAAGAGACCCACAGAGATTGCTCGAGAGATACAGAATTTGCCTTTCTTGTGCTTTTCAGGTCTCTGTTTCTGCCTCTATCCGGCTCAGGTATCTTTGGAGCAATCATTTTTGCTGCCTACAGGCTTTAGGGAGGGGGTCACAGCAATGCAGAGGGATGATTTGCACAAGCCTGGCCAGGGCAAGGCCCTCCCAGGTGTGGCATGAAGGACAGCAATAACCGGGAAGGTGCCTTCCATTCCCAGTCATGTACCAACAGACCCCTGGATATTCCCTGCGTGGGGCATAAAGAGTATATCTTTTGCCATTTTCAGCCCTCAGTGAGGTTGTGCTACACCCTGTGCTCTGCTTAGGGACAGAGTCCAACACAGCAAAGGACTGTGAACAATACTTATTTAATGACATCTTCGTCTTCCTCTGAGTAATTTATCTTGTCAGACTTGGGGCCAATTACTAACAAAATTTTTGACATGACAAATGTGCCATACACTGTTACTGCTTCAAGTAGAGCTAAAAGTGGCAAACTAGCACATGAGCATAGGGCATTTGTCAGGAAAAGCTGTCCCTGCTCTCAGCTCTTTGCTGTCAAGAACAGCAGCCAAACAGAGCCCACTTGCTTTGCAAAAATCACATTACAGCCAGTTGGTGTCCAGACAGACCACAAAGGCTAACTCAAGCTAATACAGAAATTAGCTCTTTTAACGACTAATTAACTTCTCAGCTCAACAGCTCAGCAAAGAGGTCTGATTTGGTGCATGTGAAACCACCAGAAAAAAACCAGTAATATATTCCAGTACCTCAAGTATAAACCGTGATGTTATGCCTTGAAGTCACAAAATAAGGTGTGAAGAGACAACTGTTAACAGAAGTAACTGGATTTAACTTCCCAGCCTGTCCACCTCAAGTGACAGTAAATGAAATTACCAAAAGCTGCCTTCCCAGACAGCCACCACAGCTCAGCTGCTGAGCAGCAGACACAAATTTAGGACTAGCATCAAGTCAGCCAGGTGACACTCACAATTAAATGCTGAGCTCCTGCTGTAAGAGAAAGCAAGTTACCTTGTTTTCCTTTTGAAATTGATAGAGTGTAATACCCCACAGAAGGAGCATGAGGACAGAGGTGAGTGCTTTGGAGAAATCCCACACTTTCAGAAAACTATTTGCAAAACAAGTTAGTTCTTTCCTGCTTGCATTCAGTGTAAGAGAAGACGGCAGGACTCGGCTTCACACAACAGTCCAGTTGAACTGGCAGTTCAGGTCTTGCTTTCCATCCCTCCCTGCTTTGTCAAAATGCAGCATTAGGTCAAAGTTTTCAGTCCATGCTCCGTGTAGTCCCACAGTACGGAAGAAAACAGCCCACTGCTACCGAGATCCTCTGCTGTGCAGCATTTATATGTACACTCAAAAACTTTTTAGGTATTGATAAATCGAGACTAAAAGAAAGAAAAAAAAATAAATAATCCCTGAACTAGACCAATCCTCTAGCGTTTGTTAATTCAACATCCAATTTCTCAGCCGCTAGCCTAATTCAGAGACTGCTATCAAAAACACTATTTCATTTATTTGTGTCTTGTTTCAGATTTTCTTAATGTACTTAACTACAACCTCTCACACACAGAGTGTGGTTTGGATAAACCCTGTAATCTAATCAATCAGCTAATTCCACTGCAAGCCAAAATGGGGGTGAGGGAAAGCAAATCCTAAAACTTTACATCACATATTTCTTTCAAAAATAAATCACCACCTAATGGATTGCTAAATTCACGCACAAGTAAATTACCAGCAGATAATTAAGAATTAATAGCCTTCTGCGATCAGAAGTTGCTATTCATAATAAACTGACAGACTATGAAAGAAGGCTTTTTCTATAAAATAAATTGAAATACAAATGTTTCTACACAACACTGTGCATGAAAAAGTAATAAAGAATAACAGAAATGAAATTGCATTTACTCATTTTCTCTGTAGCATATGAGAATTTTAAGTAAAATAAAGCCCTATTTCCATATTTGTTTGCACTGCAACACTACAACCTTATTGTTGTTATCCTCAGCCATAAACCCTGAATGAACCTCTAATGCCAAAGAATGTGTGGCTCCTCATTATAAACCTGTTATCTTGGATATCCAAGATGAGTTTGTACGTGGAAAAGAGTGCGAGGCTTGCCCAGACACACCATGCAAAATCCTGTCTAATAGGTTTAAAGACAAACAGCATAGCTGGGACCATTTCAGGTGAAAACAATCACAAAAAAACTCCCCGATGCACCTTTAAAGTTCGTGGTGTCTGGGTACCTGCACAGCACAGAATCACACACAAACCTTCGCACCAGACAGCAATGCTGGTTAAGGCCGCTGGTACCCAGCCAGCTGTTCCACATCAGCAGATATTGGCAATGCTGCCAACACCTCTAGGAACTGCTTTTGCTCATACAGGTTGAAGTCTGTTCAGCAAGGTATTGCATCTCAGCAAGTTACAGCCTCTTGAAAAACGACAAATAAATCAGCTCAGCTTAAGCAATGTCTCCTTTGCGAGGGTCTGGCACTGCCTCACACACAGCCAGTTACAGGGGCTCACCTGGAGATCAGTAACTCCTTAAGAAGCACCTATTTCATCCTCTGTGGACATGTAAACACAGCTTAAGTTTGGAGACCTCAACCAGTCTAAACTGATCTGGACAGCACAGCTTGCCAAAGGCCTCAGTCTTTTTCCTTGTACCTTCCAGCTCCCTGTGGTCCAGCACTCCCTCGGTACTTGCAGCTGCGTGGGGATGCCAAAGCAGTGGTGCAAGAGACAACAGAAATAAACCAAAGAGATTAATTCTCAGTCAGTTCAGGAAACCAAACCCATTTTCCCTGTGGCCAAATGAGAGGCAGTACTACTGCTTTTAAAACCGCATTCAAACACAGCAGCACAGTCATGCTTTTGGGTGCCAACATTCTCTAATACAAGACTGATCTAAAACAGCCTTGAATATACCTGCAGACACTGTGGTATTAATATTGATTTACAATACAGAGCAATGCCTTCAGAAACAGGCTCGCTGTTTTGTCCCTAACGCTGCAAGTTAGAGACAACATTAAGTAACATTTGCAGAAGACAAAGCACAGCTTTTTAAAGCTTTGGTTTACCCTGCTATAGCTTCCCACTTGTGACCTTTCAAGACCGGTATCAGGTAACAAAAAAAAAAGAAGTTAAGAACATGAGCTTTAAGAAATAGGATCCTTTTTTCCTCCTGATTTTACTGGAAGACCATCAATATTGGATGAACTCCTTTAGATGTACTGTGCCCAGAGCCACTGAATACCAAATGCTAGAGTAGCTGTGCTTCAAAGAGAATATTCTGTCATAAGCTGAGTTTTAGCAAGGCCAGTTCCCTATCAGACTGCTGCCACGAATCTTGCAAAAAACCTCCGTCCATGAAGGCTCTGCTTCATTATTTTGCGACAAATACTTCTACTCCAAAAGCCAGTGTTCGTAAGGCGAAAGTACACGATAATGTTAAATGCCACAGGACAGTAGCCATCAGAGGAAAAATAGTGACTTGGTGTTACCAGTGGTAAGGGATGATTTTATCCATAATTTGTGATTTCTCTCAGAATTTGTATCCGTGTGGCTGTGGAAAGCCCAGCAGCACAGCTTAGAAAGGAAAAAAAAAAAATTGAATACTTGCTTCAGCTCTGTGTTGGCATGCACTGGACCATAAGCTTGTGGAGAAGTAGGAAACTGCATGCAGCACAGACAACAGTGCTGTCTTAACTGAGTAATTAGATCCAGAACCAGAATTAGAAAGGCAATTCTTTTCAATGGACCATTACAAAACTTCCTAGTCTACAAAATTTAGGGGGCGGGCAGAAGCAGAAGGAATTTCAAAATTTCCCCCTTTTCTGTGTAAAAGGAGATTTTTAGTTCTACTCTTATAAAATAAGCTTATTTGTGCATCAATGCACTGTTGCTCTGGTAAATCAGCCTTAACAGAAACTGTCTCCAAACAAAGAGTAACAAAGAGAAAACACAACCCACTGTCAGTAAGCACAAAGCACAGTCAGTCTGCCCAGGCCCACCGAGACATTTAGGGCACTGAGAAAGGGATGTGTACTTCCCTGGATGGTTTTGCTCACCTGTACCTGAAACAGGTTATCAACTTCATTGATCCACTTGAAGAACAGTCCTTAAAACCACTATTTCAACCACAGAAAGGAAGATTTCCTTTGTCTCTGCGATTTATCTCCCGTTCAGAAAAGAGCTGAGTTACTGCAGCTCAACACACTGACTGCCCAGGCGAGCACACTGTGGTGTTGTAAACCTCCTACAGCAAATGGCCAGAGATGTTCTTTACATAAAAATACTGAGATTATTTTCTAAATATTTTAGTTAGCCCAAACAGATTCACTGTTCTTCCTGTAAATTCATGCCACCTACTCTTGCCTAGTTAGACAGAGCAATCAATTGTTTGCACCTCTCACTACAATAAAACTGTCAAATTAAGATTTATTGCCAGAAAATTAAAAAAAAAAAAGCAAGTCTAATCAATGCTTACTACGGAAAACTTCAAAGTGCAAGTCCACTTTTCCCTCTTCTTTTGCAGAGTGGCCCAGTGAACACCGTGGCAGAGCAGCCCTCTGCAGAGCAGGTCTTTGCTCCAAGCTCTTCCCTGGCCACCTCAGTGATCCCCGTAAAGCGACTGTGTTTCCACATCCCTCAATACATGAAATAATGACACGGTCCTGTGCACACTCAGATGTACTGACTACTTCTTGGGTTTATTTTTCTTTTCCTTTCTGTTATTTCACTGGTGCCCATGATGAACCAAACACAAGGCATGCAGAATGAGTCAGAGAAACCTTCCTTCCTGATCTCCTTCATACTTAGAGATACCAGCAAGGATTTTTGTGGTGGGTGGTGGTTGGAGGGGGTTTTTGTGCAAATAGAAGTTTGACACATTTGCACAAAAATGTTTATGATCATGAATTGGCATTTTAGTAGTGCTACCAGCTTGCTTCAGTTGCTTCAGCTGGCCTTACTGCTATGCAATTGAATTACCTAGAACACAGCTGTGAATTAATTGTGTATGAGACATCCTGTGGTATCCATCTATGCACAGACTTCTAACTTGGATCTCCTAACGTGCCATAAATCTAAACTCTAATTTTCTAGCAGTATTTTTAAATATCTACCAGTAGATAAACATACTCTTGAGTAGTCACTTGAATAAGGATGAAAAACTAGCAGTAACAACACGAACAGAAATTTAATGTATTAGCATACTCAGCACTTCCCCAAAGCTTTCCCAAGAACATATCTCGTGCTGGTATTGCCCAGTGCCTTAAACACAATCCCCTCACTGGGACTACACACATTGCACTGGTGAGAAGGAAGACCACAGCCCACGACCATCCAGCCAAACGCACAGCAGTGGAAGTGCAGAGATTTCAGGGATAAAATCACAGCATCAGTGAAGACCATCTTGAGACCTTTTGAAAAACCTACTGTGAGAACTTAACTTCTTGGATTTTCCAAAGTCTAAAGTAAACGACCAGTTGTATTTCCCAGCTCTGCCAGTATGTTTCCCATGAGTTCACCGTATGAGATAACCAGTAAAGGTAAAACACTTTCATGTCCCAGAGTCCCCTTGTAAGCTGTTTCTATGAATTTATCTCCAGAACAAAAAGTCAATATGCAGTTGGTTTTCTGCCCACTGTACCCCTCATCACTCATTTGATATTTACTTTATTTTTAATTAAAAAGATGTATAGTCCCTTCAAGGGCACTAAAACAGAGCAACTGTTTAGAAAAATCAATATAGGCAGGGTTGCGGCTCCCTGTAGGAAGTTTAATTGTTGACAGCAGATCTGCAGCAAGACAGAGAAGACTACAAAGAGATCCCCAGTGTTTCAGCATGACCCCTTTCAGGCACCCCACCAAAACTGCACTGGTTCCAGCAGCCTCTGCTCCAGCCCTGTAAGCTCTACCACTGAAAAGCCCAAACTGAGCACATGAGGAGAATTTGGTGGTCCCTGCATAGTAACAGAGTCTAAAACACCACTGGAAGAAGCTGGAAACGCAGAAAACTGTGTTGATTCTAAACATGCTTGGCAAGAACCTCCAGTTGGCCGTGGAGAAAGTAGGTAGAAGGAAAAGACAAGCAAACACCATAGATAGCTGACACTTTCCAGCCCTTTCATGTGGGCTCCTCTGGAGCAGGTTCAATAGTCCCTTCTTACCAGAAACGCAAATTTGGCTGGTTCTGGGGAAAAGGAACATAACAGTACCCACCCTCGTGCTTCCAAAATCGAGATAGCATGTTTTGAACTGGTAGAAAAAACAAAAGCTATGTGGGAGAAGACTTGTACATGTGTCTGAGTATGTCTTCAGACAACTGAATACAAATTACGATTTTCTTTATTTTGATAAAGGTTGGAAGGGGTGTTCTGATTTCAAGTGCCTGCACTGGATGGAGGTAAGGTATTTATGCCTTGAAAAATGACTGGTTAACAAGGAAATAAATGGTGCATGCCACGAATACAATAGATGCAGCCTGCCAGGTACTGTCTGCAGTCAAGCAGCAGTTTCTCACTACTGAGATGAGGCTCTGAGATAATCCATCTGTTCAAAAGCACAAAAATATGCATGATGGGTCTGCATCATAATAGGTACTCTGACTCTACTGAACTATTTTAAATGACATAGCAAAATTAAATTTCATTGCAACTCACTTGATCAATCAAGTGGAAACAGCAATACTTTTAATGTTTGCAAAAACCATCAAGAGATTGCAAGCGAAATGTCTTAGCATTTATCTTGCCTACATAAAAAGATTTTTTTAAAAAACTGCAAATATAGGAAGCTTTTATATGAAATATCCAAAATGTTTATTCCTAAGACAGTATAAAACTTGTTTCTAACAACTGATGACCCCAAAAGAAAAGGTCTTCAAAGAATGTTAACTCCTCAGACAGTCTACTGGAATATTGAAGAAACCAAGGCATTTTTTTCCAGACATAAAATGAAATAAACTGCCTCACTGAGAAATGTTCCCAGAGAACACAGTAATGAGATACAGCAGTAGATCCTGCTGCAACCATGACTTTATGGGTCACAAGTGAAAAAGGATGACCGCCAGCACACAGCAAGTGCAGTAGCCTTGGAATCATAGAATCATAAAACCCTGAAATCATTTAGGTTAGAAAAGGCCTCTAAGATTATCAAGTCCAACCATTAACTCAGTACTGTCACATTCACCACTAAACCACATCTTTAAGTGCCACATCCACACATTCTTTGAACAATTCCAGAGACAGTAATTCCACCACTTCCCTAGGCAGCCTGTTCCAAAGCCTGACCACCTTTCAGTGAAGATGTTTTTCCTGATATTCAATCGAAACCTTCCCACATGCAGTCTGGGGGGGGGGGGGGGGGGGGGGGGGGGG
>JAWWEU010000023.1:6319876-6346768 GCA_035583155.1 Acropternis orthonyx | reverse complement strand
CCCCCCCCCCCCCCCCCCCCCCCCCCCCCCCCCCCCCCCCCCGCCCCCCCCCCCCCCCCCCGCTCTTGCCTGTTGTCCCATCTTCTCCTACTTGGGAGAAGAGACAGACCCTCACCTGGCTACAACCTCCTTTCACACAGTTATAGAGAGCAACAAGGTTCCCCCTGAGCCTCTTTTTCTCCAGGCTGAGACCCCCAAGCTCCCTCAGCTGCTCCCCATCAGATTTGTCCTCTAGACCCTTCCCTTCTCTGGACATGCTCCAACACCTCCATGTCTTTCTCATAGTGAAGGGCCCAAAACTGAACACCAGATTTGAGGTGCAGCCTCACCAGTGTCGAGTACAGGGGGAAGGACTACAAGCAATGGCCAAGGTAACTCCTTACAGCACAACTCAACCTTATCACTGAGATGTGGCACAAAAACATTGCGTTGCACCCAACAACAGACCATGAAGGTCATCACAGCTGCTGGTACACACTTTCCACCCAGCTGCCACCCCCAGCCCATGAAGGCATCCCTTCTTCACAAGGCATAAGACATTAGTGAGAGGTGTGAGCATTGGCTGGATAATTGCATTGTCTGTAAGTATCTAGGAGAGTAAAGCTGTGGGTTTGCTCTGTTAATTCTGCACTCTGTATGGTTCAGAGCAGTCTGTGCTGGGTACCACCATAACCCTAACCAGGCAAGGCAAGGAAAGTCACATCATTCCTCTGATACCACCAGTGGGATGCAGGACAGAAATTAAGGCTCAAGGAACTAAGTCACACTTGTACAGTGCCACATCCATATGCTTTATATATTAATACATGATGAAAGTAATAAAAACAAGGTATAATTAAAACAGGGGAGAGTCCAGTAAACGTTTTTAAAGTGAAATGAACTCGCACTGTTTCTTGCCAAACCAAACTCTTGAGGTTCATCTACTTTTTTTTCCCCCTCCAAGCTGCCCTTCCTTTCACCTTGCCTTTTACGAGGCCCCATTTCGAAAGCAATCGCTGAACTCACAGACTCAGTCTTTCACAAAGCCCAGAGACAGAGCAGTTCACTTGAGTACAGCCCATCAATTCTGGAAGGAGACCTCTGTGTCTGGATTCAAAAGGGAAGTTGCTGAACATCTTTCCAAAAACAACACACTTTAAAATGTGTACTTAATGTGTGGATTAAAGAGAACTGGCCTGTGCTGCCAGCTCAAGGGGAAAATAAGAGCTCTGACTTAGCAGTTTAGAGCACATTAATGTAAAAGCCATGAGGAAATCTTTTGCCTGCATGCATAGCCGGGACTAAGCATAGGCACGGTTTGTGCTTTTTCACTTGCGGTTAGCAGGCTTTGGGGGACTAAAATAGCCGGCTAAGATGTTACTTTACACAGCTGCTCTTCAGTACTGCTGCCGACCCATTGTTTGGGTGGCTTCAGGCTGATGCCACACCAAAAAAAGAGAGTAAGACCAATGCTTGGTAAATAATTAAAACACAGAGCCTTCAAAGTGGCTGTATGCCTCCCTAGGGGAAACTCAGACTAAAAGTGGAGAAACTCCTTACTAACCAAGAGCTATTTGAAATTTCTTGCAGACTTTAATCTGGTCAGCAAACTGGGAAACCTGCTCTGATGCACATTCTGTTTACATCCGCACATGTTTTTATTGCAGAAAATCAAGTAGATTCAATGTTGACATTTGGAGATAACACAAGATTTGCCCTTTTGAATTTTCTGAAAGTCATGGATAGGTCATTTTGGCTAAGCAGTCTGTGCCTTGGAGTTCTGCTTATAGAATCATAGAATCGATTGGGTTGGAAAAGACCTCAGAGATCATCGAGTCCAACCCTTCATCCAACTCCCCTCTGTTTAACTAGATCATGGCATTCAGTGCCACGTCCAATCTCAGTTTAAAAACCTCCAGGGATGGTGAATCCACCACCACTCTGGGCAGGCCATTGCAAGTGTCTGGGATGTGTTAAATCCAAAACATGGAAGAACCTTGGAGTAACATTCAGAGATCTGAATCTGAGACAATACAATTCAGCTGAACCCCTTAAACTGGCATTTCCTGAGATATTGGACCACATACTCCAACCATTTGCATTCCCTCTGAACCACTGACTTGAGTGACACAACACCTAATTTACTCACATCTGAACAAGAGGCAAACTCAGATAGTTTTATAAGGAATTCTTAACTTGACTTTCAAGTTTCAGCCATTCACTCCTAGGATACAGCACAGCCATTATTTTCCCAAAGCCATTCTATGATAATCACTATGCTGGCACAGCTCATAAAAGAGCCCAAACCACAAGTCACGGAGAAAGAACCTACTCCAAGTATGCTTGACTTTTTTATATGTGATTTCAGACTGTAGACACAGAATACACCCAGGCAATTGCAGAACTGATAGAAAATAAAACTTATGATCCCAGACAATGAGACTGCAAATCAAAATAGCCCCATCTCCACCTAATCACTTGAAGAACATCATGCTGAAGGCCACTATCTATGTCAAATCCAGTCTCCTGAAATTGCAGGTACCCATGAATTAAGGCATTTTATCTGCAAAGGCTCGCAAACCTCCACTATTACCACTGCAAAACCTCTAACAAATGTCATGCTTCTATAGCACAGGGCTGGCCACAAACTGTTTAACGTGCCAGATGCAGAACATGGAAAGGTCAAAGGCAGTGTCAGGATTGGGTTCCTACAGTTTTGGGGAAGCTGAGTTGATTAAAGAAAAAAATTGATTTTAAAGCTCCTAGAAAAGGCAGGCTCTTAGCACCTGCTATAGCAATGTGCACAGTCTCAATTCAGAAAAAAGCCCAAGAACTAAGGCAGGTTCTCCTTCAACCTTAAAATATGCAAACTTAAGCTTATTTGTAATTCATTGCAAGCTTTTGAAAATCGAGTATTTTCCACCATTTAATGAACACTATTTTTCATGCATTTGACTTACCAAACATATTACAGAAATCTTTTTTAAGTCTCCCCTTGCACATCATGCACATATTATGTAAAACCATAGTTTAGCTACAGGTAGGTGAAAACTCTACCGCAGAGTATCAAAAGCAGCACCAAACACCAACTGTTGTAGCATCTTCTGTTACACAAATATATAACAAATGAGATAGGCCAGACAACCATAATAAATAGCAAGAACTTCTGGCTTCTTGTCCCCAGTTTGTAAACCTGATCATAACCCTAAACATCTGAGCTCTTTTCTTTACTACCAAATGCCTGAACTTGTTGGACTCCTTTGGTATTTTTAATTTTAAATTTTTATTGACTTTGGTGTTCCTTGCCAAGACTGAAAAAGAATTTTTGCTGAAGCTTAGCATTTGAGATTGGTATGCATTGCTTAGGCTTATTTGACTGGCTAGAGCCAAAACTCATATCACTCTTTAGCCTTCTGGGAAACACGGACCTCTGGGGAGGATGAATGCTGCTAATCCGACAGACTTTGTTCAACTATTAAATACTGTATTTTGAGAATCAAGAGAACGAACATCATTAACTTGGCACAACTCTAAATGCATTGTAGTAACCTGAAAACGGGATCATGGCAAATCGTAATAAAATAGTGAGAATGATTTTGATCTGCCAACACACACGAGGCAACAATTCTGAAAAGAAAGCCACGTTCAAGTTTCTAAGTGATGATCCCTTTAAAGTAAAAGGCAGTAATTTAAAATTAAGGCTCAAATATAGTTCAGTTATCAGAGTGTCAGGATTTTGATTCTTCAGGGACAACACTGATGATGCTTTAATTAAGCCCTCTACTAATCCTCAAGTCTCGAGTCTCAGACTGTCTAATTCGTTTTGAGAAGCGTGATGTATTTCAACCAGGAAAATCATACAGCAATTTTAGATACTAGTAGGGTTAATTTTTGTTGAAAGGTGGTTATATTTTTGCTGACTTATATTCAGTTATTTTAGCAAGGTTTGTTACCACCACTCCAAGAAACAAAAAAACCAGATTTTGCCAAGTTAACAGTATTTTTCTTCTTTCTGTTGCTGAAAAAGCAATGAAATTATGAAGTCGCTATTAGAATTTGGCAGCTACAATCCTTGTCAGCTTTTCTTGGCTGCAATATATTTAGCATCACTCAAACAGCTTGCAAGAACCTGTATCAGTCCTGAAAACAACTTCTCTGAGTAAGCTGATTTTCCAGAATGACAATGAAGGTTTCATGCCTGTGAAGTCAATTTGACCAAGTCACCTCCCTGAAATGTAACCTAACTCTGCAGATGAAAAATATCCTCAGATATCCTGTATTAAACACAGTGGGAAATTCAATTTAATCTTGCCTGGTCACCCTTTGATATAAAGATCACTTGTTGAAGAGTCATAGTAGGCAATGCCCAAATGCCCCCCATACAGAAGAGCTGCTTTGAGGACTGGGAAGACTATGACTAATGAAAGGTGATCAGCTGCATTAAAGAAATGTGCACATTGAGAATCAGAGAGAAAGGTACATCCAGAGCACAGCAACCACAGAAAAGAAAAAGAGGACCCAGCAATCTCTCTGGCTACTATCTCTTCATCTCTTGTTCAAACCTTTAGAAAACTAACACCGAGAAGCATTAACGCAACACAGCAATTTCTGTGAACACGGTTTTTCATCCCTGGAACCCCTCTAGCAGTCAAAGAGGCAACTCCATATGTCTTCCCAACAACAGTTTTCCAAATCCTACTATGTGTATCTCTCCTTTAAAACCAAATAATCAACATCAGACATGAAGCTTTAAATCCAACCCCCACCCAAGTGAGGCACACTGCAGCCTTCCCACTGTACCACCTGAGGTTTCACATCGAGCACAATTTGGAAGGAACAGGCAAGTTGCAGATCTGCTGTGGAAGGCAGGAGTCTGAAGGTGAGCTCAGCAGCATCAGGGCAAAATGACTTCAGGGGCTGGTGAGATCCTCGGTGAGGGAGTCTCTCCAGCAGGGAGATTTGTGCCAGTGTCTGGGTGCTGATCAACGAGCCTGAGGGCAAAGGTGATGAGAAATCACAGAGGGAGGCAGAAAAACTAGGAAAAGGGCATCAGCAACACTGAATTGAGGATGCAGTTTTACTAGAAGCCTAGGGAAGTTTGAATAAAGACCACCATGACCCACAGAGACTCTCCCACAAGCTGCACTAGTAAAGCAACCCTCTGAACATCCCTTTTACTCTTAAAAGCCACCAAACAAACAAAAACTTTGATACACAGCATTAATTTCAAGCAAGTAGTGTGGTCTCAAAGCTCCAGATGGTTTGGTGCCGGTTAGGCCTTTGCCCCCTCCATCTGACAGACTCCACTCAAGCCAAGTGGGACAAGCTGATGGAATTGAAGCAGTGAGGGAGAGGCAGGTCTGAGAAAAAGACCTGTAGCACTCCTTGATCACCAGCTTTTACACAAAACAGACCCAGATCAATCTATGCTGATAAGCTGTAGACTGTGGGCATTAAATTCAGCCACGTCTCATAGCAGTCACAAGAGATTATGGTGCAAAGTCAACAGTATCGACAATTACTGCAGTGCCTGAAGTCCAAGACCTCTGCTGCGTAATTTGGAGGTTACCCGCTGCAGAGGAGGTGCAATACGTGCAAAAAGGAATTTTAGATGTAGTTTTAATAAATCCAAATCTCCAGCCTGGCAACTATTTCTTGCACTAGAAAATAAACTTGAGTCAATGCAAAACTCAAATGAGTTCATAGAAAACAATGCTTCTCTGACCCAGCATTTAAATCCACAGTGTTATTTAGATGTATCACTTTAAACTAATCTCATGAGAATCCATGTTCAATTTTACTACGTATTATGATTTTTATCACAACTTTACTCATATATTGCAAAAATCCTCTAAAAACGCCAGCAGTGAGTCTAGTTGGTTAATGTAAATGCATGACATTTATTCTGTTTTTTTTCCCCTCTTGAAATCTTTCAGGATGACTGCTGCCTTTTCACCACCCCATCAGAACAGCTTTCTGGAAGCTGCTCTTCAGGCATCCATGATTTCTGTGTTTACTACTGCCTTTTTGGCAGAACTTGCTCTTTGCTGTGACCACTGTGACTTTCATGGGTTACTCAAGTCCTAGTTTAATGCAATATCGCCCTCTTATTTCTTTCCCTCTCCACTTTTGCACAGGCATCAAAGCTGCAGTCATCACCATGGAAACTAGCTGGAGAATTAAAAAAAAACCACATAGAATCATGGAAAGCTAGTGCACTGCCACCCACTGGGTACTGACGTTAGGGAGCCTGGAAGTACAAAGCAACCCTGCTCAGTGTAAGCAAAGAACCTCTCACTGCAGCTGCCTGCATTCAGACCCAAATATATGGATTTTTGGCATCAATTATTCTCTCATCACATGGCAGGATTTGCTCATAGTGCTCAGATCACCCTGGTGAAATTCAAGGTTAATAGACTCAGACTCTTTGCTACCTCATGAACATAGGAATCTCTTGTTTTCATGCAAGTTTAATCAGCAATGTGCTCATGCATGATGCATTGCTTCATCCTCTGCAATGGCTTACTTATTCCCAGAGTGCAGGCACAAGCATCCTGGGAAAACACACCCATGCAATTCCAGAGGGAGCTGCAGGGCTGGGTTTTATCAAGGATCAGGACAGGAACTTGCAGCTTGTTCTCCGAGGTACAAAATACCCAAGAGGGATTGGGGATTTCAGGGAGCTGGCTTTCGTGGATCCGTAATGTTTTGTGTTACTGGCCAGTAGTAACTAATAGCAGGTTTTACTTCAGGAAGATCTCCATGGTGATCTGAGCCTGCTGATATCAGCTGGTTTTTTGGTGTGGATGTAAGAACAAAAAAGATACTCTAATTAAAGGGGAAAAGAACTCAAAAAAATTGGACAAAGGATAAAGAACTCTGTACATGCTGCAGCTCAGCCCAGTCTCCAGACAGAAGCAAAACACCAGAGAAATCTTTCTGATGTAGTTTATGTCATTAAAATCTTTAAGAAAAATGTTAGCTTTATGGCATACTCTGTCATTTACTGAAAAAAATAAAGAAAATTAGTTGATGGGGGAAAAGCATCCCTAAATCCAAAAGGATCACAGTAATTTTTACAGGAGTTTAAGGCAAATTTTTCAGACCTGCTGCAGCATTACCTCTCCAGCACAAATCTTTAAAAAAAGAAAAGGGGGGGAAAAAAAGAAAGGTATTCAGACCTGATTTGTTCTCTGTTCCTACAACCTACATTTCAAAATACCTTTTTAATCAAGTGAACTGCTGAGCTTTTCACAAATGTAGAAGGGTATTTTTCAATTTTGTCTCACGCTACTCAAAACAATTAGATGTTTGTTCCCTGCATGACTTTATTCCCCCTCCCTCTTTCTGCTAAGAGGTTTTACAAATACATCCACACACTTATTTCAAACTGACAGTCCAGAAAAGAATAGGTTTTGTACTTTTATCAGGCACAAGCCAAGCAAGAAAATAATTTAAAGTAGCAAGTAATTACACCAATGAAATATTTATGGAAACTGATTAGACCAAAACACTCACTTGAATCTCAGGATATTTGTATTTTACACAATTATGCAACAAAAAATACAGTTAAAAAAAAGAAAGAAAGAAAAGGCTAGTTTAGGAGTTACACAAAGTTACAGTTCTCTCCTTTCACAAATGAGAACACAGGCAAGGACTTCCAGAAGGCTGACCAAGTACAAGCCCTGTTTGCAAAAATACTTATTCTGGGGGGGTATAGCTATGAAAGAGCTGTCTTCACCCAACAGCCCCAGAGAAACAGTAGAAGGCAAAGTCATCCCTTCTCCAGTGTGGGCACCGTGTCCATGTTGTGACGGATGATGCACTAACAGAGGCTGGGCTGGCACTGCTGGATGATGTGATTGCTCACTTTTCCCTGCTGGCCTGAGAATAGTCCTGTATTTGTCGGCCCTCTCTCACCCTGAGACTACAGTGCATGGCACATAAATGGCTTTTTCACTGCCTGCTCCTACTGCAGGTCCTGGAGAGCTCCCAGGCACCTCCACAGTGCAAAAATTAATGCTGAGTTCAGAGCCTTGAATGCTTTGGCTCCCCTGGCCAGCTTGCGAGCAGCCTTCCTGAAGAGGAGGACAGGAAAAAAGGACTGGCACAGACATCCCAGGCACAGCAGTGGAAAACCTCCCCACAACACAGTTTTGCTCTCAACACTACCAGATGAAATTAAGCCATGACTTTGTGTGGGAACATTAAGTTCAGAATGAGCAACACAGGCAAATGCTTCTCTATTGACACTTCTGTAATGGCTGGCATCTGTCTTCCCATTTCTTCTAATCAAGAAGCAGTTATTTAGATTGCCAGGTCATTTCAGATCCCAAAGTATACTGGTAAAGTAGAAAATTGGCCTGTGTGAGAATGACTGTGCTTTGTGTCAGAAGGCAGGTCTTCAGGATGCTGAATATTGGATTTTCTTCTGGTTGCTGCACCCCACAACCTCTGTAAATGTGTCAGCATTGGGAAGGTTTCAGGTCTTTATCAAGGGTACATATTTATACATACTGTGCATTTTTATATAGATGTTAAAAATGGAAAGCAATTCCCATATGGATGAACAAATATATATCTATAAACACAATATAGAGAGCCTAGGGTGGAGTCCTATTTAAACCATTCTAGACCTAAGGCACCATTTATGTGACAAGCTGCCGTGCAGAAAAGCAGTTTTCATGCCAAATACAGTCCCTGTGTTGGTGCCAAGGCCAAAAGAGCAAGAGCAAAAGCAGAACTTGCAATTCCTCCCTTGGGGGCCCTCCCATAACAGCCTGCAGACAGCAGATGGGAAAGGACCACTGCATCCAGGCACAGTTCCTGTGCCCTCCAGCAACCCCAACAAAAACTCAGGTGCTGCTGGTTGTACTACCAGGCTAATCCTATTCTTCCTGTACACATCTGGTGGGAGGAAGCATGTCTGGCTTTGTCCCCTGCTGTCCTTCTCTGCTCTGGCCCCCAGCAAGGGTTGCCTTGGGCTACAGAGAAATTTGCCCAGGCATTGCCTCAGGATTCCTGAATTGTCTGAAAGGCCACACACTTGACAGCATCTACAGGGTTTCTTCTGAAAGCAAGAGGTGTAACAGCTCATTGGAGAGGACAGGCACAGAATACACATTTGGAGGATAGGACGGCTTATTAACAACAAGAGAGAGAGCTTTCAAAATGCCCTTACACAGAAATCAAGAAAATGAAGGCTCTGATTTCTGCCACCTTGATATAGAGAAAACAAATTGCCTTCTCAAGATCCCTGGGGAGAAAACTTTATGCAGAAGGAAAGATCATCAGTTCACATGTTTGCAAGCTTTCCCACTAAACAACAGCTGATGACAACATTAGAGATAGGAAAGAGCAAGGAATTAAGGGATAAGAAAGCACAGCAAAAGTCACACGATAAACTCTGCAGAAAACACAGAAAACTTGAAGTCAAAATATATAAAGCAGTTTATCTTAGATGCAGAGGTGAAAGAGCCAGCTTTCCATCTTCCACTGTAATGGCCAGCTCTCCAAAGAAACATCACCTGTGTGTCTGTTTTTCTCAGTATTTCCTTAGCCAACATGGTGAACAAAGGCCTGTGTCTATCTGAGCATGCTCTTCACTGCTGAGAGGCATTACAGTTTCACTCCAAGTATTGTGTAAATGTATTAGGATGAAAATAAATGCAAACAGTAATAGTCATTTTAGAAAAAGTATATGCAGTTAAAATTACACAATGGAATTAGACCAGTCCCTCAATTCTACAGACTGGAGTGTATGGTATTATTTCCCAGAAACATTGCTGAAACTAATAAAATATCCAAAAACTGAAATTAACTTTACATACTTCTGCCACATAGAAGGCATGTTTCTAATTCAAATAAAATGAAAAATGCCTTCCAAAATAGGGCAAAATAAAAAATGAAGACAAGGAAATCAAAGTATCTGAAACAGGATTTATGTGTTACAAGTTTCTAGAAGGACAGACGCCAGTTCACACATTAAAGATGGTGACACTTCCCCAGAGACTTAGAATAATACTTCACCCTTAACTAACACACTCAAAAGTCTTCACAGACATTAGCTAATTAATCTTCAATCCTCATGTGGCCGTAAAAATTACACAGTAGGGAAATAAGGTCAGATCTTCAGAGGAGATCAAGTTGAGATTAAACAGTCTGCTGCAAGGCTACACACTGACTTGACAGCCGAGACAGGGTTACAGCTCCCAGGTCCAACAGCCACCGCACCACCAGGACAGGATGCCTTTGGAGAGAGACTGACAGCCCCAAACAACTCCAGCAGCAGCCCAAGCACAGCAAAAGGCTTAGGCAGGGTCAGATGCCTCCCCGTGCTCAAAGACAAACCCACAAACGCAGGTCTTAAGGGACAAGGTGTTAACTATGCACCCACGGGCCTCCCTATCCACTGGGCATCAGTGGGAGAGGAGGTTTCCTCAGCAGTACACACCTCACTGCTGCACCTTCCCAGGACATTCTCATCCCACATCCAGATTTGCTGTATGCCAGGTAGCCATCGTCACTTCAGCTTATGGGAGGCTGCAAACACCTGGGGCACGTTTCATGAGTGCTATATAGAATATACAGAACCAGCTATATAAGAACCAGGTGTAAATTACATCTGGTCAAGTCCTACCTCGCAGTTTTTTCAGAGCCCCAGAGTATAGATGGAGAAAAGGTGACTTTCAGGAGTGTTGAAAGCACCCAGGCAGACCACAGCAGAGGATGTGCACTTGGTCTCCTGGGAATCAACTCCCAGAGCACAAAGAACATGCAGGAGATCAACCCACATTTCCCACACCTAAACATTACCAGGGCACAGGGACAACAAGTGGCAACAGCTCTGTGCTGCTGCCCCTCTGAAGCTAAACAGAATGGCTACAACCAAGGAGAGTGTGCTGGTGGCCTGGCCAGAGGAAACTTCCTCCAAGAAAGATCCCAAGTTCCATCATTTGTTGTGGCATTTGAACAGCTGCTGACAGAGTAAGATGTTAGGTTTACCTACAGCCATGATGCCAAGCAGTATCAACACTCAGCTTTTTCACAAGTGCTTTAGAGTACTTTAAAAAGAGTAAAACACTATTTAAAATATTCAGTTCTCATTGCAACACTGTTAGAAGATTAATAAATTAAAAACTTGGCAACTACAAGCAGCAATATATCTACCAATCCTGGGCAGCCTTTGGGTGAAGATCTGGGCTATATTTTGAGAAGTAAACCTGTGTCAAAACTTATATTAAGAAAAGGTAAGTGCTAGAAAATAGCTGGACCTCATAGCTCTAGCAGAAAGTTATTTAAAGAAGTCAAGGGTTTGAATGACAGCTTCTTTTTTTAAAAAATGGTGCCTGGGGTCCAAGGTCTGTCTTAGCAAGAAAGGCTGTGCAGATTGGGAACAGGAGAGGACAGAGGAAAGGGTCCCACCAACGTCAGCAGTGGAAAATTTGGTATTAACTGAGAAAGGTGACTTGGATGAAGATAAATATAGTCCACAAGTGAAGACAAGTGACTTGCTGGACAAAGACAGCAATGAGCTGTGAGGAAGGGATAGAGGCAGCGTGTTCTGTAAAATAGGAAAAAGCACGCACACAAAGACATAAACAAGATTTCAGCTCGAAGGAACTGGCAGTTCCTCTCTGTCACTAGCATTTATATTGCATTTCCTACAGCCTTTATAAAACCTGGCTCCTCTAATTCATTCTAATTCACTCTCTAATGCCTCCACACGGCTCTTTCAGTGCGTGTGTGGGCAGCCTAGAAAGCAGTAGTTGGACAGCTTTCGACTGAAAGGAAATGTTTTACGCACAGCTCAAAGCCTGTGGGGAGTGAAGAGAAAGGGTTGAATTTGGCCTTTAAAAGAAACAGGATGCCAAGGAGAGTCACATGAATGCTTAAAACAACTTCTCTCCTTAAGCAGAAGATGCATATGCCTGAGTTTGGTCTTAGCCACTAGCTGCAGCAGGCTGGTTTTAATTAATAACAGGTGGTGGCTCACTCTTTTGGCAAGAGAGCAGATAAGAGTCAAAGTTTTAAGATATTAATGCAGTATTTACCTTGCTTAGTAAAAAACAGTGTTCTTCAAACTGTTGTCTGGGACCACAACTGTACAAACACCACACAGGGACCTGGGATCTGGGTGGACAGCTGGCAACATGTGACCTCTCACTGCAGTGAAGGCTACCAGCATCCACAGCAACCAGGGCATAACCCACCTAATCAAGGAAAACGATTAATTCCCTTACTCAGCACTCATTTGGCCACAGCTAGAACACTGCCTCCAATTTGGAGGTCCCCCAAAAACATGGAAGATGTCCATCAGCTTGAGTCAGTCCATCTGAGGCCACCAGGCTGAGTTAGTTTAACCTGGAAAGGAGAAAGCTTCAGGGGACCTAGAGGAGCCACCAAGTGCCTGGGCAGGGCTTACAGAGAACACAGCGAGGCTCTTCACTGAGGTACATGCAGGGTGAATGAGATACACCAAGTCTGGACTGGCTATACTGGACACACTTGCCCTGAGTATAATTAAGGACTGGTACAAGAGCCCAGAGGAGCTGAAAAATCTCTGTCCTTGAAGGTTTTCAACACCTGACTAGACAAAGCCCTGAGCAAGCTGGTCTGAATTCACTGCTGTCCCAGATTTGACCAAGAGGTTGAACTACACAATCTCCCAGGAATCTTTCCAACCCAAATGATTTGATGATATTCACCACAAGCACAGTACATGTGTTTATAAAGACAGTATGTTCCTAAAACACTGAATTACAATGCAATTGTTAAATAAACTCAACCAACCAAAAAAACCCCAACAAACAAAAACCCACCCCCAAACAAACAACAAAGCCAACACAGTAACCCACAGCACATTGACCACAGCTCATAAAAAAGCTGAAATCTTTTCTCACAAACCTCTACAAAACAGTAGTCACTTTGGCAAAGACAACAGGCAAGAACTGTGTGAACCAGTGCCATCTATTGGGTTTAAGAGACTTCATGGCTACTGAGTGTTCCTCCAATGGATTTACAGCTGTACAAAAGCGTGATAAATAAACAAAACCAGGTGCCTCATGCAAGCCACTTCAGATGCCATGACTTTCTCCACAGAAGAGCAAAAATCAATGAAAGAAAAGCCACTTTTAAAGTAAGACTGATCGGAAAACAAAAGAGATTAAGTTACTGACTGCAAAGTGTCTCACATTTTAAACAGAGATTACTGCCTCTGCACTAGTTTCCACTTGACTTAGATTTCCACTTCCACCTGATTTAGGTTTTATCACTGCAAGAATAATAGCACTCTGCCTTTCACATTAAGTATGTTCTTTTTCGTATGTAATGTTTCTCAACTAGATATCCCACAGCTTAATTAATTTAAAATTGGGATCGCATCATAAGAATATGGAGCATTTAGTACCTGAGACACCAAGCATTCATTCTGTTTCATGAAGAAATTAATTATGTGAGAGTCATTAACAACAACTGTAATTCCTCATGGATTTAAATTACATTTTGAATGGGAAGAATAAAGTTTCCATCTGATTTAAATTCTTCATGATGGCAAAAATGAATTAATGATGTTAATATTCTATATGTCTAAAACTTGGCATAGGAATGAAATTCTGTGTTAAATCTAAAAGCAGCAGCATGGACAGTAATAGCAGAGTAAACTATTCTTATCCTACTGATTTTGTCCTACAGTAGTCTGGAATGTTTCTGGATGAGCTACAGTCTATGGGTTCAAATTGAGCACTGAAAAAATCAACAGCAGCCTCAGAGCTGACTTCAAGAACGACAGGACTAGGCTCTGGCTTCTCCAGATCATGTATCTTCCCCCTTTTTCTGCAAGAAAACCTCCAAGCATTTTTTTCCCCTCAGCCACAATCTGAGAAATTTTCCCTGCCTAACAAAAAGGGAGAATGATAAAAAAAGACCTATAAAGAATGATAAATACAGTATTTCAAAATTGGGCACCCTGCTGTTAATGATCATCATTTCCTCCACAGTTTATGCATATTCAAATTCTGCTGGCACTTCTCCTTCTGAGGAAACAGTTTGAAAGAAGATAGGCAAGAGGAATCTCCACAGCACAGCATGCAGTTTGAAAATTCACACACTGCATCAGCTGGATAGCACAGCCAATTTCCCAGATATATAAATCTGGGTTTAACTTCTGAAAGAAACACACTCACATCCATCCCCTTTATCAGACTATAGGGACATCTCTGTTGGCTGACAGCATCATGCAGGAAATCAAAATGAAGATGCAGAGCAAATTCCAAACCAGCATAACCCCCATATAACCCTCTTTTCCCAGTTCTAGGGCTCTGTTTTGGAACTAAAAGGTAAACTGTGAGCTCTGCTAAGGACACTGCACTCCACTGTCAAAGCCAACCGAGCGCTCAGGGTTCAATTTGTTTCCAGGAAAGAGACACTGATTAATTAAAACGCAAAGGCATCTTCCTGCCAAATATTTTCCAGCCTTATGTTCAGCTAAGAATAATTAAGCCGCGCCCATACCATCCCAAAGACTGGTAGCCACTCTCAACACACCACCATCTATCACCCAACAAAAGTCCGTGTCCACCGAGGAACAGATTGCAGCCAAGCAGACAGGCAGCACATTAGCTGAGGGTTTTACTGGAGCCTAACTCCCAGCTTCTTTGCTCTAAAGGCCAATAGCTGCTCTGTTTACCACAGCCTCGTCTGGTTAGCCTACAGACATTACCAGTGATGCTTTAAATAGTTGCTACTTCTTGGCCACATCTGCTGTTCATCACATCCTCTCCTGTGCCGCTCTGGTGTGGAAAGGGAAAGGGTGATTCTCAGGACAGGCGGTGCAATGAGGCAGTGGGATGGCTCCCAGGTCAAACCAAGCCATGGGAGCTTCTGCTATACCAGCTTAAAACCCCTTTGACATCCATGAGACTAGCCATGCTTTAAATTAGGCATATGCTGAAAGGGTTTTGGTGATAAAAACAATCACAATTAAGAAGCAGAATTAAAAGAGCTCCTTATTGGAGCTCATGCTGCACCAGAGCCCCCCACTGCAATTTTAGGGCAAGTTCCTCCCTCTACTTTCAGAATTAAAATGGTGACCTCCTTCAAACAGCCCTTTTGGCACTGAAAGGCCAGGAAATGTAGTCATATTAGGATTAATGACTTGAATTAGCTCTCTTGCACCTGTGCCTCACTGTATCCATGGCAAAGAGAGACAGTAGCTTTGCCTTTATGAAGCAATGCTTGAGGGTTTCTCTGGTATCTCTGTAAAAACTTTTCCCTCCTTGTCTTACCAGATAAACTACTTCAGAAGAAAAAACGTCTCCCACCGTAAAAGTTTCTTGATATGAAAAATGCAAATCTCAAGCCGCAATAATGAAGGAAAATCAATTTTAGACTCCTAGTGGCTACCTTCCTGCAAAGCTGTATTATTTTTCATCAAGTATCTACAAGAACCAGATCACGTTTCTAGCTTTCTGTTCCTCTCCTGTGTAATGAGGGAGAATCACGTATATTGCTTTCATTTAATTTACCTTGGAAATTCAGAGTTATCAATTGTAGTTGGTAGACTTCCAAGCTGTAAGAGACTGGAAGCAACACTTTTATGCCATTTTTATTGCATACTGCAGAGAAGGACCCAAAAAGAAGGAAGGAAAAAAAAAAAAAAAGTGGGGAGGCAAAATTAAGCTTTGAGGCTGGGGGAGAATATGTCACGTGGAGATGAAATAGTGGCTGGCAATACTTAAATATGTAACACAGCTAGAGCTGTAGACTGCCTTTTATGACATTTATTTAAAGAAATATCTGTACAGCTGATTAACTGAGAGATATCAGAAAGGTCTACGGTAATCAGCCATAATTTGTATACAAAACTCACCGAAAAACATGGAAGTCTGTGGAAGGATAACAAACTACTCTTTAATCTGGATAGCATTTAGTAAACAGTTTTGCAAAGGGAAGGAAAAGAACAACAGAATTCTGAGGAAATATTTTGTTTGGGTACTTTAAAAGCAATAATTTAATTCAGAAAGCTGCCAAAATATCAAACAGGATTAATGATAGAATACTTTGCATGATTTGGTAGCTTACAAATGAATGCACAGAGCCAGCATCTGTCAACTCCCTCAGGCAGCCTTGCTTAACGGAATGCAATTTCTTACCTGAAAAACATAAATAAGAAACATACATTTACATTTTACTCTGCATAACTTAATATGTTATTTAGTACCCTAAATCACACATGAAACCAGTTCTTCCTATTAAGCATGCAAAGACGCTGCATCACTTGTGTAGAATGTTTTTAAAATCAACAGTAGTTTCCAATTAAAACAGTTCAGATGTAAATATTTATACCAAATACAGAGACGTGATTAACATTCTTACCAGCTACAAGCTCACTGGAGAGTACAGGCACAAGGAGAAAGGAGGGCTGCTCTGAGCAGCCCAGGTGGCTACCCCAAACCATGACCACCACAGACCTTCTAAGGATCCTCCTTCCCACAGGGAAAGCACTCTGGGACACGAGCCACAGGATGGGGCACATTCCCGGAGCATCCTCTCCTGCTGTGGGGTGTCACCCAGGGATCTCAGCTGCAAGCCTCAGCCCTGGCAGAAGGGGACAGGGCAGAGATGTGCACAGGCAGGTCTCAAGCAGTGCATGAAGCTTGGCTCTGGCCTGAATCTCAGGGCAGTATTTAGAGGAAACTTCAGAGAGCATTTTAATTTCTCCCTCATGCTGCACTTGCATCAAATTTGCAGTTCCTTTCCACCTGGATCAATTGGTATTGAATGTGAACAGATCCCTGAGGCTGTGCTCAGGTATTAAATGCTTTTGGGGCAAGTCTTTGCAGTAAACAGGAACAAACCTATAAAGCCTAGAATGATTCAAAATCCAAGTGGGGTGGGTCTAGACAGAATCCATACAGCTGCCAGGAAGTCCTTGGCTGCAGTCATAGATTGAGTACACTTATTTAAAAAAAGGTATTAGTGTATAAAGCTTCCACAAAGGACAAAATCTGCAACACTAAAAAGAAGCATCAGTAAAACACTACAGCTCTTCACTGATACCCTTCAAGCAGCAACGTGAATTCAAGTCAAACGTAAATGCCCAGGAAACTACAAGAACTTAGAGTAGCCACCTGGTGCCTCCTCTCCTGTGGGTCCACAAAACTGTCTGCTTTTTGACCCTCTTCCTCTTCAAAATACCTTCCAATTCTGCTACTGTAAGCAATAGAAGAAAATCTTAGCAAGCCTGAAGTTAGGTTCTTGAGGCACATAATTAGAAATCCTCAAAAAGACCAGGAAAAATATCTAGTGGCTCCAAACAAGCCCTCCTGGCTCCCTGGGTTACTCAGGGGGAGCTGCAAGAAAGATTTCTAACACTCCCTCACCCCACATCAACTCTACAAAGTTCCTTCTCCAGAAAGTTTTAAATTGCATTTTAATTATGTAATGTGCTGTGGGCTTTTGGGGTAGAACGTTGGCTTAAGTTGAAAGGAATAGGTATCCATCAGTCTAATGAAAGCACTCAGTTCTGCAGTATTTATACTTCACTTTTCCTGAGGAAACCATCCCATATCTATTTAAACTGACAAAAGGTAAACTTCACTATGCAGGAGGGAGCTCCCTGCACCCCATATCTTTTCATGGGATTTTCTTAAAGTACCTGTATCTGCAAGCAAGGCACTTCAAAGATAAATTTCACCATCGCATTTAAAGAAAGCACAAAGAGAACCAGGCCATGATATATCAACTCATTTTCTGAGAAAACTGCATTTGCAGGACTCTTCAAAGTTTATCTCCGTTCAAGGGACCTTGTTGAATCTTGTTAGGTCAAAGCTAATGCATTTTGTTTTCCTCCCCACAGGTTTTCAGCGTAAGGTAATATCTAAACACATCTGTCTACATCCAAATGACCCGGCGGTCTTTGGGGCTGCCTGAAATCACACCACCCCGGGCACGAAAGAATGCTTTCAGAGGTTATTGCAAAGAATTGCCAATGGAGTCGAACGAGGATGAGAGAAAACAGCCCTGCTCCCTGGTGGGCAGTGAGGGCAGCAGCAGGTGGAGGAAGGAATGATGCTGCCTGTCTAGATCATGGTCAGTCCGGCCCTGGACAAGGGGGCAGAACCAACAGAGGCCAATGCTCCCTCCTACATATGAACTGCTTTGATGTGCAGCTTTTCTGATGCAAAGCATATGCATAACATGCAACAGAGGGAGGGCTGACCAGCTCTCAAAACTGCCCCTGCACCTAGCAAACCCAAGTGTTTGTGGAAAGACTGGACAGGCAAAATGCTCTGGAAAGGCATTTCAGGAGCCAGATGACCTCAGGTATTGGTACGGGTAAGAATGGAGAGAGGGGGGACTTCTGCATGCAGGCAGGGATTTAAACCACGAATCAGAGGGTCTGACCACAGGGACCAGCTCCCTATTCCTTGGAGATAAACACAATGACAGCAGCATGTACAGGCCAGAGACCAACAGCGTTAGGGTTTCCTGAATGCACACAGCTTCTTCTCTTGCCCACTAATCTCATAATTCACCATCACTATATTTAAAATACATAAGCAGTGCTCCCCAGGAACTATCACAAGCCACCGCAGGGCTATGCCAAGGCAGCCACTGTGTGCAACTGCATCAAGAGATGTTGATATTCTAATGCTAGGAAGCAGAAACAGGTAAGAGCTCCCATGCATTTGCAGGCTGCCGCCAAATACCTCCACCGTCTCCCAGATATCATGACATCAGGCATCCCCACAACAATGAGCAAAATGTTTATCAGATATAGATTCAGCACTGCCACAGAGCATGAGAAGCAAAAACTGTCTCCTTTATCCAGTACATTTAAGTATAATGACAGATCATGCTGCTCACCTGGCTCAGTTCGGCTCAAATGCCAGTTTCTGTTACAGATGTGTGACCCAGGAGGGCTCACAACTGACAGGTTTTAACCACATTTGATGGAAATTTGACACAAAAAAAACTCAGCTCAACATTACACAGAAAGAAAAGCTAAATTTATGAACTTCCCAAGCCTACTTGTTAATTCTTAGCACCACCTCTGGGTTCCCCTGCAGAGGGGAGATTTTGCCTCGTCCCCCCCTTAAATGCAGGGGCTCGTTCCTTCCTACAGAGCATTGCTGAACGACACAGTGAGTGCCGAGTCTGAAGGCATCGCACGCAGCGAGAGGTGTCATTAACGCCTGACAGTGACACGCGGCTCTGTTTGCACAGCACCACTTCAATGTCACAGGAAACCTCATACAGCGTGGGGATTTGGGTCTGAAGTGTGACATCCCCATTTAAAATGCATACACATCTGGGACAAGGAACAGGGACTTATCTGCCTGACTTTGGGCTGGCAGAATGGCTCACAGCCATAAATGAATTACCTAAATGTTTTCCAGAGAAAGCCTTGTGCTTGCTTCGTATTTGCCATCACTTTTGCAAAGATTCTTTCAGAGATATTCTTAAAGGTTCTATTTTCTCTTACCTTGCTACTGGCGTGGGAGCATGAGGAGACCTCCAGGGGCCCATCCCCAAGAGGTCCCCAGGACCCCGGGGCAGACATGCCCGTCCTGGTGCCATCAGCCCCACGAACTGCACTCCCTGGATGCTGCGCTGCACCCACATGCAACACTCACCCTCAGCACATCAGCACAGACAGAACCTGGTGAAAACTGACTTTGCTGCCGAGCTGACAGTAGTCCAGGGCAACTCACTCCACACCTCATCCCTCCCTCTGCGCCCTCTGTCTGTCCCAGAGAGACCCAGTTCAGTGAGGTCAGGATTGGCAGGGCACAGCAGCAGCATCCTGATCCCTCCTGAGGCCTTTCCAGCATAAAAAGAGGTAATAACAAAGCTGGCTTTGAGTGTTAAATTGTGGGTCTCTAAAAGAGACTTCCCTCCCCTGCCCATTTCAGAGTAAAACAAACCTTTAGACATGGAATACATGCAATTCTGGCCTGGGTTATACTGCAAAATATAAACTATAAAGTAATTGAAAGGGACAGGTCAGAATATTTAGCTGATCTTTCCCAGATGCTTTTAATTTCTTGAGTTGGTGTATGAGAATATTCTGGTGATGAATGAACTGTTTATACCAGAAATCCAGTAATAAAAACAAGGTCCTTAAAACTGAAAATATTCTGATGTGGCTTTATGAATATGACACACAGGCTTGGGGAAACAAACATCAGCAACTGAAACGGGATAGAAGACTAAAATATCAAACAATTAGACTTGCTTGCATTGAATAGTTTGGAGGAGTAGAGCTGCTGCAGGTTCTACATTGCAGCTAAATTATCTTAACAATTAGCTTGAAGACTATGGTCACAGCCAAACAAGCTAATACATCCTCTACGGTTTCATGGTATGCAAGCAGTAAAAGATGAAAAAGAAGCTTTACATTATTTCATAACTTTAAAAGAACACCATATTGCGCATAACAGGATGAAGCACTTGTTTAAAAATTCAGTGTTATTTTAGCAGCAATAGCTTTCACTAGCAGCTTTCTGAACACAGCTGTGTAGGGAGGAAATTATTTTCCTAACATTTACTTCTTCCAAAGGCTAAAAAATGTCATGGCTAAAGAAGTTCATGACTGCAGCCTTAGGTATAGACTAACACTAAGTACTAAGCCTTAGCTAAGGGTGTCAAAACTTTACGCACGTTGGGGGCTTACTGGGAGCAAATAAAGAAATGCCAAAGGGAAACAGCAAAAGTGAACATATCTGCAGTAAAATTAATATTCCAGCAGCCTGAAGAGCAAGTAATTTCTCAGCCATTTGAGTAAATATTGACAGCAAATGAGGTCAGTTACCTGAATTTTGGATGAAATCTGGAAATGTTTGATATTGAAATGTCCCCAAGAATTTGTACAACCATATCTTTGTGGGTTTTTTTTCCCCCCCCCCCACCTACTGGTTGCCAAATTCCTGCCCTAGGGGATGAGCGTCCAGCCCTGCAGATTGCAGAGGACAGCAGGTAGCACTAATACACCTACAAATACTGTTTCTCAGCATTCAAAGTAACGAGCTGAATCAGATTTAGAGCAAAGACTCAGCTTCGTGTTGCTACCCTGCAACTCAAGAAAACACAGAGAACGGTACTTCAGGAATTAATAATTACCCAACCCAGTGAAGTGCAGACTCCATCACTTGTAGGTGGCTGCTCACAGAGCAATTGCTCTGCCGCCAAGGGCTCCATCCCCTTGCCCCTGACCTCAGACAAAGGTCAGCTAACCCGAATAACTTGTAATAAACACACCCTTCCCTGACAGAGAAAGCAACTAACTTGCCACAGCAGAGGAAGGAGACAGAAAACACTGCCCTGCTACGGGCAGGTCATGCAGAGCTGCAGGGGAAGAGCAGCTACACTACAGGGGCAGGATGGGGTGAATGTGCAGAATGACTAAAAGCTGTAGGAAAAAAACACAGCTGACCAGTCAGAAACACTAAGCACCAAAAATCACAGCCCTCAAGCTTCAGGCTGACTTGGCATCTCCAGCACAGCCCCAAGAGCTCCTGCTGCTGAATTACCAACCGGGGCCACTTCAGCAACAAATTCCCAAGTGTGGGCAAGCGACATTGAGCCACTTTGTTAATGGAACCTTCAGTCATCCTAAACTGAGCTGGATTTTCAGTACCAGCTCCAAGAGTTTATGTTGCACCAACACCCTAAACGCCAAGACTGCCATCCCTACATCTCAATGCTGTCAATAAATTACCTAAGTTTTAGGGCAACAGAACAAAACACAGATCAGCTGATGCCCAGAGATACATTGCTACCTTCACTGCCTAAAATTCTAGGAATGTGCTGTTAAAGTGATCAAAAGTTTAGTATTGCTGCTACTAAATCTCTGAGGGTTGCCATTTTGGTTGCCTATTAAGGGTTTATATTTATGTCATAAATCATCTTATTGCATTCCACAGAGAGCGATCTTAACAATAGGATCGTACCCCTTAACTAGTTTTTTATAGGAAATTTAAAGGCTGAAGAACAGTAATGGCACTGTTAAAGACACCTACTTTTTGCTTGCTGAAAATAATAGCATGCTACAGAGCCATGAAAAGAGAAAATGATAACAGCGCTAACCTGCAATAATTACACTAATAAAAAGAAAACAGCACTGAAGAAATTATGGGGAGAAAGACACTAAAATTTCTGTGTCTAACATAACCTTTCAGAGAATATATTTGCCAAGTATATAAAAAGATCCCGTTATTTCAAAGGTTATGATTATGTCCTTCCCTTATTTAAATTGACACCAGTTATTACAACACTTTCTTGGTCCAGAGTCTAAAAAATACAAGAAATATAAATTGTAGATATAAAATTATAGTGTTATTTGTTATTACACTGTTATTAAAGTGGTATTTACTGAGTTCAGGCTGCTTTTCCTCCTCCCTAGTGTAAGATTCAGCAAGGAACAGGAAAAGTCTGACTTTATGACTGAATCAGATAATGGATCTTTAACTTCCCACATTTTCAGCGACATGAAGGGAACAGAAATAGAAGAACTCCACGAGCACAGGCACAGCCACCAAACTCTGGTGCCTAGACCATGGATATCAGTCTTCCTGCCACCCTGGGAAAGCTGTGGGTCCTCCTGCCCCGGCAGCATCTCAACCTCTCAGCTTCCCGCTGTACCCACCTCCCAGCCCAAGCTCTTCTCTCCAACGTGTATCTGCGTGGAGGTCCCCACTCTTAGGGGAGGACAGACTATTCCATTTCTGAGCCAGCAGCTCCTCCTGGGTTACGTGGAGGGTTGAAGAGGCATCTCCAAGCCGAGAGAGTGCCAGGCAGCAAAGAACAAAACACGGCTGTGGGCAGGGAAAGGTCTGAGTCTTCTTGCCAGCCCCCCCTCTGATGCACACAGGACCCTTAGAAAATTCCTTGGCAGCAACAGAGATGAAGATCAGCCAGATTGACTTTCTTCCCAATCCTAAACAGCTGTGGCTACAGAAAAGGGACCCTGGGGTAGATTCCCAGCATATTACCACACATTCAGCACACCCACAGGGCATTTCAACACCAGGGATATTTCTGTGTTTAGAACTGTGGGTTAGAGGCATGAAATTATGGCAATATTATTACTCCTAATCACTGCATCTTGTAATGTAATACCAGAAAATATTTTTCTTTCACATTGTCAAAAATAACTAGAGTTGTTGACGGTTCACAGTTGCAATGCACTATTTCATGTCAATAACAACAAAAGTTGGTTTATAAAAAGCCTCTACCATTTTGATGATTTGATAAAATCTCGAAATACAGGATGAAAACCATTATTTGTTCTTAATTAAATAGCAGTGCCTTTCATTCTATATAATTGCAAAGATATGCAGTGCTTGTAACTTCGCTTCCTACTGACATCATCTTTACCAAGAGCTACCAGCGAAATGCAAAAAAAAAAAAAGGGGGGGGGGGAGGGAGGGAATAACAAAAATTTGATGAGTAAACCCAAATATAAAGAACTTCTGCTGTTGCCTTCAGCTACACACCCTGAGAGGCAGCAGTGGACACACATTACCAGAACCCAGTTCCTCAAGACACAGCTGCACATGTAGCAGGTGAAAAGGCAAGGTTTTTCTGCACTTGCTTAAACTTCAGTTCATTTTGAGAAACAATTACAAAAAAGGAACTGAGCCTAACCATCCATATGATCCACACCGCCCCCTCAAGCAGGAGCAAGCACAATTCAGAAGGAACCCAGCACAAAAATATGTGATTAAATGCAAAAGAAAGGACCTATGGGTAAAACACAACACTAATTCAAACCAAAAATCTGAACAGTACATAAACAGGCACAATAAGAATATACAGTGTGCATCCAGAATTACATGGGAGAGCCAAACCTAGTGTCAATATATCTAAAGAAAAACAGTTTCAAGAGGTCAGTGCACAGGTGTCTGAAACATCTTAGAAGCACTACTTGTTCCCTCTTATAATGTGCTGGAAAATGTCCTGCCCATTGAAAGTGTCAGTAAAATGAATCTTAATCACCAGAGGAAGACCTGTAATCCTGAGCTGCCAGCCATCATGTCTCCTGGAAGACAGTGCCCATTGCCTGTCTCTGCAACTGAATCTCTGTTGTCAGGAGCAACTGGCAGTGGCTGGGGGAAGAGACAAAAAACAAGTGGCAAATGCTTCTTTGCAGCAGTGGATGAATCCACAAGATATACCACAGAAAGGAGGCTATTTCAAGAGAACTGCTATGGCTCTGGTATCTCCAAAAGGTACCTCACCTAACCATGAAGGGCTCATGACTCAGTGTCTTGGCTGAGACACTAATTTCTCATGATCTCTCAGGTGCAAACTGAAGTTGCACCATAATAAACAGAGGAAGTGTTCCTTCAACAAGGGGGAAAAAATAATCACCTCATCAGTCAGGGGTCCTCCTTGGTCAGTCATTCTCCAGGGACTGAAATTACTACAGAGCTACACTGTCTTCTGACTGAAATATTAACAAAGTCGTTTTCAACCTTGTGCTGCAAGTAAAGTTCAACTAAAAGGAAGTACTGTAGGCTGAGTGAGTGTGAGGTTTTCCAGATCAGAGATCTTGTGTCACCCAGAGTCTCCTGGAGGGGAAAAAAGGTACCTCCACACTAGTTGGGATTAAAAAATAAAAAAACAACAAAAAAACCTCTAAGGCACTAGCAACAGATAAACATACAATTTCCTTTTACTGTTCTGCTTTTCTGGGAAGAGTATAACCTATATTGCTATAAAGAGGTATTAGTCCAGAACAGAGCAGGCACAAACACCAACCCCTGGCTGAGCCAGGCTAGCAGCATGTGGGCAGATCCAGCTCAGGGGTCAGGCAGGGGTTCTGTTCCTGCAGCCTCTCTACATTCCTCTTCTTCTTCTTTTTTTTTTTTTTTTTAAATTCTTCCTCTTTGAATTTGAAATTCAAAATAGCTGCTAAAGACATCTGAAGTCAAAACTATTGACCAACTCACAAGTGACCCCAGTAACACTTACTTCATTCCCTGCTAATCAACCTTACTCATAAATCTCATTAGGGCTCTGATGAGTGGAAGGGCTGCACAAAAGACAGGTGAAAATGAGAATAAAGGAGATAAAAGAAAAATGCTGAAACCCTGAGAAGAAACTGTCATTAAAAAAAAAAACCAAAGGATTTTAATATCTAAATGTAAGGTAAAAATTAAACTATTTCAAACACAAGACTTGAAACAACCCAGCTTATTTTGTTTGCTCTTTAAGCCTCGGGGATGTAGATAATGAGGATTGCAATGGCCCAGTGGTAATGCCAAACTCAACAGCAAATCTAGCAGATAGCTTCAGCCTCCAAAACCAGAAGCCACTTGACCTGAAGTGAGACATCCATTAAGTACAGAGTGCACAGTAAGTCTGACTCCAAAAGTAAGCTCATTGCAATGAACCTGCCCAAGAGCAGCACCTGAGGAACTGCAGCCTGTGGGGAGGAGCCACACCAGAGCACAGGAAGGGTTGGGAAGAAAAGAGTAGCAGGAAAAGCTGTGATGTTTGTTAGGGGGTTTTTGGTTTCTTTTTCTTTTATTTTTTTAAGGATTTCCAGATCTCCTGTTGAAATTCTCCGTGCACTGCAAACACGGTGTGATTTGCTGGGTGTATTTATAAGATATGAACTCTCAAAGGGGGCAGGGAAATCAGAGACAAAGTAAGTTCATTAGTATGTTCTTAGCCAGGTCTGTCTGAGAAGTTTGATGGATTTGCTTTTTCCACAAGTACCAGCCAAGGGATGAGACCTTCCATCTAGGCATACAGGATTACTGAATCAGAAGACAGCAACAGCAAAAGAAATCACCAAACATCAGTTCCCACTATAGTGAAGTTTTTCTTGTTCTCACCATCATGGAAAGGAAGACAGCACATTTCTCTGGAATGGCAGCCTTGATCCAGGTAAAGGATCCTGCCCTGGGTTTAATTCCCATGTGTAGAAGGAACAGAGATGAAAAGATTTAACCATAGCCCAAAGGATGATGAAGAAGCATTACCCAGAAAATTATTACAAATGTGCCATCCTGTTTTGACACCTCTAGTGTTGCCATCTTGAGTTTTTCCTCCTTTGCTGTGAAAACACTAGTTTTCACTCAGCTTTTCTCAATCTTTGTGGCTTAAAAAGCAACAGCAGACTGAGTCCATTAGAGCCAGGAACCAGGATGTGGCTGTTCAGTGAAGGGTTAAATCACAGCTGACAAAAAGAAAATCCGAAATATTGATTCACATTTCCCACAACTGCTTTCAGGCTCCACTCCCCTCCTCTATTTAAGAGTTTATTTCACTAGTTTTTTAACCATAACAAAAGATCAGGCACAACAGTGTCTTAGGTTTAAGAATTACTTTGATTTAAAGGCCTCCATATACTGCTACACAATTATACTAGAGGAAGGGAAGATTTTTAATGTTGGTTTTGTTTGGTTTTTTTTTTTAAACAATACAATTGCACTAGTTATAACTATTAATGCAGACACAGGAATAGAGGTAGGAAGGTGCCTTTTACTGGTAATAGCCCATTCTTCATCCCTCCCGGGAGCAGCTGGAATGCTGCACAGCCATGGTGTGACACTGCAGCTCCTCCTGTAGTGGGGCACAGCATGGGTGTGTTTATAATAACTGTGCCATTAACCCAAATGGAGCCGAAGCCAAGCAATATTCTAGTATTTTTTTGCTCCTCATCAAGGCACCAAACCAACTGGCAGCCCCATGTTAGGAAAATCTCGGGTGTCACCGCAGCTCCGGGCTGGGCTCCAGGGTAACAGCTGAAGCCTTTGGCTGGTTCCACTCCTGTTACAGGATTGTGTTTCACTAAGGCCACGGCACAAGGGATAAAGGGCCAAGGGGAAAAAAAAAACAACCAAAAACAACAACAAAAAACCCAAAAACAACAACAAAAAACCCACAAACAACAACAAA
>JAWWEU010000023.1:6302862-6319776 GCA_035583155.1 Acropternis orthonyx | reverse complement strand
AACAACAACAAAAAACCCAAAAACAACAACAAAAAACCCAAAAACAACAACAAAAAACCCAAAAACAACAACAAAAAACCCAAAAACAACAACAAAAACCCCAAAAACAACAACAAAAAACCCAAAAACAACAACAAACCACCACCCCACCCAACAAACACCAACAAAATCAACCCCCCCAAAACAAGAAAAAAAAAAATAATTTAAAAAAACCAACAAAACAAAACAAAAACAAAACAAAAAAAAAAAAACCAGCTGTTTTGGCAGGACCAGGAATGTTCTAAAAGCAGACAACTCAGCACAAGGCATTTGGCAAGGGGCTGCTTTTACACCTGCCTCTCACATCACACTGGCACGCCCCAAATGGCAAACGCAGATGGGCCTCGCAGCCTCCACCCAGAGACCCTTCCCTGCTCAGCAGGGCATTTCGACATGTTTAACTTTAAGCCTGTACTTGAATTCCACCAACTCAGATAGGACTCAATTACACGCTTGAATGCTTTCCCCAGCTGCGAGAAGTGTAAATATGTAGTTAATATAGTTTGATGAACTGGCACCCAAGGCAAACAAGACCTATTTTGCTGAGCTAATGCTGGGACCTGATCGCATAAAGAAACAGACTTTAGGGAAGGATCCCTACGATCACGCACAAAGGTCCTTTTCTTCAGCAGGCACCTGCCTCTTTCAAGATGAACTTGCAATTATGTTCACCTTGTACTTTGCATTGTCAGTGGAAAACTGCAAAAAAAAAAAAAGTGAAAAAATACTTTCCCAGGTGTCCCCCAAGAGGAGAGGGAAGATACACATAAGGCTGACTGTACAGCTAGGAACACACTTCACAGTGCATTAATGGGTGTCTGCAACACTGAGATCATCCCTGGGGCTTGGCTACACCCCCTGATTCAAGAAACTACCAAAGATTTTAGCATCTAATCTGACTGTTCCATAGGATTACATTGTCCATTAAAATCAGGTGCTCCCATCTTTTGGTTGCAAACAGTACTGCCAAAGCATGATGTCTGAGAGCAAAAATACAGGACAAGCTATTACAGATGAAATCTGATGACTAGGACCCGGAAAGGAAATCAAAACATTATTTGGGTTTGTCATGTTATTCATGGGAGATCAAAATGAAAAGACAAAAAATCCCAATACCATATGACAGAAATACATATTATTCATATGATAGCAATAAAAGTAATAAAGACCATAAAGATGAGAGATCAGCAGAATAGCTTTAAATATCACTGAGATTACCCATTTTATTGGCCAGTATCATCTTCATTTAGACCTAATATACCCCACAAACTGCAAACAAAGCAGTGCCATAGAACTAAAATTTATCTTCTTTTTTTAAAAGGTATAAAATGAAGCTATTAAAAAAAAAAAAAAGCCAAACAATAAATAAAACCCCACACATCTGTTGCAATTTTATCAGTTTGCAAAGAGATTTAATTTTGTTGGCAGTGACATGAGAACTTTGGGCATGCATACCACTAATATAATGAAATCCAGTTTCACCCACCAAACTGGAGGGAGGTGGGGGGGAAGGGGAGAGGAAAAAAAGGAAAACTAAAAAGGATGAAATAGAAACCACGTTTCTGTGTTGCCTACAGCCAGGAGCAGATGAAAGACACTTGTGCGATTAGTTAACAAGTGGTCATTTAATCCCCCTGACAAACCCTCCTTTTCAATTTCAGGTTCTCCTGTTACCACCCCATGTTTGAATGCCTCGTTCAGATGTAGACACAGCTCTGCACAGATCACACAAGCCTGCATTCCTACAGAGAACGCAGACCCCTTCACTCTCTCCAGTAAAACTAGCAAGGACTTTACCAACACTCAACAGCATTTATTTCTATTCTTCATGAATTTTATACAAGCATAATCTTCCATTGATGCTTTAGGAAAAAGCCCTTAATAAATGAGGCTTCCACTGCATGGAAGGTAAGCGATTCACCTCACCTAAATCCTCTGAGTGGCTCCAGGATACAGATCCTGGAGAATGTTGCTGTAAGACAGAAATTCACCACAAATCTCCATGTTACTTGTTCCATGTCCTTACACAGTAAACATCAGGCAGCTCATCTTTTTTCAGAGATCAAGAAGTTACTTTGATTTATCTCCTATTCCCTGAAGTAAAAATTTAAACACGGGCAGCTTCTCAAGAGAGCACAGCACACAAGATGTAAGCACATACTTAAAATACATACAGGCTAAGAAAGGCACGACCATGTTCATCGAGTTATATGCTACACAACATTCTCTTCAGCGCTTATGGTTGGTATTAATCCTGACTCTGCAATACAGGTTTTGCCTTGCCAAGCAGCCTTTATGATTACAGCCTTGTCAGAATTAACACAGGCAGTGTGTGATCTCTAACTCGAGCCTGCAAATGGGTCTGGCTCTTCACTTTCACACTGTTCTTCTGAGAGAAGCCCTCATTATAACAACATGTAATTTGTAATACTCACATTTAAATGACATCCTCTTAAAAGGGAACTTCTGGTTGTATTATGCCTTGAAAGTACAATTCACGAGATAAAGCAGGGCAGGGGGAAAGAAAAAATCATCTCTTGCTCATCCCCTTCCCTTATCTAATCACTTCATGAAAAATTACTCAAAGGCGCCTTTAAGGCCAAGGAGTCATTTGGTTTCCAGCCATTGACTTTTAAATGGATAGTTGGAAGCAGTGCAAGTTTCCTAAATTCCACAACAGTAGCAAGTTACTGAGCCTCCCTTTCACCCCAGCCACTCAATTTATGCTCCAGCACACATTACTGCAGATATGACCTCTTCCATCACCAACCAGTCACGATGCCACTATTAATGCAAACAGCCTTACCCTACAGCTACATGGGTGCAAATCAATTCAACTCATCTTGAATTGACATTACAGGGTCCCAAATTAGGCTCTAAAAAAAGGTTTAGAGGAAGCTCTAATTTTAAGCTGTCCTAGACTGAAATAATCAATATTTCTTCTATCTAGCGCTTGTTTTTCAAATTTGATAGCTCAGATACTGATGATTCATTGTGCAGCTGGAACAGAAAGAACCAGATGAGCATCTCCTCTGATTAGTCAAGTTACAGATACAGCTTTTGGGCACAAGTTAACAAGACATTGGAGAAGAAGTTTGAGAAGTTTAAACCTCCTTTAGCATAGCTCCGAGCAAATTGCCTGCACTGCACAGGTTACTCATGTGTTTCAGTTAACAGCAGCTCATAACTTTAACTCAAAAATTACTTTAAGTCACGCTGTTGCTCCTCTGCCCTAAAAATCCTATTTGTATTCATATCTCTAACTGAATGACTGTCTTTCTGACAAAGCAATAAAGACTTATGAAAAGGCAACTTGTCTTTCATAAACACCCACATTTCCTAAAAGCAGGCTCCAAGCCTATGGAGCACTAACAGTCACAGGTTCAGGGGCAGTAGGGCAGCACAAAAATTTCACACTGCAGGTTGCTCTTTTAAGTGTAAATTAATGCTTCTTTGCAATCCAACTAATAGATAGACTGTACCTGATGTCAACAATCAAAACAAGCCTATGATACAGTCTTTGCAGCATCTACATTTAAATATAATAAATCCCACAAAACCAAGGTGAAAGACCCAAGGCCACACCTTTCAATGCTGGTGGCATCTCACCCCTCAACAGCCCAGATTCCCAAGTGGTTTCCACCATCCCTTGGAGACTAAGGGGCACATTTTCCAGCATTGGCAAAACCATCACGGCAACAGCACGAGAGTCAAAGAGAACTATTTACCTGTATGAATTTAAGACATTTACTTACAGGACTAGGAGACAACCACATCTGAGTTCTGAAGCAGGATTTCCACAAATAAATTAATAAACTCAGCTGTGCAGAAGCTGCCGCTCACCACGAGAGGGCAGGTTTTAAAAACCTAAAAGAAAAAACTCCTGCTTAAGAGCAGAAGCTATTCTGGTGCGGGAATAAAGGTTTGGGGCAGGAAGAGGCTAAGAGCTCAGGGAAAAGTCAGCATAAAGATTAAAAAAGTGAAGTGTCAATAAGCGCACTCAAGCTTGAGACAGGACAAACATTCCTGTGACAGACCGAGCATTTCTTTGCTGGCACCGGTGCTGTGTGGGCACCAAAGGTACTTCACATGTCTGCTGTCACCTAGAAACGTCAGCTGCAAGTTCAAAATGCTCCCAAAGTCAACTCTGCCTTTCACTTCTAAGTAAGGGAGCAATTTATGCAGCTAAACTGCACTCAGAAGTACTGATATTAAAACCTTGTACGAAAGGAAGCACTCATCTGTCCCTTAAACTCCAAAATAACATAAACTACCCTTACAGCTTTATTTATGGGCTGCATTTGTCAGAACACACTGGAAACCTGATGCAGAGAGAGCAGCAGCGCAGTTCTGTTCCAAATGCTGCATGCTAGATGAGAATGCAGATCTGCAGGAAGGTCATTATTTAATATTACAGGTCTGTAGAATGATCTTATACAGATTCAGATCTATTTTGCTGTAATTCTTTTAAACATGGAAGACAGCCCATTTACCTGCTTTAGTTAATACTGGATTATAATGCAGCTGCTGTAAGGATATACTTTTCCTCTATTCACAATACTATATATCATAAATATAAATATTAGCATTTTCCCAGAAGTTTATGAAAAACATTACATTGTATCCCTTCACATTACAAAATAACATTACAAGTTGCTGAGGAACACATCAAGTACATTCAACCTAAAAGAAAAAAAAATACGTTTAACTTCAACCATTTTAAAAGCACATGATTCAATCACAGGTCCAGTTATTATCCCTTTCTGATTAGAAGCAACATAGTGAAACTTTTCCCTGGCAAACACTATTGTTCAAAGAGGGAGCAGCCAATACTGGCTCCAATACCTTATTCCATGTCATCCCATTCAGGGCTTTCCACATCAATTTCCCTGCTAATAAACCTTTTCAAAACATTTCAAAGGAAACTTGCACTCCTCAGCCGCTCTCAGATTTCTACAAGCCTGACATTAGGGCTCTGTATAATGAAACAATTAACAATGACTCTTTTCTACTCCTTGCCACCACAAAGCCTGTTGATAATAAAAACTCAGCATTTGTGTCAAAACTTTCTTTATATTGAAATATTGCCATGTACAGTGCTAAGGAAACCAGCCATTATAACTCAGCCTGCAAGAAAATCTGATGAATTCAGTGGGACTTGCCACAGCAGAGCAGTCAGTCAAATACATATAGGCAGAACAATCAATGAAAGCCAAAATATATAACAGCTCAATTAATGCTAAAATTTTCTAGCAGAAAAGGGGTATGAGAAGCAACGTGTGGCTGGCAAAGGCAGAAGGCTGATGCTCAGTTATTTCTTATACTAAGGCTGCCAAAGGACACATGTTTTCACATCAGACCCACAACAAAAACTGTCACAAGTGAGCCCAGGGAACTCAATCACTGTGCCACAACCTGCATGTCTCTGTGGGTCATTATTATACCAAGAGACACCTCTGAAAAGCAGTTAGCAGCTAAGACAAGCTCCTCAGGAGCTAGAATGCATGAAGATCAGTGGAGCCTATACCTCAAAAGGAAGGATGAGCATTTACACTAGTTTTATGAGGTCAGGAACTATATGAATGGAATATTAAATAGTTTTGCTTCTAAGAGAAAATAAACAGAACAGTTAAGCAGAATTCCCCCATCATGACTACAGAGCTTATTCACCATCTCCAGAAGATGGTGCCCTAGTTTAGAAGTTACCATCTGCGTTCTCTTCTGGAGCTCACCATCTAGGAAGATGTGCTAGAAGCACATAGCAGCACACAGGTGACACTTCAGATATTGGCTCATTAGAAGGAAAAGAAGGGCTGGATATAGGACTGTCCATAGCAGATCCCAGTGCACCTCCACCCCATCTGCTCCAGGAATTGCTTGGGCAGGAAAATCATCCACCAGGATGACCACAGCTCTTCCCAGCACAGACTATGAGCTTGAGACCTGGCCAGCACCCAGCAAGCCTAGACATGAGTCTTAACCCAGACACTCTCTCAGACACAGGTCCCCTTTCCCCAGCCACCAGCCTTCTCTCTAATTCCTTCTCAGTGGTTCCCCTTTCCTTTCAGGCTTAACTACCCAAAAACTATTTCACCATCAAGCCTATGGGCTCCAGGTCTGCAGCACACCAGGCAGAAGTGTATAAAAAAAATAATTACAAAGCATCAAGCCCATGTTCCTGTTTGTACAACTTCTGTTTGAACTTTTGAGCTGATTACTTTTTACTGAAAACCCCACACGCAGACTGGGCAAGAAACAGGCCTCCTTCATGGTTTAAAATAAATAAATAAATAAATAAATAAAGACTGCTTGGGTTGAAATATTTAGCTGAAAATCATGACAGATTCCGCACAAGACAGTCCCCGGAGTCACAGTGGTGCTGGCTCCAGAGGGAGCCACTGTCTCGCTTTTGCAGTGCCAACAAGAGGCCAGCACACAGAAAAGCAGCTACAGCTTAACCACCCCAAAGGCTTCCCAGTGGAAAAGCAGAGAGAATAGGAGAGGAGTTTCTTCTGCACTAAGTGTTGAATAGTGTAATGATAGCTACTTTTCCAACAAAAAGCGACAGCAATCATGTGCTTTGTACTATTGTTCTAAGACAAACCAGCTCACTCGAGTGTTGCCAGAAGACAGTGAGCATGGGTGCACACACATGTGTGTAGTGAGAGTAAAATAGAAGCTCACATTCAAAAACCACACTTCAAAAACCACACCCCGTTGTTCAAAGAGCCCGCAAAAGAACAAACCAAATACACACTGCAAAAAGGTAACTGAGGAGAAAAGCAAAAAGCATGTCTTATGTCCATTGGAAAGGCATAAGAGCATCTTCTACTCAACTCCTCCCAAACACCTGTAATGTTGTTTTTGCCTTGTTAAACATCAGAACAAGGCCTCCTTTTGTAATTGCTTGAACTGTGCTCAGCTGGAGACTTCTGATCATTCTGGTCATACAAAGTGGATGAGAGATGAGCAGATGGGGAGGGTCAGAAAGGTGAGTCAACACACCCTGACATGGACAGAGCACACAGCCAAGAGCAAAGACAGAAGTTCATTGTTTCCCCGTGGAACAAGTCCTGGAGGAGCAAGTACCTCCCCCACTACAGTGAGGAATAGAATTGATTCTTCTAAGATATACCCAAGGTAGCTGTAAACCAGCTTGCTCAAGGGGCCACCAAGATCCCTGAGAGCAGCTATTGCTGCCACTAAGCTGTAACAGCAGGTATCAATCAGCTAAAATTTAAAACCCACCAATTTCATCTCCATAACTTGCAGTAACAACTCAACTGCATTAGAGATGCATTCAGGATCACATACCATCCCCCAAAGCTTCCCTAGATTCATTGCCCCTTCTCTGTGGAGGGAATGGTCCATCTCAAAGCTCTATCAACTCTAATCCAGAGCAGAGCATTAGTCTTCTCTTCTCAGAAGTCAAAGTGTGGAGGGGTGGGTGACTTATGGGCAGACACAGTCCAAATACATTTTCTCTTTTACAGTGGTCCAAGTATGACTGCCAACTAAAATCAAAAGTTTTGTGGTTTTCTGTCTGCATAGCAGCAGTCAGCCTTTATGAGTGCAAACTAAATCCCAGAGACGCACAAGAGCCAGGCTGGCAAACACTCTGGCTCCCAGCAAGGCAAGAGAGAACATTTTGCAGATGATAAAGTAACATGATGCAAGTTAGGGAGACTGGTTTAACTCTACCTGCTAGAAACCATTAAAAAAAATGTAGGGATGTGCAGCTCTGCTACAGCTCACTCATTGCAAGACTAATGGACTTCAGTTTAACATACCACTAAGCAGGACTTAGCAGGCAAGCTGATTTTCTGAGGAGTCTGCTGAAGGAACACTCCCTTTCCACACTGCACAATGTAGGAAGGTTGCACAGGCAGCAGGAGAGAGGCACCCACATCTTCACTTCCAGCAAACATGGTACATGCCAACACTCAGCCTCCTCCACGCCTGTTTACATCAGCCCCTCAAACACCACCTGGTAGCAGGACATCCATCAGGAGATGGTTATAGTCTGTGACCATTCAGGTGAGTCTGGCCAAGCAAAACAGGAATCTAATAAGCCACACAGACATCATAAGGTGGGAGGTGGTGGCTGACAGCTCTGCTCTGCCCTTTGAGTTCAGAGCTTTGCTCTCCACCACCTACTTTATCCCCCAAAGGGGAACAGGACAGGAGCACGTGCCAGCTTTACCAGCCATGGGGATGCACACCCTTTCCCATGGAAATCCCTGCAGGACAAACACAGCTCACTAGCAGCTTCACAAGTTCTTCTTTGGTGTCTCTCTCTCACCACTGGCTTTGGTAGGCGAAGTGGAGAAAAACTGGACCACTTAGACATACAGCCAACCACCACCTGAAAAAGGCTTTGCCCTCTTCATCAGCTCCCTTCCCACCACATCAACAGCCCTTCTCATGCAGGAGGGAGCAAAAACACCTCACCAGCACATCTGCTCTGTAAAGGGAGCACAGCTGACCTCTGTCACCCCTCAAGTGCAGCAGCCCCGTTCCGTACTGTGCAATGAGAAAGCTTCCACCAGGCACCCAACAGCTGCTTCAGCGTTGCTAATGCTTTGCTCACAGGTAAAGATCTACTCTCAAAAGAGAGAGCAGCAAAAAGCACCCCATGAGCTATGGCTCTTTTCACTGAAGCCTTCCTAGGTCCCTTCTGCAAGATAGCAAGGTGGGGCATCACAGCACCAAACATATTCTTTTCTTCTGGAATAGATCAATAATTTTATCTTTCTTCATATCAGAATGTTGCTGTGATATAACACTCTTTTCACTGACAGTCTACTACCACTTGTTACACCACAATGAGCATCTTGGGCAGAAATTCCACAGGAGAAGAATTATGATACTGGCTGGATACATCTACTGTATCAAGCAGAATAAAATCAAAGAAATGCAAGTACATGTTTTTAAATTAAAAGCTTCGCTTTGCTGAAGCAAAGAAGACAGTAAAACAAACAGGAAAAACTAATTATAAAAATCAAAATCCTTTCAAACAGTCTGGATGGTCATTTGGAAATAAATCTCTCTTCTAATGCCTCAAAACTCCTGCTATGTCAAGCTTATTGCCAGAAGAAAGGCTGCTTACAAGATAATTTTCTTTCATTACTGTACAACAAAGCATTTAAATGAAGAAATTCTAGACGGAGAGCAAGACTTTTTTCCTCCCTGTGCCACCAACATGCTGTTGAGTCAACCTTCCTTAAAATACGTGTTCTGCTGAATTAAGGGAAAAAGGAGTAGCTCACAGAAAAAGAAAAAATAAAGGAGGGCAAATCAAAAGCTTGGCTTGACATGTTAATCTCTGTTGCTTTAATTATTGTGTTTAATGCCAAATGGAGAGAAAAAAGAAGTAAGAAACTACAACAAAGCTGTGTGTCCTGGATGCAGCATGCTCAGCAGGACTTCTGCCAAAAACACAATGTTTTTATCAAAACTGATTCTGATTAAGCTTTCCCTCTCCCTGTGACAGTCCTGTGCATTTTCATCTCTTGATTTAGAGCCAAATTAACTACCCCCTTCCAAGGGTTAATGGTCTTGATAGTCTTACTATGGCAGCTATCTGATCAGAGCTGCTACGTGTAAACTTAAACATGCAACAAACTCCAGTACATGATGCCAATACTACATAAAAGAGATAAGATAGTATTTCTTTGACTGTGGAAAGTCACTGCAGATGACTTTGTCATGTGGCAGACCTAAGACTTGTTCATACTCTGGTGAGCCTGGCTTGGAGGTAAGCAGGGCAAGTCCTTCACTGCCTGTATAGAGTCTCAAGTCTGGTACTGGCACTGCAAAATGACAGGCTGTTACAGGGAATTCATCTTCAACTTGAACCTTCCCATCAATAACCTGAGAGAGAGAAGTGCTGGCTCCAGCAGAATACTATTTTTGGTTGATTGATAGCTTTAGGCAAAAAGCAAATTCAAAGGGAGGGGAAGAGAAAAAAAGAGCACCTCTCACTTTTGTACTGTTTGATCAAGTTTGTTGTTAAGGATCCCATTACAGCAGCAGGTATCTGACCAGCACTCCATGCCAGAGGGAATTGCATGGCTCACTGCATCACCTGTGTCCATCTTAGAGAATCAAGAATTACAGCAATGCTGACAATTAAACACTCCAACAAACACCAAACCTGGTACCATCACTTTTGCTTAAACAAAGGGGAAACCAGCAAACATGAAACAGAGTCAAGTGAACAGGACTGTCCTTAACAAAAATAACTGCAAGCTTTGGCACTGGGTCCAACAGGATGTCTCCAAGGGTTTCCATCCTTTCCTTTGCCCATAACTGCCAATACTGGAGGGCTGACTGCAGCTCTCTGAGAATGAGCTCTGAATCACAACCCACTGGTGTGCACCTTGTCCTGATCTTCAGGCTGAATAGGAGCTCCTAACCAGCATTTCCTTTGCTTTTTAGGTTTCCATACACTTCAAACCTTGGAGAACAAGAGAGCATGACAGGACTGTGTGCAGCACACATGAGGTAACTTTATGAGAAGTTGTTTAGAGAACCTGTAAAATGATTACTCAGTCCTTACTGCTCCCCCAGCTACCACTACATTTTCAGGTACAGAAGCTTATATGCCACCTGGTATAGCAAAGCATTTCAGGAAAGAGACTACAAAGCACTCTTGGCAGCATCCTTCTTATTTGCTATTTTGTCCTGATTTGGTTTTACAATCAAAGAAATGAGGCAGAAAGGCCACGTTTCACTTGTGTGAGATCAGGCTCTTTGTGGCCTGTCAGACTCAAACAATCTTTCCCTGCCCCACAGCCTGCTGCCATCAGCTCATGCTACCTCTCAGTCAAGCTGATTCATTAGTGCTGCAACAGCTTTCTTTATCTGGCTGTTTTTTCTGCAGCACATCTCTGAGGCATAAACCAAGCCTAGGAAAAAACCTAATTAGCGTAGACAGCACTGCAACGCAATATTCACAATGTTAACAGGCACTAAGTTTTCAGGAGAGAGCACAGAAACCGATAAATGCCGGTATGCTGAGAACTAATGAAACCTCTGAAAATCACTGTAGCAGAGAGACCCTATTGTGTAAGGATTTAGATTGGAAAGACCATAAGGAAATGCCTTTTAATTACAATAATATATGTAAAGACAATAGTTACTTTGCTCTAGTGCTTGTTTAAGGCTTTATTGTTAATTAGTTTACATGATCAAGCAGAAGAGAACTGAGAAAAAAATTGAAAGATTATTTGCTCTAAATATTAACATTTGTCTGTTAATTTTGATAGAAGCTCATTCATGAACTGTACCACAATTCCAAACAAAGGATGAGAAAAAACTTCTCTTTGTCTTGCTACTCTGTGGAATTTGCAAAATGCAGATTATGCCATGTAGAGCAGACACAAATATTGCAACTATTTCCTTAATATTTCCTTAAATGTTTTTCATTAAAGCATTGGCATAGGATAGAAAAGCAGCGACACATCATTGAGCTTCAGCCAGAGCTCAGCTAAAGGTCAACCAGCCCCATATAAAAGCAACGCAATTCCCACCCTGTTCCACTGGCTCAGCTTTCCAGGACCTGGGAGGTACCCAGGCTCCTGACATGCTCCTACAGTCCTCCAACCCAGACTCGCTAACACAGACACTTGGCTATATCCTTTGGGAACAGGGAGAGATTCCAAGAGGGCAAGCTGGATTTGTTCTTGGGCACTGACTGCATTTGAAACATCATGATCTGTGTTCCTAATGGGGAAGACATTCTCTGCATTTATAGTGTGGCAAGCAGGCTTAGGAGGCAGAGCTACCATCATTTCAGTGCCTGATTTGCAGGGAATAAGAAATTCACCCTAATGAGAAGGTTTCACAATAGAAAATGAAAGGATAAACTAACTCCTATTTTGAATGGCTTCACTGTCTTCTCATTCCAGCTTTCTCTCTCAAAAGATCTTCAAATGCCAGCACAGTCTGGGGAAGACAAAAAAACCACATCAACACCTGAAGTCTAAATAAGCAGGTACAGCAACTACTCTTACACCAATCAGCACCTGTCTCCTATTGACTGCTTCTTTCCACCATCAGGCAAGATGCTGCAGAGACGAAAGAAAACCACATCCATTTGGTAATGCCATACTATAAAAGCAAGCCCAGCCTTTCCCTTTCTACAGCTTGGTCTAGTGTATGGTAGAGAAAAAAAAATTAAAAAAAAACCAAAAACGACCCCACCTTATAAACTTGACGTCTTCCACATGCACGTACATCCCTTCCTCAGATGCATCAAGACCCTCCCTGAACTTCAACGCAGTTGTAGAAAACAAGGTAAGATGTAAGCCAGTTGTTCACATATAACATAGTTTCCCTTTGTACTATCATAAGGTGGCAGCAGGTAGTGTCACTAGCAGCTCTCAGCTCAATGCCAAGGTATGTAACACCCCGAAACAACCACTGATCTTAAAGCAGCTGGGGCACAAAAGCATGGAAATCTAGCCCAAAGGCAAAGGGTGTCAGGAGAGCTGGGACAGGTCTGATCAGCTGCACAACTATGACCATTTCACTCTCCATCACCATGTCTTTGCCTTCTAAGTTCCCCAAAACATTCCCTTTTTTGATTTAGATTCTGCAGGACCAGAATGCCCTGTGTTCCTGAGAGTGCCCTGACCTCTCCCTGCTAAAGGTGTACCTACAAGAGAAGACTTTTTACACACAGTTTAAAAGCAGTTGCTAAGTATGGTTTCCACTCCTTAACTATCTTATGAATTCAAACAGGAAAAGGCACCTAGTTTGGTTTTTTCTCTTTGAAGACACTGAGTTTCTACTGAAGCACAGCAGGAGACCCTTCTCCATGCCCAGCAGCTTAGTCTGTCTGCCATGAACTGGGACAGGGTAAAAGCCTCAAAAATGGTATAAGCCAAGTCCACATAATAGTTTTTGCCTTAATTCCAGCAAATTCTTAAGTTATTATTAACACAGAAGATTCTGACAAATGATGCATCTCTTTTCTTTCTAGGAGTCAATAATGAAACTGTAAAGCTGAGACCCCATTTGAAATAAAAAACAAACAGAAATACCCAAGGATTAGAATAGACAGGCCTTCCTTTTGTGGTCTTCCTTCTAGCTATATGGCAGAGATATATGTGTCCCCTCTTCCCAGATTGTGAGGCAGAAGTAGGAATAGTTTCCATGAAGTTCAGAAAGATTATAATAATATGTTTACAGCTAGTCTTGGAAGGTATTTTATTATGTGGGGGAAAATAAGATCTTAATGTCCTAATAAAGATTTTTTTCAGAGTAATTGAGCCTTTCATGATACCCAGTGGTCTAATGAAAGAACTTGTAGCTTTTTTTTTTTTTTTCCAAAATAAAGTTCATTAAAATCTTCCAACAAATGTCCCTGAAATAAGAGGGACACACACCAACCTCACCCAGGATTAGCCACTAAATGGAGCTCTCACAGTGCAGTAAGAAAAAAGGCTCTGAGGACTAAAATCAGTACCTTTTGATGCACCTCTAGTGTCATCTCAACAAATAAAGGCATGTTCTGGACATCTGGCAAACACATATACAATGCACTACATGCAAGCTGAGCCACATTACATAAATCTATTCATCAACTATTCAGACAAGTCTGTCCTCCTGAAAGTGATTTCTTCATTTGTAGGACAAATTTACCTCCTCACAGCACATCAGAATTCAGGCTGCTGCTCCACCCAGCATCACCTCCTTCACCCCCCACACAATGAATGACTTCACTCACCATGATGAGTAACTCCAGGAGAAAGGCAAGGACAGCTCTGCTTTGCAGCCCAGACAGCTGATGCTGGTGGTGCACAGCACCTTTGGACAGGGTAAAGGACTATACCATGAGCCAAGGGCCTCACCAGCTCTGAGTCTCTCTAAGAAAGCCTAAGAAGTTAGGGGGCACCTTGGGGGAATATTTAAAATTAAAATCAAATAGGTCTGGACAGCAAGAGAAGCCTTTGGGTATTTCCCTTTAACTATTTCCAATCGATGCCACAGATTTTTCAGTGACACCTGATGCAACTCTCATGCAACACCATATTGCCTCTCCTAGGAACCTCAGGGCTCCAGCACAAGTTGGAATATCCTTCTGAAGAAAGCCACACTGAAGGAGAAGGCAGAAACACTGCTGAGGACAACAGGTATGCCTTCACTACTTTGGCCATTTCATTTGACTACTAAAGAATCCAGAAAAGCCCATGGTCAGAGACAGGCTGACAAAAGAGCACCTCCTTAAGAAAACTGTTCACCATCAGTCAACTGAAGAACATATACAGGAGGAAATTCAGACTGCTTAGACTGTTTGACTGCTTAGCCTGTAAAAACTGAGTCCTGTGTCTCAGACATATAAAGTTGCTGGCTCTGACTGATGGTAAAATACAGATGCTTCCACTTCAAAGTAAGAAATACAGTTTGCATCTGCTAGAAAGCAATATCAAATCCAAACAGCTGCCTTGACAGCTCTCCAATGGCAATTTAATTCTTTGGCCTGTATTACTGACATGCAAATCAAACATAGCAGGATTTATTATTAATTTCTAACCCTCATTAGCTATTACTTTAGTTTTAAATGGTGTCTAAGGACCACTATCATCAATCCCACAGCAGTAAGTTGCCTGAATAAAATATAAGTGTAAATTACTTATGCAAGATATACTTTTGCCTTATTAACACAGGTCAATCTAAATACCTATGTCTCTACTCATAAAATTCTTCTAAGCTTTCTAACTACATCATGTAATTTATTGTTGCTAGAGAAAGCAATAGCTTACCTACACATTAATCTTGTCGGTCAAAACATTTTGTGGGAATAAGCTAAAGTTCTTTATTATATTTGTCTTCTCGTTACATGTCTGTTTAAATGGTCTCTGAATTCCACATACATCATCTCCTACACAGACATGTTTGTTAACAGTGTCCTTTTTTCCCCTTTCTTTGCACAGCCAACTGCCCAAAGATATGTGAAACCAAATTTGTACCTCCTGCACTGTATGCCCATGAGATGCCTGAAACCTGGATTTTGGGTTTCACTGTTCAGACAACAAAGTAAAAAGAAGAACCTGCTTCAGATACAAATAGTTTGATATAATACGTTTCCAAAGAATAAACACTGCATAAAAGAAACAGCAAACACACACATTCTCTGCTTCTGACCATTCAGTTTGTACTTCTAAACTGCCCTGCTGTGACAAGGCAATGGGCAGAGCTTGGCTTGTGAATGGCTGTGACACGTCCCTGAAGCTGGTGGGGACAGGCACTTGGCTCCTACACATCTCAGGGGTGGAGGAAGCATTGGAAGAAGGCATGAATTCTATTCTCTTTAGAAAAGCCCTTTGCATAGAGGTCAGTAAGAAAATACATGGGAAAGAACCCAAAAACCTCCTACCAAAAAAAAAAAAAAAAAGAAAAAAATTACCCCATTGCAAGCCAAGGGAGCAAAGGAGAAGCCCTGAGCAGAAACCCACAGGAGCCCATTTCCACCATTAAATATATAACATAAGAGGATTAAAAAAAAAAAAAAAAAAAAAAAAAAAACCAAAAAAAAAAAAAACCAACAAACTGCCATCCTGGCTTATCCCAGGATGAGCTCCAGTTCACTAAATATTTGTTCCATCACAGACACAAGGAAACTGGAAAATACTTACAGAACTCTACATCCATATGCTTGGAGGCTTTTAAACCAACAATGAAAGTACAAGCATGAACAAAGCTACCACTGCTATGCTTCAGCCTCTCCAAAGAGGTAAAAGGTGTTAGGATTGTAAATGACATTTTTCCTGGCATTTATGAAACATCATGATGTTTAATGCTGCTCTAATCCTGCCTCTGCATTAGAGAAGCTTCTTCATTAAATGCTGTTTTTCTCAGATGACAAAAATCAGCCTGAAGGTCATGCTGAGCACCTCCAACACCACACAACCTCCTGCCTCTGCCTTTCACCCTCCTGCTGTCATGAATGACACCCCTTCACTTCTCTCACCGTTGCTGCTGTCGAACCTTGGGCAGGACTGACAGACAGGGACTGGCACGCATTTCCTTGGCCATGAAACAGAAATGAGATTTGGCCAAGCACCTCATGCACAGGTGGAGATAAGCACCTTGACATCAAAGGAGGAATGAGTTTTTGCCCCTCTTCCTCCCAGTCTATTTTCTCCTCAAGAGGAAAACAAACAAACAAAAAAGAAAAAAAAAAAAGAAAAAAAAAACAACCCCAACACTAGAAAAATATTATAGAAGAAACAGATGGAGGAGACAGGGAGGTAAAACAAAAACAAACAGGTTATTACTTGGCATAAATCTACTCTGGTTCCTAACGGAATGGATAAAGTAGAAAGAAAAGACATTCAACACACGGAGCTTTCTCCTTCCACAGTATTGGGCTGGTGCCCAGAATTGAGGCAGCGATGAGAGTTTGTTCACATGAGCCAAAAGAAATGGCTCTCACTTGTTGATAGTATCCTTTACAAGGTAACAATTACAGTGCTTGCCACAGCCCAGGTCTAATTCTTGCAACATTCGGACTGGAAAGAGTTTCTGCTTTTATTAGTTTTGAATAAGCTCAACTTCCCATTCAGTCATTTTCCTTGAATGCTCCTGTTCTACCTGGCATTAAATCTCTCTTTGGACATTTACTCAATTAATTTGCCTTAATTAAATTGAGATTACTCCACTTAGGAAGCGGAGTGAACTGAAATCAAATTAAAGCAACTTTAATTTCTAAAAGCATGCAAACACAGAGGCTTAATGAGGTTTAAATAATCCTTTTTAAATTCACACCTCTAGTTAATTTAATTCAACTTTACTGATGATCCCTGCACAGACATGTTCTATGTCAAGATGTATTTTAGAAAAGACAGTGAAAGGAAGAACAACACC
>JAWWEU010000023.1:6219305-6302424 GCA_035583155.1 Acropternis orthonyx | reverse complement strand
AGGCAAGTCTGGCTACACATCTCTGCAACAGGATGAGATCACTTATTTTACTACTTTTAAGAACCCTGCTAGCAACAAAAGTACAGGGGACAAGGGGGTGGATCTGCACACATCCTCAGCTCATCTTTTTCATCACTTACACAAGAGGGCAAAGCAATGAAAGCACAGACCTGAGATCTCTGTCAAAAGAAGAGGTGAAAAATTATAGGATAAAAGGACACCTAGAGGAATGAAGAAACAGACAAGATAAACTAAACCCTATCCTAAGCTGAGACAGAGTATGATCACAGGCATTTATAGGGCTGCTATAAGAAGATGTCCAGGATCCACAGAAAGGAGCAACGTGGTCTAACACTGCTGGGATGACCACGTCATTGTACATGGTCTCATCGGAGTGACTGAGAATCCCCCTGTCCTCCTTCGAGGCAGAAACATAGGTTATCGCTGCCCACAGGGTGAAACCAAGGAACAGGCTGCATGTTTTATTTGACACTGCCCCCAAACTACCACACAAAGCTGCTGAGCAAGACAAGACAAACATGGTTCAACATCACCAGCCCTTTGGTTTTGACCTCCAGTTCTGGGATCAAACCATCTGTTATTAATAGTTGGTTGCAGCTCCAAATCTTTGGTTGAGTGACTTGACTATTGGGCTCCAAACCCTTACCCACGGTTTGTCTTTTTACTTGTCTTGAGCAGCCTCTTGGCACTGGAAGCTGCTCTCAGGGCTTGAGGGCATGTTCTCCAAAATCCTCCCTGGCTGATTTCTGAACTCCTCTGGCTATCATATTTTCTTCTCCTGTGCACTCTCCGTCTGCCTTCAGACTGTAAGATGGGTTTTCCTCTCTCCAGTGATATCTGCTTATTCTGTGTCTGAAGACCTTCCATGCACACAAACCAGGGGTGCCCTGAGCACTTGTTCACAGGCTGGTGCCCGTGAGCTGTTTCCACGTCACCAAGATCTGTCTGTAATTCATCCTGCCCAGGAAGAACAGCAACCCACTGCACATCTGCAGAAAGCAATGCACAGGGCTTGCCAGTTCAGACAGCACTTGCCAACAGTATCTAATATCACTGTTTTCCCACACCTCTGCACTTAAAAAAATGGAGACACTGACAGTGTGTTGAAGCAAGACCCCAGCAGCACGTGCACAGACAGGTGCATGGCCATGCTGGCACACTTGCACACAGACCCATCATTCCCTGGTGGGATTTTACAGTCTTTCTTAGCACTTTCAGGAGCCCTGGCAGAGACACATGCTGCAGAAATTGGTGAGACTGCTTAAACACTCTGCTGCTCAGAGTCAAGGCTTTAAAAGAAATGTGTGCCAGAGTATGAAGTAAATCTATTTACAGCACTGGGAGCTGTGTGAACTGCACACATTTGCTACCTGTTCACTGACTCAAACTGCCATTACGCGCTGATTAGGCACTGACAGCAAAAAAACTCTAGAGTTTTCATATGAAGACTGTCACAGACTAATTCAAAGACAATTTCAAATTAGGTAAATAAATCCCTGTCCAAACCTTCCTTCAAATATAATGAATTGCTGATTTAGTTCAGGCATTCACATTTTCAGCACAAAATGTCAGCAGGATTTCCCCCCCCCCACCCCTCACACTCCAAATTTAACAAGCAGCTCAGGGTTATCACTGAGTCACGTGCACCTGCATAATCCTGTTCACCACTAATATGAGCTGTGATTTAGGTTCTACAAAAAAAAAAAAAAAAATAAAGACCAGAGGGGTGGTAGAGGGGAATGAAATACCATGCAAGACAATACAAAAGTGCTCAGCCCTTAAATAATCCCAAAGCACCACTTAGATTCAGAGACCCTGGCAGGAAAAGATTTCCAGTGAGCCGAGGGCACTGGGAATTAATTTCCCTCTCCTAACAACACAAAAGGCAGGGGCACAATCAATTTGTACCAACAGCAGAACTTACAGTGGGAAACCACAGGGAGTAGTTTAATTGTGAGATTGCAGAGAAAAATAACACTTGCTACACAGCAATTAAAAGCTGCTCTCACGAGTGTTCAGAGTCCTTTACAATTTACTCAAAACAAACATGTTCCTCTAAAAAGAAAAGAAAAAAACCAAAACCCCTCAACCTTCAACAGGAGCTCATTGCTCCTTCCAGGTTCTTCCAAAAACAAGCACTCACAGTGTATCTTGCAGATATGTAGAACTTGTGCTTTGACCTTCATGTGAAGAGCTCTTCTTTACAACGAATAGGGAAACAACCAAAACATTCTGCTGTAATTTCCATACAGGGTCTCAAACACTTTGCAAATATTCAGTATGGCAGGGAAGGGTCCACCTTGTGTTTCCCACAGAATTAGGCACATGGAGATGTGTACCAGGTTATTGCTGCTTACCAGGGAATAAACAGTGGGGTGGAAAAGCAACACACCTGGCTTCATGGGTGGAAAAAGAGAGTTAGATTTGCTCAGACTTTGCCATAGTGAGACCAGGGGCACATGCTAGAAAGGGCACAGAGCTCTCTGCACAGACCAAGGTTGGCTCTTCACAGAACTCACCTCAAGATGCTTTTCTGAACTAAAAGCATCGCTCTGGCTGCAAAATCATCCTTCACATTGGCACCAGTGGCAGGCTGGGTTTCCCTCACTGCACCAGGACCCACCCTGCCACAGAGCCCACTGAATCCCACCCCAGCCACTCCCCTCCCCAGCACACAGCAGAGCCCCCCTTCAACAGCATGACTGTGCACTTTGGTGTGAAATGCAGCACTGCAGGGAGAACAGCCAGGCTTCCCAGCTGGCCCAGAGCTTCCAGGGCTTGCTGCCAACATCAGCCAGCAGGAAGGCATAGCCCAGCCTTTTGAGATGGGAGTGGGCTCTCCAGACAGGGTTGGTCTGGTCACAGAAGGCGGCAGTGCTCAGTGCCTTCTCCTGGCTTAACACCCCAGTGCCATAGCACTCTCCATTTCCTGCAAGAAAGACTGCCTGCAGAAGTGAAGGAATACGTCTGCATCAGACTAACAAAACCTCAGCAAGTGCCATGTCACCAGAATCCAACTCTTCTCTTAAGAGAACGAAAGGAGGCAAGTCAAAGAGGGTGCAATTTAAACAGTCAATAAATCATAAAAATCAGCAGCCTCTGCAAATTGCAGAGAAGAAGCTGGGAGCAGCTCATGGGCACTGACCAGCCTTGGTCATCTTCCAGCTAACACCTCTCTGCCTTTCAGACAGCCCCAAACAGCTCTCAGCCACCCAGCAGTGACTTCATGGGGTAGAAAACCACACCAGGGCCTTTTGAATTAGGAGGAGGCTTTTGTAAAGGATACTAAAGCTCATGCTTTGAGGATTAAGCCAGTCTTTATCTGTTAGAGATCAGAATGTGGCTAACAGTAGGGAACAGATTATCTGCATCTGCCGACTGGGGAGGATTTACACCTTCTGAAGCATCTGCTGGCTATTGTCAAAACCATCCTTTGGCCTAAGAAGCCAAGAGCTTCTACAAGCAATGAAGGAAAAGCTACCTAGGGTGCGTACAAAGGTCTTTGAGTGGCAGCAGTTCAGACTTAGAAAAAGACTGTGAGGAAAAGAAATTAAATCTTGATTGTACTGGACCATGCAGAAGTTAATTTTTAACAGCAAAAACATGGGCTGGTTCTGGTGGCTTGTTGAATTTACCCAAGGAAACATCCATCCCAAGCCTGTTGTTCGGTATCAGCCAGAAAATCTACATGGTGGGCAAAGAGTCCCCTGAAAACATCCTTAATTTCTGTAGGTTTCCTTTGGGAAAAAAGAGCTGGATACAAGGTCTTGGCTTATGAATAAGAAAGAATCCAGATCTTCACTCAATCCAGCCTTCCACTAATTAGCTGCTATAAATATGGAAAACAGCTGCTCCTCCAGACAGGGCTAAGGTGTGGCCATCTCTGAGGTGCCCATGTGCGCAGCAGACAAGAGTACACACTCTGAACAAGGTTACAGCAATCACACAACATATTTACAAACTCTTTAATTTACCCCAAGTTCTTTAACTTCATCCACACCAACTGAATTACTTATACCCATTTAGCATTTCAGCACCAAAAACAAACAGCACATTAAACCTCCACAAAGCTATTTCAGAGAAATATATCAGTTGAAATACTCCCAAAATTTATCTTCCAGAAAAGCTGATAATCACATGCTCATAAGAAACAAATGTTCAACTGGAGTCTGTTTTGTAATATATTAATTAACATAATTTTCATCGGTGGCAACAACATGCCATCTGCTACTCTGGCATCACAAGAGACTCTGAGTTTCAGGGCACTTTAAGCTGTTTCTTGTTGTGCACGGCTGACTTTCATCTGAAAACTAAGCAAGAGTTTCTCATCTCTTTTTGGATAAGCACTCCGCAGCAGGCAGCAAACAAACTTTTTAGACTGGTAACCCAATCCCCTGTATCAGTTGCTCTCGGCTCAGGCACCCAGCAGCCAAGGCATGTTACTCCAGTATCCATGCCAGGATCCCGGCTCAAAGTCAGCATATCCCAATAGGAAAAACCATCCAGAGGAAAAGCCAGCAGGACTTCCTCTGCAATAAATTAAGCACAAGCTTCAAAGGCAGAAGCTGTTATCTGGATTATCAATAACATTGGCTGAGGGGCACAACTGCCTCCAACACAAACTCACTGAGCTACAGCCAACTGGTGACCTCAGTAATTTAATTTTTATTTCAGAGGTAGTGAAAACACCAACAGAAAACCATCTCTATTTGTCCCAACTGTCTCTACCTTCCAGCTTCACAGTAAATACAAAAGAACACAAAAATGGGAGAAGTTTTCCTGTTATTGTCACTCACAAGCTCACATAACTCAAAGTCATCATTTAGACTACTCCCAAATAGCACTTGACTCTGCAGAGCCCCAAGATGAACAACCATCATTTTATCACAGACAAGGGCTTAGGAAAATCACTCACATACCGGGCTGAAAGTCTCCTGAACTTCAATAAGAAATAACAACCCCATAGTTAAAAAGCAGGTTCATTTACTCTGCTATTTATAGCTTAATTATGTAGATGAGCAAGCTATTTCCAAGTCAGACCTGATAAGCCGTAATAATTTTATAAGCAGAAAATCCCTTGGTAGATGAAGTGCCATCCCCAGCTTTGAAGCCAAGCTGGGAAATGAGGACCAGCATCCAGCTAGGCAGGCCAGAATGGTTTCTTAAATATCTGCACCACATTCAAAACCCACACAAGGACTTCAAAAAAAAATTACACGAAGCTGACATCAGCCTGTAGCTTTGAGATCTGCTGATCCCCCTTCACCTCAGTGTTTGCCACTGAGTCCCAACTGGCCCCCAAAGTCATCACAGCCCCTAAATTTTTGAGGCAGAGGATGCTCTATTCTTCACAGCTCTGAGACACTGAGCAAATTGGCTATTAACAAATGTAACCAGGTCACCAGTGAACACTTCCAGGCTTTGACAGAAAATATTTTCCAAATAAAATCTTACGACACTGATAAAGGTCATTTACCAGAAATCAATATTTGGAAACAGACTCCTGAGTGCAGCAGATTAACACTGGGCACAGTGGTATTTACTTTCATTAAAAGTAATATTTGCAATAATAGAGCATTATTTTATGCTATGCATGACACATTCAAGGAAACCTAAACTATTTAAATGTAAATGAGAACATTCATATTTGACACCAAGACTTGGCCATTCAGTATTTGCCAGAAGTATTAAAGGATTTCTATTTACCAATTTCAGCACACAGTGAACTGGGCGTGCTTTTCTCCAGGCACTCAGGCTGGCTCTCGCCTGACCCTTTCCAGTCTCCTGTCCCCATCCCATAGATTACATTAATCCTCTTGTTTGTTCTTTCTTTAATTAAATGATACAATCTTTCAGGCAGTCTGTGCAGAGATATCAGCAGATAAAACTTTGGGGAAAAAAACCCCCAAACCTGAGTGTACTCACAGGAATAATCTTTACCACGTTAATTAGCCCCCAGAATCACAAGGAAATGAACCCAAGATTATTAAGGGAAAAGCACACAGAGAGAAGTCATAGGTATAGCAAGCCAAAATTTCCCAAGTTCCAGACTCTGACTGTTGCCTCTCGTAAGTAGAAATAAGTGACCTGACAGAGCTGAGATGATATTTATTTCAGAAGGTTTTTTAATAGGCACATTAAATAAGCATCTGCTCAGGCAGGGTAAAGTAAAGTTGATCCTCTCTGGTAACAAAAGACTTGAAGAATTCCCAAGATCCCTTCAGAAGATGTATTATAATACTTTATGGTGACATTTAACATAGGGACCAATTCCCTGTCTCAGGCACCAACCTACAGGAGAGCAACTCATCTGGAAACTGCAGATTTGCTAGGGAGAGACAGACTCAGAACCTGGAAGAGAGTTGATAAGCACCTAAAATGCTTTGGTGGATTTTGATACATGATGCAAAGTTAAATAACTAACTTCCATTTCTGTTTTCTCTCCTTCAATAGCATGATAAATTACACAACAATCCAAGAAACTGGTCACTGCAACAACACAGCCATCAGCTTTTGGGTGTTATCCCAAGGAAATCATACAGGGTGTTTTGATTCACCAATGGTATTTCAAGTGAGAATAGTTTTGTATTTTAAGAAAAAATAATATACAGACATTCTTTGAAGTGCTGCCTCTACAGCAATTAAAAAGTGACAGCCTGCAGAGAACAGGAGGATATGTGCTATTTTTGTATGGTGCTAAATAGGTAATGCCATGCCAAGACAAATCAGGGCTGTGGCCAGACTAGAAGATATCCACAAGAAAGGCAAAAGCACACATCTGCCCTGAGACTCCTGCCAGCAGACAAGGCAAAGCCTCCCCAGGTCCCACACCAGCCCTCCCGAAGGCAGGGCAGTGAAGAATTGGGCTAGAGTGGCTAAAGACACATCTGCTAGAAAGCCATCTCTATAAAAAGAAAAGATGCAAAGCATGATGTGCTCTCTGGCCTTTTCCTGAGCACTCACTCTGATGCCACTCCCTGTGAACAGTTGGGTGCTTTGGACACTGCCATACCCACCTGCCAGTGCTGGCACAGGGACCTGCACAGGTTAGGGATTCTTATGAGGGCTTTTAACCACCAAGGCAGGGAGTTTTGGAGCATTTGAGGGAAGAACAGGAAAATGATGTCATCAAATTCCATGAAAGTATTATATAGGACGTGACTCCTCCCGGCAAATAGGGGTCTGAACAAACAACCCAGAGGTCTCCTGCAGTTTCATATCTCAAAGGTGTGAAAGGGGAAGGTTCCACACTGCAGCTAAAGAAGCACCAATAGGATCTATCTATCCTTCACCAAGAGCAACAGCTTTGCAGCTCAAGCAGATAACAGTTGTTCTGCAGTCCAGACAGCTTCTAAACAAATAAAAGATTTGAAAATATAATGGTTTGACTGACAGAGTTATGAACTTCAAGTGGCTTTGTATAAAAGAACAACAGTTTGTGTTTTGTTACCTAACGCTGATGATGAAATAATTCTTGCTGCCTTCTTAATTCAAGACAGTACTTGTTTTTGCTGTTAAGGACATTGTTAATTTGAAATCTAATCATTTGGAGAGAAGTCATAAGTGCTTTCAAGTGTTTTCAGAGTCACACTTCCATAGTCTTCCAAGATATTCATAAGGCTCTCCTTCCAAAGACTAACACAAACAACAGGAGAATGCTATGAATAGGTGGGACCAAAATATACCACACCATGGTGGCACTTCTGTACACAAATGAAGCTGCTAAGAGATGACAAAACAACATTTTGTCTAACAGACATAATTATTTACTACCTGTAACAATGCCACATACCATTCTTAATAAGTGATCTGAATACTTGAGTGCACTGCACGACCCCAGCCACAGAACACCAGGGTCTCCAACAAAGATATGCAAAGGATTACAGCTTCCCTGTGCCCAGCTCTTCCTCTCCTCCCAGCCAAACATGTCTAATAGCCACGTACTGATTACTCACCCAGGGGTGCCCACCAGTGTATGTTCCCCACCCCAGACACTCAAACTCAGTCAGATTGGGGGTGACACACTTTTGCCCCTCTATCAGTGTGCCACACAGCTAAGTGGCTGCAAAGGAAGAAATAGCTTCAACACTGTGTGGTATTTCTGCTGATGACAAGCCTCTAAAATTTTAAAGCACGTGAATAAAAGCTTTTGTGGTCAGACAAAAGGCCCATAATGCTGGCAATTAAATTATATACAGGCAATATGGTTGATTGTCAGCTACCAGAGCAGGAAAGGTCTTTCTGACTTTGAGAAACTCGGCTGGAGCCCCACGTACTTCTGCAAGACTCAGCATTCACAGCACCACTGCAGATGTGAGAAGAGGGATTCCTCGATGGGCCACAGAGCAGAAGCAGGGCTGGAAATGCACATTTCCCCACAGAAAAAGCTTTGTTGTGCAACACTCCCCATGGCACAACCCCAAACTGTGTCTCTGGGCTTCCCCATCCTGCACACCCCTCTCACTGAGCAAGCCTTCACACTCTTTGGTCTAGAGTTTCAAAGCACACAGTTTCAGCTCAGAGCTTGGTTTTAACTCCTGTCCAGCTGGCTCCATGCTCCATTCCCTAGTGTAGGGAGTCAAGCCACGAGCCAATTGCAAACACAAACCAAATCCCTTCCAAGTTCCTACTGGCTTTAATCGGTTGCTTATTTCAGTAACCCTGAATTTACAGATGTTACTTGCACAGAAAGAGAAGTTGATTTTTTTTTTGTTTTAGAAGTTGATTTTTTTTTGTTTTGTCTGTTTACATGTATTGCACAATATATATATAAAGTCAACCTCCAGTGTTTCCTACACATAACTAACTGCCACTTCTGTCCCCCTTTCAGACCATGATGCTTCACTAAAGCACATCATTAACAAATGCATCAGTTGACTAAATTGACATGCTCCAAATGCCACTTAATCCTCAGTAAAAAGAAAAATCTGGTAACAAAACTGCATCTACTAACAGGTCACTAAAGACTAAGCTAAATTCATGGGCAAGCCTTACCCTGCATACACACACTATCATTTCACACACAGGTATATTGGTGTCACCCAGATGTTGCTACGTTTGTGGCACTTTTTAAGTCAATAGCCACATCTGAAATACATGCACTAAATCTGCCCATTCATAAACACAGGCATAAAATCCCAGGCAATGGCTCAGCCCATGTTTTGATTCCCAGCATATAGCTTGTGTCTGGTTTAACTTAACTTCGTGTTTCACATTGCAGTTGATAAATAAGACAAGGCACAGCATGACTAAAAGCTTAATTCCTCCCCCCACAGCACACACCATGTCCCTAGGGTTAAGATGGATCCCATACAAGAACAACTTCGAAATCATGGCCAAGAGGGGTCTAACAGGGAAGGGCACCATTTTCCACAACCGAGCCTTGAGCTAGAAACATCAAATCCCACCAGAAAGCTTTCCCATTACATCACAAAATTGATATTTGAATTCCCGTATACAAAAGTGAAATAATTTCCTTTCCATTTCCTGAAGGCAGGAAAAAAAAGGTCTCTCTGAAGGAAGGAAGTATTCCTTTTCTAACTAAAGTTTGGATTCAGAGTTTTACAGCAATGTACAGCCCTGGGTTTGCAGATCTGTTATTAGCCACAATTACTTGGAAGATCCTGTGAAACTGGAAAATGAGATGGTCAAACTCCTGGGTACAGAAATAATTGCTTTTATGTTGGATTACTTTGCTTAATTTCAGAGAAAGGTAGTCTCTGATAAACCATACTCCTTATCATTTGTCCAAATGTGTGATGTTACAGTTCATTTAAGTTTCTTTTCCTTATCTATGCCTTTCCTCAATACCACTCAAAATTCAAAACTCATTTCACTTCCTTCCTTATACGAAATAGTCATTGCTATTGTTGCTGCTCTAAAGAAACTGGTCTGAATATATAGAAAGAAAACATGCAAAAATGTAGAAAACCTTGGCCTTGACTTCCCTCAACTCTACAGCACTTTTTTTGAACTTGAAATACCTCCCCAGCAGAACTCCACAGATGTGAAGTCTTATGTGACTTGCATCTGAAGTTAAATCATCTCTCCCTGTCTGAGCAAAGACCAGCCATACTACCACAACTGTAAACAGAAGACATTTTGCCATCTACTACACAGGTAAGATAGTCTGGCAAAAGCTTCATTTTTTTAAAAGAACAGAGTAATCACTGGAAAGTTCCCATGGCAGTGAGGAGGCAGAGCAATCAGAGACAGCCCAGAGGGCTGACCAACACACCTCAGAGTTCCAAATGACTTCCAAAGCTTTCTGACCAAACTTTGGTGGTTTTTATTTTTCCCTAGAAATCAGAGTAATCCATCTTCTGAAAACACGTAGCAAACATAACACCAAAAAAAAATAAAAATAAAGGGATAAGAGAGAGAGATGAAATTGCTGATGGATGTTGCTGGCAAAACTTCAGGGCAAGCCTACCTTCTGCTCTCTTCAAATGGTCTTTGCCACGCTGGGACCATTTGTTAGACCACAGCCACTGCCAAACTGCAAGATGATACCCCTGACAGTAACACAATTCATTACATCCTGATTTATGGGACAAGAGCTCAGAGGGGGCCAGCACATGGTCTGGAAAAAAAAACCAAAAACACAACCACCAAATCCATCCATGGAGGTGACATTTAATAGGTTCATGCATTTTATAGTAGCCTTAAGTGTGCTTCTGAAAGAGGCAGGGGAAAATGTGCTTATTCAAGAAGGAAAATTCACTACTTGTTCCCAGTCCTCTTTATTATAGAGCAGCTCATGGCAAGTGCTCCACTTAAAGACTGGCAGCATCTCCAAGAGGGCAACATTTGGGCACAGATGCCTCCAGGGAGAGACACCAACATGTTTGGAGAACACCTTACAGAGAGAGCCAAAGCACTCAGCTTTAAGCTGTGAAGATATTACACTTGAAAAATATTCAGGTCACAGCAGAAAACCCTCCTTTTATCTTCTCCCCCTCTTCCGTGCAGGCTCACAGACCTGACCATCAGCTCTTTGCAGCTGTACTTGTTCCCCAGGCAAGCTTCCCTCACCGTTTGAGTGCAAACATTGGGAACAGTTTGGCATGTGCAGGGAGCCAACAAGAAGCACAGAATCAAGGGTGCCTGCTGGCCTTTCTTTTTCTCCCACTGCCTCCTCATCTCAGGTTGAGGTCTGCAAAGTGTTTTGCCCTAGAAGCCTGTAGCAGGATGACACCTTGCAACCCTCAATATGAACCTGCAAGTCCCAGCCAGGCACATGGAACACGCACTGCAGCAGAGCTCTGCAATGTCTATGCATGTCACAGTGACAGTGGCCCTCAGCCCCCTTCTCCCATGGGGAGGGCTCTGCTATCTTGGCTACTGCTCAAGTATTTCCCCAAGAACTGCCACAAGAAATAACAAGTGACTTGTGGCACCCTCAGCATTGCCCAGAGACAAAATGCTCATTTAATCTTCCAGAAAAGCCAAGGGGAGCTCATTTAATCTTCCAGAAAAGCCAAGGGGAGCTCATTTAATCTTCCAGGGAACCAAAATGCCCATACAACAGGCACCTGAGCACCCCTCGCTGTCAAAATGGACAGTCAGTCCTTTCCCTGATAAGTTTCCAAAGACAAACTAACTGCCCATGAAGGGTTTGGGTGTCCCTGAGCCCACTCTCCACAAAAACTCCCCCCTTGAGGCTTCCAGGAGCCCCGTGGTAAGGGAAACTTCACAGCACTTCATTGAAGCGAGTTGGTACAGATCAGACAAGGATGCTAAGTGAGATAACACCCAGCACGCCAATCCACTCTTCAAAAACACCCACGTGCGTGTTCCAGGTGATAGTTACTAATGTAAAGTACTGGTTTCATCTAACACTTTGCCCAGGAGCTTAAACTGAACTGCAATTCATGAAAATTGCCAGCCTGGAGGTGGTGGTGAGGAAACAAAGTGAGATGACAACTTCGTGTTTTAAAAAGCACGCTATCAGCCTGAGAGGAGAAAATGCATGTTTTATTTTGTCCAAACCAATGGAGTGAGTAGCAGAAAGTGCAATTTATTTCTGTATGTCACACACTGAGTGCATACAGCCCTGCCCAAGATCCTTCCCACTCCCCTGCTCCAACTGCTTGGGAACCTTCAACAAAGAAGATAAAACAAGAATTAAATCTTGAAACAGCTTGTGTTTGCAGGAAAGAATGGTGTCAATGAAAACAGTGCTGTTAGTCAATCATACTGAATTGATAATAAAAACCAACATATGAAAGTGCTATCTTAATGTTATTTAAGGTGACAATAGTTAAACATTTTATTACAGAACAAGTAAAATCTTGTCATGTTATCATTACACATTACTGGAACAGTAACAGTCCATGAATTAATACACACTAATTACAAAACTCTGATTAGGAAGAAAGAAAAAAACAATGATCCAACCCCAGCAAGAAGAAATGGGGAGGATTTACAGCTTTCCAACAGCAGCGTTAGGAACAGCACATTAAATCTCAGACAGATGTTTCCCTATGCAAACAAAGAGCTCAGTGACAAGACCTCTAAGACTTTTTTTTTTTTTTTACACCACGGAGCAGTACTGTTGCAGTTTGCAACGCCAGGCAGGGAGCCAGGCACGTACACAACCACACGCACACACTTGAAAAACACAAAATACTTTCTCCTAAGCAATGCCACAGTCACCAACGCTTGGTTCACAGTGATGCGTTACAAAAAGATAAACAACTTCAGACTTTTAAACTATAAAAAGTTCATGTATTTTAATTTGCACATAGTAAGAGATGATCAGCCAAGCAAGTTTCCAGTAGGCAGATCTTCTATACCTTTCCACGTGGTCACCATGGTCAAAAACTATTAAAATGCTCAGATTTTGAAACTGACCTTTATGCTAAATCCAAACAAGGAGTAGACAAGGAAAAGGACACGATGAAAACAAGATGTGCAAAGCCTCTACAACAGCTGGAGTGTACTGTCACTGCAGCAGCCTGGGTGGTACTGAAATGCTTCAGGTAACCTACTGCAGATTGCAAAGCTCATTTCGCATCAAAAGTATTTGGTGTTCTCTCCAGGTACCTGTTACTGCGCTACTTATGATAACACAAAACCTGAGAAAGGCTGGCAGACACCCTTTAATTAAAAGGGATTGCACATACACTTAAGGCAACACAGTTGGTCACACACAAAAAATAGTGCTTCCCTGCATAATTTTGGAGCACTTACATATAAAGGATAATCTCTTCCCCTGCTCTAGTTGAACTGAAGCTACTTCACTTTGGTTTGCCAGGAGCTGCTCAGAACTCAGTCTTACCACACTGTGACCCTTCCCACATCAGCCCCTCAGCCAGAAAGGAGGGGAAAAAGAAAAGAGAGGGGGCAGGGGGGGAAAGATCAACTTTCTTCTCTTCACACATTGCCAACAGTCATCACTGACAAAGTTCTGCCTTTTTTGGCATAACACTTGGAAGTTGCATCATCCTTTCAACTCCACAGTTAAAAGGCATCACCACACTCAATGCTGATGCTTTGGAAACCTGACCTCATCATTGCCGAGAAATAAATACTGCTTTGGACTGCCTTTCCTTCCCTCCCCCACGGTGGTGATGATGAAGTCTTGTGTCTGCCACCTCAGGAGATTCACTGCAAAGCTGAAGTTCAAATTTACGACACAGGTATCACGATTACCATTTTACATAAATGGTGAATCAGCATGCTGAGCTGACGCGCTTGGATGCGTAATCTCACATCAAGTGGAAATTCCACTGCCTGACATGGATTTTTAATAGTGAAACCTGTTTTTACACTCCCTGTGTGCAAGTCCTGCAAGGTCACCCCTGATCAATGTAAGGTGGTAGCCCAGGCCATGACCCCCCTCCTCATCATGCTGGTGTATTACATGAGAGCAACGATGCAACACTTTGCCTAACTAAGTATTCCTGTCATTTTCTGGAGCAGACTCAGAAAACACGAGCTTTGCACACAGATCTCTAAAAGAAAGGCGGGGAGGGGGGGAAATAGAAAAAAAAAAATCTTCTTAGGATTAAAAAAAAAAAAATGCTGTGAAGCTCAGCTGGGTGAGAAGAACAGCCACAGTCCCAGCGCTCTGCTCAGACCCTTGGGGTCAGTGCTACAGGAACTGCCAGAATTTCTGGGTGAGAGCCAATGGCTTGAGTTACACAGGTCAAGCTTGATGATCCAACAGTTCCCCTGACTTAAAGTCGATAAACCACATAACAAAGGAAGATTTTATAAATTAAACATACGCATAGAGCAGTGACAGAGGATCTTCTGAACTCCAACTTGAAAGTTCTTTCCTAAAGTGAAGAGTAAGTATTTTAAGTACTACACTTGCAAAAGACAGATCCAGAATTGTTATGAAGCCTTAAGACTAAGTGTCTCACTGTAAAAAGAACAAGGTACAGAAGAGAAGGAAAAGAGCCATTTCTGACACAGACGGTATAATTGTATCTCCGACCACCTTTGCATTAAGGTCTCAAGGTTACTCCGGTTGAGTTTTGGCTATTAGGTAACAGGGATGGTTTAACAAAGTAACTGATTTCTGGTACCTGCATAAGTATAATCTTTCATTTAGTATTTACTATAGCTACTATATTTTAAATATATATATATATATATAGAGAGAGAGAGAGAGAGAGAGAGAGTGTATATAGGTGGATATACTAGGTATAAACACACTACATACAATACTGTATACATAGTTTATATATATTATAATTTATTGTGTTTAGTTCTATGCAGTGGCTCCTGAGAAAGTCTAGTACTTCAGTAATACTTTGGGTACAAGTGGAATATTCACCATAGGGAAAACACAATGAAAAATAAATGCCTTTGGACCATTTGAAGAATCACCCCTTTATCTTGCTGACACAGTCATAGGTGACACTGTCATTTATAAAGTCAAGCAGTCTGATTTGGACATGTCATGCTTCACTTCTGCAGCATGAGCTATTTGTTACACAGATAATGTATCAACTTTTCTCCAGGAAAAAAACCCACTACATTAAGTTAATTTTAAATCCAACAGCTTTGTTACTTCACTTGAATCTTTAATCACACTGTCTTTCAAACAAATGGTCTTGAGTCTTCATTTATCCTCTCTCCTGGTATTTTGATAACAAAAACCTTTTCTAAAAAAGTTTGAGCACCAGTAGGATGTTAGTGTGTTACAGCAGCCCTGGATATCCCATTTTGGTGCTCTTCAGCACAAAAGATTCTTCACACCTTGCCCTTCTATCCCCATCCAGGGGATGAAAAAAAACTCCTGGATCTCACCTAACGCCACTGCTTCTAAATCACCTTTACCCATCACATACTATTGGAGGGAGGGGTGGGGGGGGGGGGGGGGGGAAAGAAACAGTACAAACGTGCTTCCCTCTGTGGGAAGGAGGGATATTTGCACAAGGGAAGACAAACCCTCTCACACACAGGCATATGCTGCACAACAGACCTGGAACAAGATGACAGTCATTTCTCATGTGATAGTTCATGCACAGGGCTAATAACAAAACCCAAGCTGGTATAAACCCCATATATCAAAGCCTCACCACCTGTAGTGGGATGGAGATGTGTATTGTTAATGAATACCACAATCCTCGTTGCCACAGTCCAGGCTACACCCTCGGGTTCTCCAGCAGCTGACAGCAATTTCAGAAGTCAGGTTCCCCCAGGTCCCGGGCAGGGACATGCTTCTCCCTCCCTCCCTCCCTCATGCTTTCAGGCCTTTTTTTGCATACCACCATCTGGCAAGCTGAGCACACATCAAAACTGCCCTTCTGAAATAAAGGGAGCAGAAACCGAAAGTCAAGCTGTGCGTTTCCAGCTGGAGGGAAAGAAGAACAGCCTTTGCAGCTCCCTCCCTCCTTCACAAACCCATTCCTTTGCTGTGGCTGGGAGCCCACCCCTCACATCCCTGCCCCAGTGCAGGTGGGAGGCGAAATTCCTGGCTCAGCAGCTCTCCCAGGGATGACGATTCTCGCGGGTGCTGCCAACGCAAACCAGGCTGGCTCCCGACTCCGGGTCACGCTCCCCCCTTCCCTGCCTCACAGGCTGCTGCCAGCAACTAGTTGCTTGGCTCCTTTTTCTTAATTTAAAAGCATCTGCCAAGACATCTGCCAAAGAGTAGAAGTGCCCAACCCAGCTTGCTCCAGGGCACCCTTGGAGACATCCCTCCACAGCCCGTGCCACCTTGCTTTACACAATTTACAACCATTTTGTAAAAATCACAGATCTTGCTCCTTTTACAGCTTGTGCTGTTCATTCTTCATTAAATACACCTCTCCTTGGGAAAACCATTTGCTCTAGCAGGAACACCACGCACTTATTACTGGCAGACAGCAGCCCATAATGTTGACAAATGCTATAATGATTGGTAAAACACTTACTGGTATAGCAGGCTTTAGGCTTAATTTCTAACATGCTGACAGCACATCGGTGATAAATATTATATTTATTTGTACTTGAGCAGCAACAGCACACACAAGTGGCCTTTCCCTGCCCAGGTAACGTCAGCTGTAGCTCAAGGATACTGCAGATCACATACCACCTTCCAATTTCTTACAGCTTTTGCCTGGGCCAAGCTTCAGAGGCAACAGTGGAAATTCACAGGATGGTTTTCCCACACCCTACGTGCGTCAAGCCCTGGGAGCACAGACGGTGGGGAATGCGAGCAAGTCACAACACTTTTTTCCCCTATGAACACAATGATTCACCCAAGCCAGGACTGCTCAGAGGAACACGTTGCTTTTGAGGAGGAAAGATACTTATTTTAAGGGAAGAATTCCTGGCAAAACCAGCAGGATAGAGAGAGGCATGCCTGCTCCTCTGGCATGTGACAGGAAAGGATCCAACTCTGCAGCACTCAGCTGAAATCAGGGACTCAAGCCCGCACATCTGGCTGTGCTGGTGAACCCCTCAGCAGGGATAACCCACTGCTCTCCAAGGAGCTGCTATCACGCCCTTTTCCCCTCTCAGTCCAAACATTTCAGGTTTGGCATAATCCTGACACAAAACAGGGGTTGCTTCTGAGGTCTGAAAAAGACTTCCCTAAACAAAAACAAAGAAGGAATTTCTTATCTTGCTGTTGCCTGTAGACTAACCACAGCAGTACACTCAAACTCATCCTCCTGGCTTTATCAAGGTTGTAGCCTACATGAGCCTGGTGAAATTATCCCGTCTCAGCAGCAAGTAACACACTCTCCCCTCCAGCAAGGCAGAGGAAGGGCAGGACTGCCATGCTTCAAGAGATCCACCCCTAAAAACAGCTCAGCTACTTGTTCTTCTGAGAGGACATGAGAGTTATGCTCAGCAGGGCCTGGGGAAAACCCACCTGGATTCATATTTTATGGATGCCCACATAGGTAGTTACAGAAAAAGCTACTTCAGATGAAGGTCCACAGCTGGGTAACCCCATAACATTGCTGTACACTAAAGAAAAACAGATTTCTTCCTGTAATGCTGGCTCACAACAGAGAGCTATCTTTGCATGGGTAATTCATAACAGCTCTGCATTTCAACAGCAACCAACAAACAATGATTCTACCATTCTTCCCACAACACTTTAGTACTATGATAAAGAAGTTCAAAGTATTTTCTAGGCCTTCTCAAGCTGCTTTCCACTATCTCTGAGTGCGCACCCCAGGAAGCAAGCACACATATATAGTTAGCACTTGTGAATGTCTGTCTTCAGATTTACAGCTAACTCAGATGGAACAGCATCTATCGCAAGCCGTGTCAAGACTGAGAACCCAGGCCCTGGGAGTCCAGGAATTTGGCTACAGTGCTGAGTATCTCTGCCAAAAAGGACCACGATGCTGTTAGGGGTGATGAGAACAGGGTGCACAGGAAAGGCTGGGGCAGGCAGACTCTTCATCTCTTCCCTGCTTTTTCCTGCACGAGTCTTGGAGTTCAGAGAAGCAGAATTAACAGCAGTAACCTAACACTATGAAAAGTCAGAGCTCCAGAGAAACAGAGCTATGTTTCCCTGAAACGAGTGAATATTAGTTTTCTGACAGTTTAAATATTGTATTCTGCTTACTGACTGTCAGTAAATTTACAAATAGTTGGCAGCTTGGCTTATGACCAGGACCCAAAGGAATGTTGGCTGTAGCAATTTAATGACCTGTTTCTATCAGCAACAGCAGAAACATTTAAAATACTTCTCATTGCTAGTGAATTTATCTTTAAAAAACCCAATAGCAGAAGAGATGCTAGTTTTACATTTTTCACCCTGCTGAGGGCTCATATTAGATCATTATTCATTCTACACACCCCCAGCCACTTCTCCAAAGCTTTGAATTTTTCTTCATTCCAACTGCTAGGATTGCAAACTCAGTGATGAAAATAGACAGCTCCTGGCTTTTTAACAAAAAGCAAAAATTCCTCACTCCCTCACAAAGGCTTTATCCAGTATTTAAGCAATGAGTCAGCAATGATGCTACACCAAAGGCTCTAAGGCTGGCCATTCTTCTGAAGTTTCCAAATTTGTTGGTACCACAACAGAAGATGCACAGATAGACAAAAGCCTTAAGTGATGGGTGGTTTTAACACTTACAGGACTTACAATGCTCGAGCCTCACATTTTTTGGCTTTGTACTGCACAGCATGTTTTTCCTGAAAAAAAAAAAAAAAAACCACAGCTGCACTCTCATCCAAGAGGTGGCTGTTTTGTGCCTTGCATGTCCACACCACCCCTTTTCCCATCCCCTCACAAGTGTAGCAGCACAAGGATGAGTCCACGCTCACAGAGCTGCGCTGAAGCCTCTCCCCTGCCCACAGCCAGAGATGTGTGGGCACAGTCAGGCACTCAGGGTTCTTCCCTCAGCAGCCACACAGGTGAGAGAGAAGATCAGCCTCTCTCCCTGGATAAGCTCCATCCTGGTAATTTTCACCAATAATGCTGATGAAGCAGATAATTTCTAAATGACACTTCCATGCTGCCCAAGCATGGTCAGCCAACATCAAAGAGCTTTTGCCAGCACTTGCTTTGATCCAGCACTGTGATCCACCTTCTGCAGCAAAGCACTCCAAGCAGCAGCTGCACCTATGCAAGGAGTGCCTCCCAATGACACCATACACTCCAGCTACATGAAGCATAACCCAGTGAAATATTTCCTTTATCACAGTTTCCTCCATCTCAGCCTGCTTACTGTGAATTTCTGAGACTTAGCCCTAAAGACTGTACTAGACAGGTTAAGATACCCCGTTCGCTGCAAAGAAATAAATCTATGCAGAAGGTAACAGTTAGTTAAACCAATCAAGAGAATGTACAGGGTGAACTGAGCGTGGGAAAGGCATTAAAATGGTACCAAAATAAATTCAGGATGCCCGTCTAGGAATGTGAGCTGTTGCTTTCCATGCAATTATATAGGAGACAAATCATAGCTCTGGCTAGAAATGTAAACATCTCTATAAGCAACGGGGGAGGAAAAGCAGGGTATCCAAACTAAAAGGCTCTCACACCATTAAATGTAATCACTAAGCAACTATTAGCCAGTCTGAAAAGAAGATGAAAGGATAATGGAGGGAGATATGGGCTGGCAATTACAGTGGAAGCAAAGTGAAATAGTCTGTATTTATTTTCGTTTTTATTAAACTTGCACAAATACTAGTAGCCAGATTGCACCATGGGGAAGAAATGGAGAAAAAAGTAATAACAAAAAGGCTGGAATTAGTCTCAGGTTCCCCAGAGTCCATCCCCATACCCTGAAAGACCAACTTCACGACCACCCCAGCTCAGACCATGGGATGGCACCTCTGGGTGTGCAAATCACACAAACGAGTTGGAAAATTTGGCTTGTACTAATATGATGCTTGCGGACCAGCTCAAAAAAGTAACAATAGCACCAGAAGAGCTCCAAAGCAATGGCAACAATGAAAACAAAATTTGCTTTTTGTAGGCCTAGGTTTTAAGGATATAGCCATCTCCCCAAGCAAAGCCCAAAGAAATTGGCTGCTACCATTAGGATCCCTCACAGGAACAACTTGAGATCATCTTGGAGGCCAATGCCCGGAGCCCCCTTTCCACCAGACCACCCTATTTTCCCCACTGACTTCAAGAAAAACATGCAAGATCCCCTATTTATTTTACTGTCTGCAAAAAAACAGAAATAATACTCATTTTAAAGACCCACCTCACCATATTTAAGAAACAGCATGACACAGCTGCAGCCATGGGAAGATGTGCAGTTATCTGCTACAAATTATTAGACAACGACTCACAGCAGAATGTGAAGCATCCATTGATGCTACAGTGCTCCTTTTAAATCTCCCTACTAGAAACCCCAGCAGTATATCTGAATCAACACCAATACTCTTTCCAACAAAAAGAACATGTCCAAAATTCACAGATAAGGTTCCAGATGACATCATTTCTAGCAGAGAAGCACAGTATGGTTCATTTTCAAAATGCAAGAGAACCTGCTCAGGGAACAAGATGACTATGTGAGAAATATGCATTTTGGAACCTAACCTTGAAAATATAATCCGTATTATTTTTCAAAAAGTCCAATTTGAAACATTTGGTGAAACATCCAGAAGAGATATTTCCAGGAACTCTTCCTTAAGGCCACACTGGAGAACTGCTTGGACTGATGCCTCAATTCAAGAGCAGCTTATGTCCATGCCTCTTGACCAGCTAGAGGTGGGCTCAACAGAGACTCACCTCCATCCCTGCCATGCTGGAAAGTCCATTACAAAGTACAATTAGTACTAGAGTAAAAATGCATATCAAGAGACAGATGTGGAGCTCTGCAGGACAAGGCTTGTCATCTTTGCTACATGCTGGTTGCTGCCTAGGATGACAAAAACACAAATCCTTGACTGCCCTCATAAAATTGTACCACTGTTCCACATTTCCCCTTTCAAGCAGTTCCACAGAGGAGCCATCAAAGAAATAAACTGCAGAAAATACTGGTGCTGTTCATAACTCTTTTCTGACATTTGCTATTCTGAGCTGAACAGCAAGTGACAGCTACAAAAATAACAAAAATAATATTTGGATAAGCAAATGTACACTAGATAAAATGCTATGAAGACAGGTTACACTGCCAGTATGGCATACACACCAATGGTGCTGTCAGGAATTCTATGCATCTTTTCTGCTGCAGTATTAGCAAAAACACAGTCATCCAACTACGTTACCTTGTAAATGATATTGCTTTCCTACAAAAATATCTATTGCATGTCCAGGGCAAAGCAAGCAAACGTGGATAATGAAGACATCTCCAGAAAGGCATGGCTAAAACTTGGGGGAAGAGTAAAACCTGATTTTTAATCACTCTGCAATCTGAACTCTGTTACAGACTTTTTATTAATAGCACAGAAATGTATTTTATTTGGATGCATAAAATTCTTAGAACACGTTAAAGGTTTAAGCAGATGTAAAATTACCTGGTAATGTCACAACTGCGTTGCCTCATCTCACAGTGACCCAGCACCCACCACATACCCACACACAGGTACACATCCCTTCAGCCACCTCCAAACTTGGACCCTGAGATTTCCTCCCTCTCTGCCCTCCCAGCAGCCTAGTGCCCCTTCTTAGGAAAGGAAAAAAGGTATCAGAAAGAAAAAAGGTGAGACACACAAAAAAATGAACCTAGTTATTCTGTTACATTTGGCAGCTGTTCAAATTCACACGGCACATACAGTAATAAACACATTTACTTTGAAACCAGACAGAAATGGGTTTAAGCAATAATTCCTGACTCAGAATTCACAAGTCATTTGCAAGCAAAAGGACTAGACCCTAATTCTTGTACAGTGCAACCTTCAGATTCCACCAAAAGCCAAATTTTTAAAAGTAATCTCAGAAGGGGAACTTGCTACTGCCTCAGCCAGGCAGGAAACAGAAGGAGTTTAATAAATGATTCTTTACAACAATTAGAAATGAAATTAAGCCTTTCTGGAATCCCACTGCAGTCCTGGCAGCGCGCCCCAGGCTCCCCTGCCAGCAGAACTGCAGACAGCAAGCCAGACTTACCAGAATAAAACCTGATCAGATACTGAACCACGAGCATACTCCATAGAACCAAGAGGGTTTTTTTCAGCCTTCATATGAACAGTAGAGTCATATGCATTTTGCAGCCATTAGTTTTGGCAAAACTAATTCCATTTTCTTTTAATCATTTATTGGAGGTTTTTTCCTTGGAGCAGCAATCAGTGGAAATAAAAAATGACCTCCTTTCACTAGATCAGAGACTTATTTGCACATAAACAGCTGAAGAAAACTGGACTCAACAGCCTGCAGATGCCCATGATATAATAAGAACAAATAAAAAGCTTATGACACTGTAACACTGCACCAGCAGAAACATAAATCCTGCTGGAAGCATTGGAATCAGATGGCCTTTGAAATCACTCACAGGTTCTAAATTTCCTGGCAATGGGTAGCAGGGCTGGTATTGCACGCAAAAACCTTCTGCCAAACAAATACTAGGCAATAAATAACACTAGTAAAGCAGAGACAGATAGACCTTAGAACCCATTGGTCAAGAAAATTGGTATCTCAAAGATCTGTTTATGGGACCTAATCCAGAGACTGCAGCAGATGCTCAGTGCTGAAGGCACCCTCAAGCTCCATCTCCCTCCCCATCCCTGCTTCATCCAACAGGGAGCATCGCTCCCCCTGGGAATGGGGCAAAGGAAGCAACAGAAACGACAGAAAGCGGGCTCTGACTCAGTGCACGGAGACACGATCATAAAAATGCCTGAAAGTTGAGGCTGGGTTCATCACTGACAATAGACAAGTTAAGGACAAACTCTGCTAAGCTGGCTTTGTGAGAACAGAGATGGGTTCTCCGAGGCTTCGGCAGCATTTGCACTGTGCCAAGCACAGGTAAGTGCCCTGCGGGCAGAGGGAACAAGCAGGGCAGGCAGGGATGGGCAGACACTGCCAGCCCAGCCAGCAGCCCCTGCACAAGCAAACACCTCACTGCAGAACCCATACCCGAGCCTCTGCACTCAGCCGAGAGGACTGAGATGTGCTGAGTCCCATCAACAGTGAGCTGGAGGAAGAAGGGGATGGGGCAGGGTGGGGGGCGGAAACTAAGTATGAAATCACTGCTGAAAAACAAAACACTCCCAGTAAACCCCCATGTAAACAACCAGTGCTGGGCATTTCTTTTAAAACTGTTTTTACATCTGAATACCTTGACTCTAAAATCCATGACTAAGTTCTCGCTCCCTCATCCAACTACATGCACCTTTTCAATACTTAATAGCAAAGGGATATAGACTGGATCAAACACAGCCCTTCCATTAAGCCACAATATACCAAGAATCACTCCATGAGCCCTTTAGTATTCATGGGCAGGCACTTCCTGCACAAACTACAGCTACACCATCGTTCAGCCAGCAATTACTTTCAAAACAGGCTGCAGCACAAATAAATCAGTGATTATATAAATGCTAATACAAAGAAAAGATAACGATTAGTGTGAAGCCAATGACCACCACAGAAGCACAAATAGAAAAACATTTTCTTAAGCACACTCTCAGTAATCCTACAAAACATGTGGAACATACCCTGATGTTGAAGGGCTAATCCGGGTCTCAGGTTTCTAACACTTCCCAGAGTTACTCAGCTGTAAAATGGGGGATTCATTTTACAACCAGAGATGGATGGAATTCAAAGCAAGATATTATTAAAACCGGAAAGCACTGGACTTTTCCTCCTCTTCAGGAAAGTGAGCAAGCAAATGCATGCAACAAAAAAAAGCACAGAGCAAGAAAATCTATTTAATCTTTTAAATATATATATACATATAAATAATATTCCTCAATGTTGACACTTTTCCTTATGGAAAAAAGCATAAAACAAACAGGCCTTCATTATTTCAGTTTGGAGAGGGGTTTTTGCCAACAGCAGAGAAGGGCAGTTCTTACTTTGAAATCTTATCTGTGGAGACACCACAGTCTCTGAGCACCTGATCCTCTCCTCCCTCCCCAGCTAAGCCAAGCTCTCTTTGGTGAACACACACACAGGCAGCCACCCAGAAGTGCTCATTAAATCACCCCACTAATTCACAAGGTGACACCACACTGGGTCTGGAACAATGACTCAATATGGCATCACTGTCACTCAGAGAAATTAAAGACATTTTACACACCCAGATCTAATCTCCTATCAGTATTTATAGGGAAGAGATTCATATGGATTTACAGCCTCGGGGGATCCCCAGATAATCTATTCCCATCTCCCCATGTAACAGAGGCCACATCATATCAATCAATTCCTCCTTGGCTTCTGCTTTAACTAGAGCATTTCCCTATACATCAATCCTTGATTTAACGCCTTCCATGACAGGGAACCCACTGGGTAACGCTTGATAAATTGCTTCAGTGGTTAATTATCTGCTCTGCTGGAAAAAAAAAAAGCATATTCTATTTCCTGACAATGTATTACTTGCAAAATTACAACAGAGTTTTAATAATAAAATGGGTTTTTTTAATCTCTTGCTATTGAAGAGTAGACTAACAAGAATATAATCTCCCAATTGCTTGAACAAAAAGGACACAAAAGAAGGTACTGCTGTATAGAAAAGATGAGGAAGAGGTGTTGAAAAATACTTTCCAGAAGAAGAGATAGCAATAAGTCCCAGATCACTCACCCAGCAGTACCAGTTGGCTGTGAAAGAAAACTATTTTAACATACAATTTTAAAATCACCTTCATTCAGCAAACAGTTAACAAAGATACTCAATCCCTGGACAATGAACCCCGTGCATGAGAATTAAGACCCCTGTGATGCTCTTTGCCTTTATAACAGCCCCCTGGTCAGGATAACAAGATCACACTACATTTGGGGAAAAAAGACCTCCTTTGCAGAAGGCCTTCTCCCAGGGCCATTTAAACAGCTCTCCTTTACTCAGGTCCATCCTGCCAGGGTGAAGTGAGGATGAATTTTGCCAAGTTTACAGTCTAATGATGAGCATCAAGTTGAATTAACAAGGCAACATCTACTGTGGCAAGAGGAGAATATCTCTTTTTCAGGCTTCTTTTAAAACCATCTCAGTGAGCAAAGAGATACAATTTTCTTTTTGTGCATGTGTCCAATATTTGAAGACATAAAACAAGCTACACACATATAAGCTGCTTCTGACACACATAAAACCTACATCATACTTAACCCCTTGACCTATAAAAGTGATTGGGCCTGAACCAGCATTTTTAAGGCTTTTAGAATCAAACTCTTTAAGTGCATTGCCCAGGTCATTTATAACAATGATTAAAAAAAGGTGATGGGTAAAAAAAGAAAGGGGGGGAGGGGGGGCAGCAACAAGTCTTCACTATTTTAAACAATTCTCTACTGATGGCTCTTCAGAATGCTACAGTCCACACCCCTTCTGCCATCGCTACTTCTCAATAATAGCAACACAAGCTTCACCTAAGGCTTTATCAAAAAACAGTGAGGTCTCAGACACCACCTCTGTCACCAGCCTGTGCCAAACTCCTCAGGAGACTGAGATGAGCCTGTGGGAGGTGAGATATCCAACCTTGAGAGGTTGGCACATGCCACCTCCCAGCACTTCAGTGCTGGTTGGCACATGCAGCTCCCTGTAGTCAACCACAAGACAACCCAAGTCCTGGCCAAGAAGCCTCAACATTCAAGACACAACACCACCACAGTGCTTCCAGGACCACACAGTTCACAACAAGCAATGGACCAACACAGGACATGGAGACCATGTCAGAAACAAAGCTGTTCGTGACTCCTGAGGCACAGCTTGGGAGTTAACAGCATTCACTTGGACTGGTGAAAGCAACGAGTCTACTCAGAGCCACCTTTCCCACTCAGCTTCACAGCATTTCACAAAGTGGACAGTAATCTTTCTTCACAAGGAGATAAAATAAAAATAATTTCTTTTTTAAGGTATGACTTATACCTAGGAAAAACCCTAATGAAGCAAGAGGAGTTACTGTTGAGAGCTTCCTTACAGGTTTAAAGATATAAGTAACTTGTTAGTTATTAAAACTCCCACTAAAAACCAAGCTGCTTATCTAAAGACCTTTGTCTTCAAAACTTGGCATTGTTTTTAAACAATAAGAATGCAGACATGATAAATGCTCTCTCAACCCAGAATCCCTCAAATTATTATCAAAAGAATGGCTTAATACAAAGTCATTGCAACTCTAAAATTCCAAGTGTGCGGTTAATAGGCTGATACCAAAACCTGAGTAATACAGCCAGTGAACATCCCAGACCTTCTGCCAACTTACTCATGGTGAGAATATGGGGGGAATAAAAACAAAGCTGTGCAGCACTTTTTTTTTTTTTTTAAGTTGTCAACAGACTTTATCCTAAATAGTTTTTAAACCAAACCAAACACACAGGCAGCTGTGCCTGACTCAGGTTTACTGGCAGCCAATTAACATTTTAATAATTCCAGAAAATAAAAACGCCTTCCCCGTTGCTGTTGGGTTACCAGGCTGTAAAGCAGTCTGCGTTGCTTTAAAGCAGGCAAGGAGGAAGATGCTGAGGAGCTCAGCTCTTCCACCAGCACTGCATCCCTTGGAAAGGTCGAGGGTATTGATTGTGTGCTCAAGGGTGCAGAGGAGGCCAACAACCCTGGGCTCACTCGTGTGCCTGTCGGAAATTAGTTTGCAGTAAGCAAGCAGGGTAAAAGGTTAATGAAATACAAGCAGAGGAAATAAAACAAGGACACAAGATGACTCGCCACAAGGCCCCAGGGCTGGCTGCACTGGCTGGAGCCCTTTTCCCAGATAAAGGGGATCTTACTGGAGTTATGAAAGCAGTGACAGAAGGCTGTTTCTACCTCCCATGGCAGGGATTAACGTGCCCTTGCAGGCACCATCACCTAATTCCCGAGTGGGAACAGAGTCCCCACTGTGCTCCCTTCTGTGCCCCACACAGGAAGGAGCTGTAGGGCTTGCAAGGAAGGAAACACAAATGGAAATTGGGCAACAAAAGCTTTCACAGCATAAGGTCACATGCTGGGTACAGCTTTGGGTTTTACTTGAAAGGAGCAGCAAAGCCACTGGTGCAGTGACAGCAGAGACCTTGGTGAGGGGAGCCAGGAGCACCACAGTATCCCCAGCAGGGCTGCACTCACCCCACCAGCTTGAAACTCGGTCCTGGAAATCTTAATCCAATGCCTCAGCTTCAAAACAGACTTGGTATGGCAATATGAAGCCAATCCCAAACTGATAGGATACTCCAAATTAGCACCCTCATTTGGTATCTCAGGCACAGGAATCTTTATAGTTAGATCTACCAACATGCCTTAATTTTTGGCATGAAATCAAAATTATCAGTGTAAGATTTTGCATAGGGTGTGTGCTCTTAGTTTGGTGGGGTGTTTTTCCTAAAAGGAAAACTAGTTTTTCTCATACACAAACTTTTCCATGCCACATTTATGTCATCACTATGGATTTCTGTAAAGGAAGGGGATCAACATCTTCTGGGCTTCAGATATAGTGATTAGAACTATGAAACTTTTTTTCTAATCCAGGGGTTCAAATAAGCTCCTAGTGTGATTTCACTGAATACAAATTCTGGATCTAAACACAACTTTTTTTACTGTTACCTAACCAGAGTACCCTAAAAAGTACATAAAAGAAAAAGTAAAAATAAAAAACAAACCTACTACACAAACCAGCCAAAACCACACGTGGAAGAATGTCCCTATTTCAATTTACTCACAAAGTGCCAGAAACACAATAAAATAATCAAGGATCTTCCCGCCTTGGTATGAGAGTCATTTAAGGACATAAATTCTAGAATATCTATACACTACAGAAGCTTCTGTTGGACCAGTCACATGTGGTGGGTAGAAAAATGATGTGATATTTGGAATCACTTTTACAACCAGAGCACTAAGGCAACAGACTTAGGAAAATATGAGTGCAATGCAAGACTAAACCAAACAAAACGCCTCACATAATTCACAGCTAAGACTCTGCCAGCACTTCACCAGGTGAATGAAATTAGCAATATGACAATTCACAGAAGGAATAAAACCCCATAAAAAGGAAGCAGGAAGGAATTCTCCAGTGTACAAATACAAATTCTTGGCTTCCTAGACTTGCTGTTGTTACCAATGCAAAATGTTTACCCGTTTCTCTACAGCATATGAAACTCAACTCAATATGAAAACAAATCACTGAAAGTCTTGGCAGATTAGTAAACGTCAGATCAAATTAGACTTTCTCCTAGACTATGCAAGGGCTGTACAAATTTATCAGAGTGTCACAGATTCTTTGCTCTCTTGACATGAATAGGTCAGAACAGCCCAGAGACAAAAGGCTGTGAGATCAGAAGACTGAAAAAGCACAGCTTTGGAAGGCCCGTTATTGTCAGGCTCTGTTTTACCATTTACCATTAAACTCATTCACAGATAAATAGTTCTGGAGATGGAAAATGCCTCAGGAGACAAACGTTATTTCTCTTGCTGTTTCCTTTCTCTTCTCCAAGGCTCTCCCTGGAAGACAGGAGCCAGGCAGCCCACCTCCCAGGCTAGAAGCCTCTGCTGTGGCGTACAAATATAGCAAGGAGCTTTCAGATCACTCACCGAAAACTAGTGTTAGGCAGTAGGGACACACCCCTCAAGCTTTGCTGTCAGAAGATTCCACAGAGAGAAGGTAAAGCCTCTGTGCTCCGTCAGCTTTACTTCAAGTTAAAAAACAGGAGAATGGAAAAAAAAAAAAAAAAAAAAAAAAAGAAAGAATCTGCCTTACAAAGGACATAATTAGGATGAGTGAATGAGGAAACATCAAGTTGGCCCTGAACTGTGGTGGCTCTCCCACCATCAGACAAGCACAGGAACTCAGGAGAGCTGCCAGTGATGCTGCAGCAGGGAATGGCAGAGCACCCTGACCACAGCCCAGGGATGCTTGCAGGAAAACCAGGCCTCAGATGCCTTTGTCAATCACAGACAGTATATCAGCTCCTTCTCCCTGATGAAGAAAAACCACTTTTTTGCCATGTATCCTGCCGTGAGTAAGGCATGGCAACAGCAGCATTAACACTACTCAGCACCACCACCACCCACCCCTCTTTCCCAGCGTCATCACACCATGCCTATGCTGCCGCAGCTCAAGCACCTACAGCAAAAATCCCAGCACTTGTGAGCGTTCCAGAAGGATTTACAGCTCTTGCTCACCTCATAGCAACTGCTGGGCATGTCCCCTCCTCCTCTCCGCTGCTCAGAGCTGGGTTCTTCTGATGTTGCCCCCAACACCTCAGCGTCTTGGAGAACGCTGCCCCAAGAAGCTCCTCTCTCATTTTCTGCGCATCCCCCTCTGCCTTCAGTCAGGGCTATAAATGCAGACTTTTCCCATCACTCACCTGGGAATCATTTGCATTACCTAACAAAATGATTGGGGGTGGGGGACTGACCGGCCCTTCAAAGCAAAGAACAAAATCTGCCCAATCATCCTCATCAGGGCCCCTTGACGATCTTCATCACATGCAGGTGTGAGGTAATAAGGGAGAACAAGTTAAGGCTGAGTTCAATAAGGTATTTGAGTCCATGCTTAGCTCTGGGATCCACAGGTTTTCCCAATTTCATTAGCCCTACCCAATGCCCATGGGCAGGCTGGTACACACCTCTGCTCCTGCACCAAGCCACAAGCAACAGGAGGTTATGAATTTAGGAATTCACTGAAACCATGTCCAGAGTGATCCTTGCTGGGACAATCCGTGCCAAGAGAGCCCTTCAGACATGGACTTCCTCTATTTACATCACATTGTATCAGAAGTTAATGACTACCAGTTACATTAAATCTTTTTTTTAAATCAGGGTACAACTAGTTCCAAAAAACAAGGAAGTATCCACCAACTTGATTTCTCATTAGGAAAATACAATTATAAACAAGACACTAGTTAGTTACTACAGATACCAGAGCACACACTGTTTATAAAAACAATTGTTGTGTTTCTGTATGGCAGGATCATCTTGTGCTTTTTATTTAAAGAACACAATGGTAAAGAACACAGAACCATTACAGCACGGAAAGCAACCATGCTTGGAGGGTTACTTTGCCTTTTCAAAGGGAAATCAGGAGCATAATAATGTTTTATTGTTTTTCTTTCAAAATACACAAGTGAACAATATATTGCTTTACAACAATTTCTTGTAAACAACTTTTTAATAGTAAAAGCAAACAATACCTCAAGTAATAAAATAAATTTATATCCTGAAAGATCAATTATTATTTTGGCTTGTTGATAGGAAACTGAATAAACTATTTATTAGAGCTCAAATCATTTAGGAACTATAACCACAATGATCTATAAGTAAAGATCATGGCAAGAAACCAGAACTGTAACATAAATATTTAGGATTTCAGTGCAGCAGAGAACACACACAACTCCTTAGCTGCACAGGGAGAGGGTTAGAGCCCTTTCTGGCAGCCTCCTAATAACAGCCAGGGCAACAATGTAAATGGTAATGGTTTCACAGAAACAAGAAATTGAAAAGGCTTTCTCCCCCCTCCCCCAGAAAAAAACTTCAGAAAAACAACTTTTCTTGGTAACATTTGCAGCTTGTAAACTTAATTTCCAAAAACACAGGCTGGAGCCAAAGCTGACAGTGACACTGAGCATGCAGAACAGGCACTGCAAGCCGGGCTGACTGAGGGGCAGCCCTGCCCTGACAGCCCCCAGGGCAGGAACTTCATGGGAGACAAACCCCTGAAGCTCTCAGCACGACTCTGAAGGATGGGGAGAAGGGGCAAACAAAGAGCTGCAGCAGCTGCTCAGGGGATGCACCTTTGGAAACTCCTTCCAGACTCACTCACTCACTCTTACTCATGTCTCTTCCTTGAGTCCTAGGGAGAGGACAAAACCTGCCCTGGGATTCAGTGATACCACGCAGGCTGGCGCTCCAGCGCTCCTTACCTGCTGTCTTCTCTCTCTCCCTCCCTGTTTTGGGATCCCCAGGCAGAGACAGACGAGCTGCTGGCAGAGGGTGTGACCTCAGGCGCTCCTCTGCATTGTACCTGGGCATGGGACACTGAGCATGTTCCTACTTCGTCCCCGGCTAGGTCTCATGGAAATAAAAAAAAAGCTTCCTTAAAAGCAGATTAGAGATGTCCCAGTAGTGGATGAGCTTTATCCTGGATCCATTTCAAAGCATTTCCACTCAGAAGGGGATAAAGCAGCGAGCAAAGCATATGCAGCCATAGCTTGTTTTAGCAACTGACTCTGAATCAACTCATATGAACAAAAAAGTCCTTTAGAGCAAAACACAGGAGATCTGGATCCCATTTTGGGTGCTGACAAAACACACCTGCATGTTTGGTTGTGCCTCAGCTTCACATCTATAAGGAGCAGCTGTGAGGGCCTGGTTTATTCCTTCTTTTGCTTGCCTTCCCTGTAGCCCATTTGGGTAATGTACAGCCTTTTACAAGGCATTTTTACAATACCTAAGACAACAGGACCTTGACCTCTATTATAGCTGCTAAATAGTATCACGTTGCTTGCATCACTGTAAACCCAGAACTTAGGCAAATAAGGAACAGCTCACAAGTGACTGTCAAAAAAAGTCTCCTCTAGTATCCAAACAGTGCCGACCATATAACCAAATCAGCTGGAGCAGAGATGTGAAATCCTATAGATCGGAAAGGGAAATGGGCAGAAGGATGAAAAAGGCAGCCTGCTTTCCCACAGCTGGAAGTGCACATTTGGTGCAGGGACTACTGCTTCCCTGGAGTCGAAGGTTGCCAGAAGTCTTGCATCAGAATCCAATCCCATTTCCATACAGCCTCCTTATGTCATCCTCACTCCAGCACAAAAACCCACACTTGGCTGAACAGCCACTGCTCTCCCAGTTGGAAGAGTTGCTCTGCCCATTGCACAGCAGGATCCCCACGGCACGTCCATGTTGCACCTCAGGTGAAAATCCTAAATCTGCCAACTTTTTATAAATGTACTATCTACGGCAGACACTGGTGTCAACCTGGCCAGACGGCCGGGATGAGGACCAAGGCTCCCGCGAGTGCCCGTGTGGCGGCTGGCATCCCTGCCGGCCGGCTGGGGCAGAGCTGGCACAGAAATATCCAATTTTAACATATCTGCCTTGTAAATTATGCCATTTCCCCAGGTCTTCCCAATCTACAAATATGCCCTTTTAATTGAGCTGGGTCTCAGCTGGAGTAGAAGCAGCTCAGTCACACTGGAAGTTAGACAACTCAAGTGCGGTGTTACCAGCACCCCAGCCCTGGGGACCCAGGCAGAAGCTGACAGCATGAGCACAGGTAACACAGATGTGATGCTGCCCTCTTCTTCAGGTCTCTCCTGGAGCTCACAGGAGCTGTGGTATCAGGATGGCTCGCTTCGAAATTTAGCACATGGTAAGCTACCTGAAAAGGCACCAGGAGGTTGGCCTGGAGGATGGAGCGGTGGAGGAGAGGGTTAAACCTGAGCAGGAGCCACACACCTTTCCCAGGGGTCAGCACCTCTGTTACCACGGGGCACTGCTGGGCAGTGATGATGAGAATGGAGGATCTGATGGTACCAGGCAGCCTCACGCTTTACCAGGGAGAAGGAAGGGATCAATGTCCAGCTTACAAAACCCACAAAATTCAAAGACATTCAGGTGAAATTATAGGGTCTTTCCTTACAAAGATCCAGCAACGTCTGGCCAAAGAGGCCATGCCAGTCTCCACCAGAATGGCTTTGGTCTCCTGTTGCACCAGGACTTGCTTTCAGGACGATGGCCCAGACCATGACACCCAACAGGACAGCCCATGTTGTGACGACAACAAGGCCACCCAGAGCTGGGCACGTCACCTGAGACAAGAACAAGAGGAACCTCCAGGCATCCCAAACAACAAAGGTGTACAGCGCATCTCTAGCGTTTACAACCTTGGCATCAACAGCTTGCCGAGAGCAAAATCCACGTTTCCCCAAAGAAGCTATTTGCACTTCTCCAGGATTTCGCCTTTAAAAGTCAAACAGTGCAGTGAATAAAGTTTTATCAAGTGCAGCAGAAAATAAACTTCAAAATATAATCGTATGCACTTGTACTAGGAGCTTTCAAACAGCCAGGCTGTTCAGCACGCCAGAGTGCTGCAACCTCCCTGGTCCCAATACGCTCAGTTCTCAGCAAATACAGCACTGAACTTCTCCTTAACGACTTCAATGCTGCCAGCACTGATGATTTTCACACATATCTGATGGTTTTCTTAAAAAAACTCAGCTCCTGGAGTCCTGCGATAAAGTAGAAACATGCGCTTTTATTAAGTAAAAGGCTTTTAGATCATCGTTTTTGCCCAGGGAACAAGAAAAACGAACCTTTTCGCCACAAAACTGGAAAAATCCTGAGCAAAGGACCCTTCAACAGTTACCACAGTTTTAAATCTCAGGGGGAGTGGGCACTAAATAAGCCAAATGCTTTTTTTTTTTCTTTTGGAGCTTATCTCACAGCTTACATGAACATCTAAGTTGTTGTTTGCTTGGTGTTTTTTTCCCCCAGAAATGTATGCTGTGAGTAATTCTGAGCAGTAAATAAATTCAAGGGAACTATGTGCTCTCTACCACTACTTCAACAATATGAAAGTGGGTGACACTCACAGAACAAATTCTTAATTATACCTTTAGTTCCTTCTGTCACTACAGAGTGATCTGTCTTTAAAATAATGAAATAAAAAATTGAGCACAAACCAAAGAGCTGCAAATGCACAGACAAAAGGCTCTGTGTTCCACTCTAAGATCTTCTCCCTCCAGCCTGGTTCACACTGGGGCAGTGAAGCCCTGATCCATCAGCCTTGGCACTGAGGACACAGATCTGTGAGATGCTCTGACAGCCAGAGGCCATCCCTGTGGCACAGGACAGGTCACAAAGGGTCTCCTGTCCCCAGCCCAGATGGCTCTGGTGCAGGGAGGGGGGAGGTGGCATGGCAGTGCTGCCAGGAGGGAGTTCCAGTGCAGGTGAAGCCCAGGCCAGCTCACCATGGTGCTCCTGAGCCTCTTATTTGTAAGAGGTTTTTGTGGAAGTCAGAGGGGCCAGTTCTGCCCATGCTCTGAGCAGATGCAGCCTCAGCGAAGCCACCACCACTCCCACAGGAGCACCCTCAAGGCTGCTCCAAGCTGTGCTGGACTCAGCCACTGGCTGATGCCCATTTGCTGTTCTCCCACCCAGTTATTGGACTGTCTGTGGGAGGAAAACCCTTCCCACAGCTCAGGATGAACTTTCCACCCTCCTGCCCTGCTTGACCCGGGACCTTTGAGGCCCACGGAAACACGGTCAGCAGCAGCTCTCCTCTCCTGCGTGGCTGATTCACTTGGTGGCTGCAGGCAGGAAAGGACCGAAGCCCCTCCATCATCTCATGATCCACATTTGAACTGCCTCCAATGCTGCAGGAGAGTCTGGGAGAGGCGGTTTGGAAACAACCTCCTCCTCCTCCTCCTCCTCCTCCTCTCGGTGACAGGACAGCCAAGCCGCCCGCTCCCCAAGTTTGCCGCTCCCGCAGCGACAGCCGGATTCTTCCCACAGCAGAAGGTGGCTCCGAGCGCTCCGTGTCCTCACGTCCTCCGAGCGCTCCATGTCCTTGCGTCAACTCTTCACCCTGTCTCATTAAGATGTTCCTCCCCGCTGCCCCCTCCTCGCCTTTAACCTCCACGAGCACTAATGGGCTCCTCTGCAAATCCGGTGCACGTCCCGAAGAGCTCGGCAGGCTTGAAACGCTCACATTTTCATACATATACAGAAAAAGCAAGTTTTATTCTAAATAGAAGTGGCAGCTTCTAATTTAAGACTGTATCATTTGACTGCCAGGCACAACAAAGGCCACCTATTGCCCACATAGGCAGTCAGTCTGCTCTAATGCCAGCTCAACATGGAATTGCAAATAGAGGCGACTGATTCTACACTCTGAGAGTGCATAAGGCTCCCTTTGCTCCTAATCCCCTTTTGTGGGGTTCACTCTCCAGCAGCACAGATGTACTTTTTAGGGATGAAATTCCACTCACTCCATTAATGCCATCAACCAGTCACCGAGAGCAAGAATTGCATTAAATTATTTCAGCCACAGTCAGACTGCCCGTGGGGGCAGGGGTGAGGGAGCAGGCAGAGGGGAGGCAGCCAGGGATCAGAATACCACATGATCCCGGACACCTACAGGGCTTCTCAGTTGCTTTTTAAAAATGCTTGCAGTTTTCTTTATAGATGCATAAATCTATTTACATATGCAGGTTTTAATCATGCACATTGCCACTGAACTGAGTATCAAGTGTCTTGTGTGCATGTCACCAACAGTCCAAGGAAAGCTCTGACAGCCCCACACGCATAGTCACAACTGCTCCCCCAGGCAGGACTTGGACCTGCTGCACCCCACATGGCCCCATTTCCCTGATGAAATGCAGGAAATCAAAGCTTGCCACTTCCAGGCAGCAGACCCCAGACTGAACCACACACAACTTCACCAGGAAACATCCCCGCTGCACAGATCCTGAGCACGATGCACACAGCTTGATCCGCTTTACTTTTCAACCTGCTGAATTGCTAGAATATGTTTAGCTGTTATACACAGCTATAATCCCACACCCTCAACAGCTGTTACATTTGCTGTGGTATTTAGAGCAGATGTTATGGCTCCGTAAAAAGGTGAAACAACTCAGACTTCCAAAATTGAGGCTAGGATGGAGAAGCAGAGCCCAAGCCCTGGACCCAGCTGCAGCCAGGTATGGAGAACTGGCTGTGCATGCACCAACACATGTGGTGAAGAGCCACATCACAGCCTACAGCAGCTTAAGGAAGTTTCAAGTGTTACCATCGAGGCATTAAAAAGCTGTCAGCTTCCTGTGAGACAAGCAGCAGAGGCTGGAATTCAGTGTTTAAAGGATGATTAAATGTAAGTGACTTAAATTAAACATTCCCATTTCTGGAACTGACACCATTTAAAACACACCATCTATTCCCTATTTCCTCTGACACTGATTACTACGCACTAAAAGATGAGCATTTTCTTACAGGCACTCAAGTACCAAACTAGGGATTTATGAATTGGAGATAATTAAAAGGTTTTGCATTACAAATAGAGTAAAACATTTACATTCCACGGGTCACCTGAGAACACTTAAAGAGTCAAAATGGACATTTTATACCTGAAAACCTGCCTGCTCTCTATCAAGGCTGCTAATTGAGGCACAAGTTGCTTGGAGCTATTTTAGAGTAGATTCACAATCAAACATTTGCTGAGCTTCTGGACAACCTGAGACAGGCTCGGGACCCATCGTTAATTCTCCCACATGATGCTCTGTAAGCCGAAGCTCCATTAAGCTGACACAAATAAATTGCCTCTTTCTCCTTGATAAATACACAGAGAGACTTGCAAGCCGTTACCTTTCAAAGACAAGGAGCTGTAGGTTTTTCTTGGCTAGCAACGATGGTACTTTACCAGGAGCAAGAATCAGCATGAGGGCTCACCCAAGCCCAGGAAAACTGGGAGAGCCTCTTCCTCACCCACCCAGAGCACCCACAGCCCCTCTCAGAGGCCAGTTTGGTCAGCCCCTACTGGTCCAATCTGGTGTAGGATGCCAGATTCATCACTCCAGTGACAATGCACATGAAGGGATTAATACCTGCCAGTATGGTAGCAGGTGCTGGAATTGCACATGGGCATCTCAGTAACTTCAAAGAAGGTCTTTTAATCACGCTTTTTCCTCCTTCCCTGAAATTCTCAAGCCAGAAAAAGCAGTATCGATCTCACTGCCTAGTAGAAATAAGATGGGGACTAATTGAGCACAGAGATCTCAGGGAAGGAGTCTCCAAGGAGTCTTTTGATTTGAACAAGGACCCTTACAAAATGTCAGAAGAAAGAGAAAAACAAAGGGGGGGTGGGGGGGTGGGATTTTAAAAAAAGACTAATCCTGAATCTTCCCTGTCAGCTTGCTTTTCCCTGCACTCACAGGAGTGCTGAGCATTGTAGATGCAAAACAGAAGAGGCTCCAAATACTGGGATGAGAGCTGTGGCTGCAAGTGTAAGACAGAGGGATAGGAGAGGCAATGGGAATGGCAGCAAATACAAGCAGTGACTCATGACAGCAGCAAACAAACACCACTGTAACAGTCTTTGCAATTGTAAATCAAACCAAAATAAGCAAGAATGACAGTCCAGCACAAGGAAAGTAAGGATGACAGTGATGGGAAGGGGGCGTGGAGGTTCCACCACGTTCACATCTCCTGCCACCGCAGCATCCCAAATGAGCAGCTCAAGAAAGAAACAGAGGAAAGGAAAGATGTATGGGACACCAGCAACTTCTTGTGATCTACATCCGTGCTTGAAGTTTTCATGACTGCACTGAGAGCAGAATTTATATCCCAAAGCCATGCAATAGCCTACAACACTGCTACTGGTTTTGACCCCTGGCCCCTGAAAGCAACTCTAGCAACAGAAATAAGAAGTCCAGCTTGGAGGGTTAATGAGTCAAACAGACCTTGTGCGGTGGGTGGATGGACAGAAGGCAACTGAGTGGGGGAGGAATCACACCAGTGGCAAGAAGCATTGGTTTAACTCCTCTGTAAATCCTCCAGTCAAGCATTTTCACAATTTCTTTTGCTCTTGCTTCATTACCTCCTAGTGAGAAACTCTTCCCTGATCCACACTTTGAATATTTTTTTCAGGCAAATCAAGGTATTTTTCCCCAGTGGGAACTAAAAGCTGGTGATCATCCTTTTTACAGACATCTTTTATGCATCAGAAAATGTACTGCCTGCACTCAGGCTTATATTTCCAAATACAACTCCTTCAGCTATTCCTCTCTGGCCTCATTTGCTGAGCCTCCCATCTGTGTGATTCAGCTCTAGACTTGCAAGCATGACCGTTCTCCTCCTGCCTTGCACTGCCCAGCACCCCTCCATGCAGCAGGAAGCAATTACAGCCCTGTCTTACACACAGAGCTGCTGTAAGGATGACTCAGAGAGAGATTTGATTCCTTTCCTCAAACCTCTGGAATGCTGTTGGCTTGTTTGAGCTGGCCATCCACAACAGCACCCATCACCACGTACCACCCTGCTCACTGCACTCAGTCCTTCAACTCCTGCTCCCTCAAAGCCACTTCCACACCCTTCTCTTCCCTACACCTCATTGTGTTGGTTGTCCTGCTGGTTTTGTTGTTCACCAAGACAATCCAAAAAGCCTCAGTCACATCAGCAGTGCTTATCTCACGCTAATGAGTTATCCCATTAAAGCTGGACAGATTTGCCTATTCGTTTTTCTTTTTAAGTCAGCTTTTCTCTTGGACCCTATCCTCCTTCTCCTCTCTGCTGTCTACAAAGTGCTCTGCAACTTTTTTTGAGGAATCCAGGTCAGATTCTCTGATCATTTTCTGTGTCTCTCTTTGGAGCTCTGGAGTGTACTTTGCTGAGCTCCCCTTCCTTCCCCACCGCATCCCTGGGGATCAATGGAATCGCCAATGACTGCCTAGTGTTCAGAGCTTGCCCAGACCAGGTTTTCCTTGTATATTATACCTAGAATAATTTCTCCAAGTCCAGCAGATGTGAGTATTGGATAATCTCTTCTCTACTCACATTTCCTCTCCTCCCCTGTTTGACCAAGCCACCAGTCTGTGTATGTCATCAGCACCAGTTTTGTGAGGACCAAAGCAGAGGAAGCACAGGACATATCCATTTATTGCAAATCCTTCATCTCTCCAGCCCTGTTTTAATCCTCTACGCCTTTTCTCACACATTCTACTTTTCTTTTTTTTTTGCAAGAAATTCCCCCAATTTGGAAGCCTTCAAGTAAATGATTTTTCCACTAGAGGGCACAAAGACAATTTCTCCTACATAGAAACTGATGTTAGGATTAATAAAATAATTACTAACGTTTCACCAAAGGTATCTCAAACTTCAGTAAATGAGCGTTTAACAAATTAAGATGAAATTTCAGCTCTCCAGGTACTACGTCACCACCCCATGTCTCTAACACATAGAGACTGAAAACCTAAAAATCCCCAAGTGACACTACTCTAACAAGATTTCTTATACAACACTAAGCACTTTACCCTGTGATTTCTACCCTCTCCACAATTTCCTGTTAGGCACAGACCACAGTACTTACAGAGCAATGGAGACAGAAAATCCGTCCTAGTATTTTCTAAGTTAAACTTACCCAGATTTAGCTTCAAGTCAATGAACATTTTTATGCTTTTGTTTCCTAAACCAAAAGAAGCTTCATGACAGCAAAGATCTTCTGCTTGCAGATACTTTTAGACCATGGTAAGTCACCTCCTGACCTGTCTGGGTAAACTAAAGAGACTTTTTGCCTTCAAGGCTCTTCTATTCAAAGAAGCTCTTCCACAGCTTTAAACATTCTCTTGTAGACTTGTTACTGGTTGCATCTATAACAGTGACAACACTTATAGGGAATAAGTCCATAAAACCATATAAATTCAATGGGAAAGCAATCAAGTCAAACAGTTGGTTACCCAAACCTGACAAGTGGGATGACAGCTGTAATTTCAGAGCGCTGTGCGCGTTGAGGGCACAGCAGCCCTCAGGGTTCATCCACCTCCGCAGCCCCACCAACGCCTCCAGGCACAGCCCAGCTTGCCCAGACCTACCTTGCCGAGTCCTGCACCCCTGAGTGCCCGCCCTGTCGGGGCTGAGGGGCCGTGCCAGTGCCCGGCAGCCCACCCGTGTGCGGGTGCCCACGCCCACGCTGCCCTCCATCGCCCGCTGTCCCTCGCCGTGCCCTCACTGCTCCAGCCCCAGGCCAGCGAGGTTTGCCTTCTGCCTGTGGATTCCCACTGACTGGAACGTTTTGGCTTGAACAGGAGTCAGCCCAGAGACTTTTGCTAGTGGACAAAGAGAGACAATAGCAATACGCAGGTGCTTCCTCCCATTTAAAGTGTTTACTTGTGCAGCTTAACACAGTGACGCTATTGTGAATTAGATCTGCATGCTGGTTTACAGAGTTCAAAAGGTAGCACGTAACAAAAGGAACCCCAAAACACTGCTTATTAAATTAGAGCATTTTTTTTCTTTCCTTTTAAAGTCTGCTTCCTTTGCCAATGCCAAGTAAGAGGGTTTTTCCAACCATACAATAACAACAGTTTCAAATGGGAAATGATACATACTGTACCAAAACAAAACATCAATTCTAGCACAAAAGCGAGGAGTTTATCAGTGTATCTCTGCTGCCTATGCAGCAGGCTCCTGTGGCATGGAAAAGAGAACTCCATCAGCCAGCAGTGAGGGCTGGCTCAAGAGCAGTGCACGTGCCCTGAGAAAAATCAAAAAGATCACGGGGGAAGGGAGGGTGTAGCTAAGCCACAACACAGAACTAAGGAAAACATCAGGCTGAAAGAGGAACAAAGGTGTAATTGTTTTATGAGATAAAGCAAGCGATTCAGCTGTATTCCACAGTAAATCGTTTGGCTTAGGACTGAAAGAGGCAACGGGGAAAGAAAAAAAAGGAGCATCTGATTCTAATTTTGTTGTCCTAAGCTTATATTACATGAATCAAGATGTTTACTAGAGGTGCCAGGCACTCAAATCCATGCTTGGATCTTGTACATAGGAAGTATCAGATGTGCTGAATGTCTTACAGTTCCCTCTACAGCCAGAGAAGGCCCAAAGGGACTCAGCATTTAACAGTAAAATAATAATAAAAACAATAACAATAATAAAAAAAGTCAAGACACGTTTTCTAGTATCTAAATGAAATCCAGCTTCACAGACACTGATTTGTGAAAATCTCAGTCCTCCCAAAAGCACCATCTTTTTATTGTTTGAGAAGTTTCAAATAAAATGTCACTATATTACAGATTCTGCAACTGAAGACTGCCCCTCATTTTCACATAAACTACACCTCAAAATGCCAGACATGCTGAAATCAATGCCACATCCATTCTCAATCAAACCCATTCTCTTAACATCAAAATAAACAGAATTGAGTCCTTTTGTCTGAGGGCCACATTATTTTGTCCCCTTCTCATGCTTTCAGCTATTTCAGAGGTGCTTCCACATTGACTTTCCTTCTTGGTGGGAACAGAGTGAGTGGGATTTGCACTTCGCTACTGTCTTCTGAGATCTGGTGGGATGGTTGCTCAGAGAAGGTCGGATACAGATTCCTTCTATTCTCTATCATCAATAAAGCCAGAAATGGCAATTCAAATCCCTCTCCCCATTGCTCCATCACAGGCATGTGCTAGAAGGCAAGTGGCAAGGGTTTCTTTCACTGATGCCAAGTGGCAGAGTAATGCAATGCCTTAAAATTAGCAGGTTAATAATTTTAGAGTTGCTTTTGTGCAGCTCAGCAATCCCGTGTCCAGCTTACCAGACTTCTCCTTGAAGCAAGATAAGAGCATGGGCATATGTGCGATAATAACAGCTGCAGAAACACATGAACTCAGCTGTTTACTAAAAGGTTGGACCAAACCTTTTTTACCTGTGTTTTTAGTCTGTCAGCATTCTCACCGCCCCCCCCCTCCCCCCCCCCCCCCATCTGAAACAGCACTGGCAAACAGCAAGTGGGCTTCATAACCTCAAACCACCTTGTCAGTTCTGCAGACAAACCTCTGCCAAGCGGAGGTTAAATGAGCATCTGCAGTTGGTTCCAAGTTTTCTCCAAATACATTGTGTGCAGTGCGGTGTGGTCTCAGGTATGAACTCAACTCCAGGGTAAATGCTAGGCAGTCTCTGCCCCAAATCACTCAGCATCACCATGAGCAGCCATCCTGCTCCAGCACACCTTCCAGCAGCCCTGCAGAGGGGACCAGGGACCTTGTGAGGTGGTCAGCAGAAAGACAGCACCCCTGCATCTCTTTTATAGTGAGTTTTAGTCTTTAGTTTTGCTGCACACAAGCAATCCATGTATTTTATTTTTATGGCTTTTATTCTACTGCTGCACACAGTTCCTGAAGGGACACACGATGCCATTTATTTAGAGGAGATCCAACTGAAAAACAATTTAATGCACATTCACTGAAAGAACATCAGAACGTAAACAGGTGAAAGTAACTTCATTTACCAGCAGTGGCTTATGGGCACTCAGAGACACTGAGATTTATTACATACTGCCTTGGGCAGGTGGAAGGACAGAGAGAGCAGAGATGAATTTCTGGCTGTAAAGCGTCATAAATGCCAAAACCCAAATGAGTCTTTACAAGATCTATTACTTGTACTCGCTCTGAAGCTACAAGAAGGTGATGGCCAAGGGTCCAAGCCACTGCTGAGGACCTCCAACATCCTTCAGGACAACAAGGCTTGGTCCCACCAGGGCAGGAAAGCTGCCCTCTCGCAGTGCCACTTCTGGGCACTATGGGCCAGTGCATCAAGCTCTGCACAGTTCAGAGGGAGAATGGGATTAGGTGGGATAAATTGGTAATAACATTAGGAAAGCTTTTCCAAAGCTCTTAGTATGACAGAAGAGGCCAAATTACACAAATTACAAATAATAACCACAAGGAAACACCTCTGTGGGGAAAGACTTTTGCAAAATCCTGAGCTTGACTGTTTGTTTTAAATAACTAACAACAGAAGCAACAATTCACCCCCAAAGTACCGCAGCCTGAAAAAGTTGAATGCTGCAAGCAGCAACACACAGAGGTCGGAAGCAAATGCAGCTGGAATTGGCAAGAAGAACAAATGAAAGGTTTTCATTGTGTCAAATGAGGCTTTCGAGCAGACCGGTAGTAACACCATGTTCAAAACTTTGTTGCACGACTTTTATGATTCCTCCCAGCAGCACGCAACAAAACATATCTGAGTTGTAATCAATTTCTTACAGCCTTATATAAACATTATAGGAATTTTGTCCTCTGTAATACTTCTTGCTCTCAAGGCTGCAATAAATAAGTCAGTTACAACCCCATTGCCACTCTCTCTCCTATCTCACTGTCTCAAGTCACTGCTTTTATTTCTTTTAAGCAACCAGTGTAACCACTTTCAGCTTCAAAAAAACACTTTAAATGTAACCTGTAGCTAAACTCTAGGCAGAACGAAGCATTTTACATTCAGAGGGAAGGAGTGGAAAAGCTATTTTCCACTGTTAACCCTACCTTCCTTTCCTCTACAATCTCTCTTCAGTATCAAGGAAGGGAATTATGGTAGCAAATCTCTCAACCAACAACTCAGAGAGAATTGGGTCTGGAAAGCAGCAAGCACATCAGCTGCAGAGGATGAGAACACTGGCCCTTGAGTGTAGTTGTCAAGCCAACTTCTCCAGTGTCACCTCACTGCTTGAGGACAGTATTCTGGCTGGAATTTATGGAGGCAGGAGAGGACCAGGATGGGCAGGAGGGGCACATGCCAATGAACATCCATCTTTTGAAGGCAGAGACCTTCTAGGAGATGAGTCATTCATTTCAGCCTGTCCTCAGGCCCTGCCCAAAGCACCTCACACAGCAGATCCAAGCATTAACTACCATGCTGGGTCCCCAGTTGTAGAGATATCTGAGAGGGGAATGGCCTGGGCACACTTCAGGGCCAGGACTCAGAGCTCTGGATCACTTAGGCACTGAACTGTCTTGCTTCAAGGCACTGGCTTTATATTGTCTATGAAGAATGGCCATAGGTTGTCAGACCACCTGCCTACCCATTCCATAGTTTCATCTCAAGGAACAGCAGCACCAACTGCTTTAGGAGGAATCCCAGAGGAGGACAAGGGCATGGCAGTGCTTTCCCAGAGAGTACTCCACCTGGCAGAGGCTGTGCCTCAAGGACCACCCGTGCCAGAAACATGATCTTGGTATAGCCCTTTCTGTTTTCTCTGGATCATTCTCTCCCTCTGTTTCATCCAGTGAGTGACAAATTCACCTCACCACTATGATAAAGCACCAGGGAGGTTGGAAGCTGGGGGGAGAAGAGACACCTGAGCCAATTTCAAAGGTTTTGCATCCTTTGAACACTTCACTCATACATAATTGAAAGGGCTGTATGTTTGGACTACAGGAAAGTAGAATTTTTTCTTTTCCCTACTACCAGACCCATCACGTGAGGGACGCTGTCATCCGATAGCCTTGGGGGAGGTTTGCAAACTTGGACAATTTACTGAGAAGCAAAGTAAACTACTACTGACAGCAAGCGGACCAGAGCCCAGATCCCTGAGAGGTTCTGACAATGGGAGGACCCAGAAAAAATAAGCCAGCCTTGACCCGGCATCAGGGGAGGCCGAGAGGAGCACATGCATGTATTTTATTTCACAGTAACCTCTGTTTGACCAGTTATGCAAATAAATCTCTGCTTGTCCTAAGTACACTTGTAGAGACTGAGGGAGAATTTGGAAGACTTCACAGCAGAGCCAGACCTGCTGGTCACTGCATTGCAACTGAACTTCTCAACAGATGAAATATTAAGCAGGCAAGAATGGCACATACAGCCCATAAAACAAAGGAAACTGCAGCCAGAAAAAGGAATGCAACCTTAAAAGAGGGGGGAAAAGGAAAAAAGTACTTAAGAATTGGATACATTATCATGATCACTTGAGCCCCTTACAGGCAGAGAAGCAGTATTAGGTCCCTGGAGAATACATCCCAAGGCAGTGAGAGACATGGGAGCAATGTGCCACTAGAGTCCCAGCACACAGGAATGAGTGCAGCTGCTGGGAGCATGGCAGGGGCCTTTATGGGTAGGGAAAGCCCTGTGTACCCAGGGTATTTAGCTGATTAAAAAGAACAAACCAAGACATGTGTATGACACCCAGGCTGCCCTCACTGCAGGAAGGACTTGGCACCTCTTGTTTTCCATCAGCACATGTGCTGCAGTGCTGGCAGCGGCCCATGCAGAGGGTCCCCAGGGCAGGGACCACACCATCACCAAGGGATTTGCTCCATCCCTCACACTCCATTCCCCCCAGGGTCCATTACTGAGCCTGTTCAGAGACTGCTGTCACAGGCAGCACACTTAAACCTGACTTCAGCTTCCCCTTGCTTAAATCAGTGTCACTCAGACATTCACTTACCACTAAACACTGAGCTTGCAGTGCCAGCTCAGCTTAACTGTGCCAATACTCAGCGAGCTTGATGTGAGCCCCCCAATTTTCTAACTGTTCTAGTTACACAGCTCCTTTTTTCCAGCAGGGCAACACTTCAGAACATCAGCATGAAGCCTCCTGAGATTAACAGAGTACCTGCATATGGGCTTGTGAAGGGACGTGATTCAGCTGAGGGCAGGAGTGGAAGGCAGACCCCTAAATCCTTACACACACCAACTTCACCAAGCCATGCTCTGCAGCTGGGAACAGCAACTGTCCTGCATCCTCTGCAACACTGAGGCAGAGCAAGTGTGTACAGCTGACCCTGAGCAGCACAGCTGTTCCAACCCAAGGCACGCTGCTCCTCGGAGCTGGTCAGGAGAAACACAGCACAAGTCAAGTGAAACATAAAGAAAACTTTCATTCTGCTTAAGACATTCTCATCTGGAGACTCATCCACCCCTACCACCTCTCCTGCATGTCCTGCCCACGGCAGATGCTGCCCACCGAGATGGCCAAGGTTTGACCCGAGCCTCCCATGGGGAAGGTTCAGCTCAGGCTTCTGCAGCACGAGAAGCTGCAAACCAGCAATGCAGAGGAGAGGGAGTCACTGCTTCAGTGCACTGATCCATACAGACAGCAAGAGGCAGGGGAAGGGGGAAAAAAAATGCACTAAAAATTCTTTTGACAGGGTGAAAAATGAAAGCAAAGTGAAACACAGCTCAATCTGTCAAAACAAAATCACAGCGAGCCCACTGAAAAGAAAAAAAAACCACACAGCTCAGCTCGCATTTTCTAGTAGGCAATAACTGGTACATTTGTTTTCCTGAAGATAAGCGGGTGAGTTAAGTTTGCCAGACAACACTGAAGAGATTTGAAAGGTAATCACAGCAGAAGCACAAACGATCAGATTTACCAAAGACACTAAGGACTTGCTCACTTCCACCTTGCCATTCAACAGACTCTCAAAGAAGCTTTACAGTTGTGCTGCTGAGCCGATGGAAGGGCTCCAAAGCACCTGATCAAGACAAGCTTTGCCCTGTCCCTCTGAGCTCATCATTCAAGGAGGAGAAAAGATGATGCCCTTAGTAGAAAAGAGCCACAAATTGGCATCGCGAAAGGTCCCATACAGTGAATTTTTGATCAAGGTGGTAAAGGCCAACACAATAGCCAAGCTACAGAAAACCCATTAACCTGGTAAGAGACTCCTAACAATGTTACCCAGAGGGTATTTTGAATGGTGAGACAGTCTGTAATTAGCTTAGGTGGGCCAAACTAATTTATTCATGGCCTGAGGAAGCATCTCCCAATGCAAGAGATGTACAAGATATATATTTATAGTTCTTTTCTTGTAAACTCATTAAAGGTTTCAGAGATGAATGACCACGGCATTTGACTGTTTTCTTATAACCTGGAGATGCAATCAGTAATGAGTGAGTGAGCCAGGAGAACAAAGGCAGGGGCTGCACAGGGCTCTAAGTGTGGGAGGGAAACACACCAAACAAAAATCCAAACCAAGACTTCTGCTACACTCCAATGTGAAACTGCCATTTTTAGCTTCATTTTGTAATGGACAATAATACGCATGTCCATTTTCTATAAATGTGTGAAAAGCATTTCCATAAAACCCATTTTAACAAGGTCCCGAGCATTACAAATAAGAAATAATATGCTGGAAACAGTTAATATAGATGTGTAGCACCCCATATATATTCAGAACTGCATTTGCACATTAAAAACTTAAAACCAGTCTTCCAAATAAATCAGCATTATAAAAAAATTCTAATTTCCCAATGTTTCCATTCCAGCAGACCTTTGCCTACTCAGATCTTTATTAGCCAGAACTGGGTTGCAGGTGCACACAGAAATCAAACTGGGATCTGGCACAAGATAGATGGGAAGGAATATATTTCTTTTTTAAGTTTCCTTTTTCTGTTTCTCATTTAACATTTTTAGGGCATCTTCTAACACGTCTAAGTCTCCCCGGCAAACACAGCTTTTCCAATTGCAGCTGCAGTGTTCTAACCTCTCCTCTTTACCCCTCTGTTGGTTGCCTATTTTTGCAGGAGCTGAAATTCTACCACTTCTGTTACCGAAATTCTCCACCTTCTCCCCTGAGGTTTCCCCTTTCATCAGAAATTAACTCTTCCCTGTTATACATCAACCTTCTCATAGCCAACTGCTTGGTATCAGGTACCACATTCCCACGACACCCTTGTACAAAGCGAAGAGCATCAAGCCATCCTCCATCACAGTTTTGATGTCACATTATTTTTGCTTTTTAAGGTATTAAAAAGCTGGCATAATTTTCCATAGAAACTTAATCCTGCAAAAATTGTTCTCAAAACTGGGAAAGAAAAACTGAAAATGAAAGTCTTTGATAAATACGCAGAAATTTCCTCATCCTTTTGTATAATATAACTGGAAATTATGAGCAGTTTAAAAGGGGAAAATCTGGGAACTGCCAGCAGTTAACGCCACAACAAGCCCTGCATCCTGCCTGAGCTGTGGCCAGCAGAAGACAAAACACTCTAGAAATTAGTCACCTCCAATTTCGACTATCAGCAAGAACCTGAGCTAATACCAACCCTCTCCCAAAAAAACCATTCACAGAAACATACATATTTTTAATTAAAAATAAGAACAGTATTCCTCAAACCTCTCTCCTTGTCAGCTCAAGGAGGAACATTTCAATACCCAGCTGACTGACAGGTCTTTGGAGATTGCAGACCCCATTCGTACCCCTGCCCAAGGAGCCCTACAAGCTTCTCCTTGGAGCCCTCTGAGCCCTTCAGCTCTGCACATCGCTCCCAAGGAGGAGTGGGAACCTGGCATCGTCCTTCTCCAGAAGGCACAGCCATGCCATGGCAAGCAAGCTCTGCTCTATTTCGTGCCCTGGCTTCAAAAGCTGTTGTTTCCTCTATTGATCACCTTCCTCCTACCAATCTGCTCATGTCTGGTCTCTGCTCTATTTCTCCATTAACTCTCTTTGTTAATGGAGATATCCCAAATGTTCGCCCCCACCTCTGTGTCCAGGAGCACAGGCAGCCCCTATTTTCTCCCCAAGTTTTAAGAGAGCTGCCTGTTACCTCGGGCTGGGAAGCAAAATTATAATTGTAGGAAATGTATTTAGGAAGAGCAGACTACCAGAACGGGAACAGTGGGAGAGATGAAAGAGGGTTTGTGCTGCCAACAGTGTGCAGGAATGGCCAAGTGTCCAGAGGCTGAGCAGGGAGGGCCCCCTTGCCTGACCAAGAGCTGTCTGGTTTTTTGGGATGGTTGAAACCATCCACCATAGACTGCATTTTGGATGCAGAACATTCCCCTGCACATGGCCAGTCAGTGGCACACCCAGCTCAAAGCAGCCGAGGCAGTTTCAGTTGTTCATCCACCTGAACCCTCAAAGCTCATTTCCAGCATCCAAAGTGGGATTTTCTCATCCCTTTAATGGCCTGAGCAAGTGACCATCCCTGCTCTGAGAGGCTGGACTCCTCCCTGCTGGGAGGCAGGGCTGGGCAGAGAGCTGCTCATCCAGCACAGATCCAACCTGATCCAACCACTCCTAAACCGGCACCTCAGCAGAAGCTTCTGAGATGCCAGAAAGTGGATTGTTCCAGATCCTCAGCAGAGGGTTTCAGGCCACCCAAGCTGAGCAGCTGGGTTGGAGAGTGGGTATGAAGCACATTAGCAGAAGCTGAACATGGAGCATTTCAACTTCCAAGGCTGCAGTTTTATCATCTCACACAGAATTCAGGCACTTATTAACACACATACAGTGATGGATAGCAAATTGCAACAAGAATAATGGGACAGCAAGGGAAAAAATGCAAATTAACAAAATAAAGCTGATTCTGATGGCATGAAATTCTTGTCACTCCTAGATTAGCCTGTAGTCCATTTATCATCCACTCTGGGTTTTGGTTTTGTTTCCCTTAATTCTAGGGAGGTCTTTTGAGAAACATGACATTTCTTCCCTCTCTAGGAAAAAAAAAAAAAAAAAACAAAACAACTAATCTGCACTGCATATTTTTAAGATTAACAATCCAAGGTCAACCTCCTGAAAGGAGTTGTACTGGTGAAATATTTTTCCAAACCATATTTCAGTGAAAGAGGAATTTCAGCTTGACTTGGGATACTTGCTTTTAACTTTGGCATGTTCCGGGGCTTTTTTTTGGCTTCTTAAACCATATCAACCAACTAGGACTCCTAGGCCTCATTAAATCAATACCCTTCAGGTTAATGCTGATTACCAAAAGGACAAAGATCAAGCACTACAGAAAAAAATAATAATATCAGAATGGACAGAAAAGGTGTATAAATATTGTTCTATTCTTCTATTCTTGCTCTGCCAAAAGGAAAAAAGAAAGCCAAAGCCAGCAGTGTCAAAAAATAGTATAGAGTACCTGAGCAAAGTTATCGAGAGAGGACTGAATTAGTGAATGGGACCTTTGCTTGGTCAAGATACCCCTTCATTTGGGTAGAAAGACTCCTTGTCAAGGGAGTCAATGAAGGCTGGCTGGAATAATCTCTTCTGGCTCTATCAGCGTGTGTAGATGAGCACAATTACACAAGCAGAGGTAATTTTGTGAATCAGTGGACTAAAGAAGCCCCCCAGCCTGCCTGTGTGCAGTCCCACCAGTCCAAGTGACTTTCATGGAAGTGATCATGGTCCAGCTACATCAGCCCGCTTGCCGTGAGGAAGGCAGGGTCTGGCAAGGCTGGGCACACATGGAAAGCAAAAAGGGAGGGTAAAAAGAAAAAAAAAAAAGAAAAAGAAAAGGACAACCAGTATCTTTCAAGGGGCAAAAATTTCCTGGGAGATGCAGAGAAACACATTTTTTCCTAATGCCAGCAAGTAGGTCAGAACCAGACTCCCGAGACTCAAAATCCAGAAATCCATCTCAAACGTGTGGCTTCTATTTACATTTCGCTAAAGAAAACTGGCAGAACAACTTCCTCCAGAAATTGCTGATCTCTGCAAGCTCCAAGGACGTGTAAAGAAACTTTTACACGAGGAGCTTTCAAGTGTAAGAGCCACAGAAGAGGGCTGTTTGTTTTTACAACCTGTTCCCAGGCCGAAACCCTCCGTTCCAGAGTGAGACTAATGTATACAGAGGTGTTTACAAGCCTCTCCAATGAGAATTTTACAAACGGAAGAGCTGAGACAAGCTGAACTGTAGCCTTGAGAGTTATGAGCGCGATACCACACTCTTCCTGTCTCCAGAGGTGACCCATCTCTTACATGTCATCTCAGCCTCACACACAAGCGTTAATTTGGGACCGATGACTCACGATTCCTGTTTTCCAGAACATTCAAACCAATATTGTAAGGAAACCTGTTGTGGTTTTTTTCTCCCCCACCACATTAGGCTGAGTGGCTGTGTAAGTACAGGAAAGGCAGGAAGAAGTAAAAAATTGAGAAAAAAAAAAAAAAAAAAGATAAACAGTTCTGTTATTCTGTTAACCTTTCCTGAGCCTTCACAAGTGATGTGCTGCAGAAGGTGCCCCCTGCGCAGGTCACTGGGTGTGCAAAGGCTTTGCATCAAAAGGCCAAGGGCTCATTGAAAATGCTGGTGACACCTGGTTGATCTGGAGCAAACCGAGGACAAACAGACCCAAACACTCAAACATCCCAGATGCACCATCAACACACTCAGCCCCTTCCAGGAGTTGCACCACGCTGCCTGGTTGCCCAAACAACAAGTACATCAAACTGTCTTGCTCCACTAATGCTGAAAACTTGGGGGCAAAAAACAAGGAGAAAACAACAACAACAAAAGGCAGCTGATCACTTAAATAGACTGAGGGCACACTGGCATGGCTATCTCCAGCAGAACAAAAGCTCTCCCCAGTGAGCCTCATCCTCCAGAATGGCCCCAAGGAGCACGTTGCTGCAGCAGAAGCAAGGCCCTGCTGCAGATCCCCAAAACCCCTGACAGTTCCCAAAGCAAAGCTGCCATTTGCAGGAGGCTGGTCTTTGGCTCCAGGGCTGTCTGCACACTGCTGCCAAGGCTGAAAAAGGTTTTTAAACTCTCTCACTACTTAAACGGCGCAGAAGCAACAGGGCTCTGCAGTTGGAAACCTGTCCAATGGGTCCATGCAGCAGCCTGGATATGAAGCCTGGGTCCCTCACTGCCAGGACCAGGATCCTCTTAAAGAATAACATAAGAATGCAGATTATGCAAGATTTCTAGTGGAGACAGGCTGAAGGTTCCCAGGTAAGGTGGGACCACATCGCACCACCGTTTGTACAAACACTAAGGGCCACCTTCCCGATGGCCTGGGGATCTCACAGCCCTGTGTCCTGCAGCTGTAAGCTTGGTGAATTAATCCCAGAGGATGTATTTGCCTCCAGTAAACAAACAAAGGTGATAAGTGATAATATTATTTATTGCAAACTCATATAAAGCCACAGCCACCCTGCACTGCTGGCAGAGAAGAAATCATGCCAACATCCAAGGCACCTTCAAGACCCCTCATCAGCTGCTTTTCCTTTCTGAGGAGCGCCACCTTTTCTGAAGACATTGCAGAGCCCATAACTCCAACCAAAAGTGACATGACTTCATTTCCTCTGGAAAACAACAGTTCTACCAGCCCCTCCTTCCCCTTGCACTCTCACGAGCAAAGCGCTCGGATCTCCAGGAAGGGGGTAAGGTCAGGAGCAAACGTCTGAATTGCTCCCAGATTAGCAGCCCAGAGGGAGTAATTCCAACAGAAAGCATTTACAATATTCTTGGTATTAAATGCTTTTGGTCAAGACGAAATTGGTTAAAGTTGCACTTCTGGTTTTTTTTAAAGCTCTGAAGTAATTTCTTTCCCCAGAGCTGCCTCCACAGGCTGAATTTGTGGGAAAAGGGAGATTTTAGAGACAGAAACAAACCCAGCTAAAAAATAAACTCAGGCAATTGCTCAGGTATTGAAGCCTGATCTATTATTGTCCACAGAAGCAAAGCACTCACATTAGAAAGGCAAATTGTTGCACCTAAACTGATGGTTGTGTCACCCTAGTTTCCTGAGATTAATCCTGTTTTAGTCAAACCCTTCTCTAAATACAAATTGGAAAACTAAACATACAATCAAGCAAACATCTAAAAAACCCTTGACTACAATTTGGCTGGACAAGAGCTTTATGAGGAGCAGCTGGTTTATCCCCAACATTTCTGAATTATTTTATTAGGCTCCAAGAGCTCTTAGACAAGGTTGACAAAACCACATTAAATCACTGAATATTTAACACTCCCACTTATTACATTTTGCCCTTCTCCCTCTTTGCAACACAAATCAATATTTTTTTGCTTTTTATTTCCCAACTTCCCTGATTCTCCACACAATGACTTTCGATCACAATATTGGATGGGGAGCACCTCATCTATTAAAATGCCATCAGTATCAGCTCTGTAGGTGATGACTTCAGAGAGGCTGCTCTTTTTTTTTTCCTTCCCCTCCCTCTACAGCTTCACATTTTCTTGCAAGGAAAAGGGCACTGTGCTCTCAGACTGGAACTGATAAAAACCACTACAGAGCAAAGAAAGGCCTAAAGGCTGAACGATCTAGTTTTAACTCCTTCAGAAAAATATTGTTTTCTAAAACCAAGTCTGAAGTAAACAGTACCTTGGGAAGATACTGGATGAAAGAGAAAAATATCACAGTTTTTGGAGGTTTTTTTGGTGCCAGTTGGACTCTAACTCACTTTTATGCACCAAGTTTTATAATCTAATGAATCAAAATACTCCAAAGAAAACAGAGTTAAAAAGCACGTTTAAACCACAGGAAGGCCTGGCTTGACAATGTTTCCAATCTTTTTAAATGAGGTAAGAGCCATCAAGTCTTGGACAACTGCTGAGAGGCAAGTGTGGGAGAATTCAGGACATCCATGGGCTGCCTGACAGTCCTTGGCTGCAAACACTCAGAAACACTCCCAGTGCAGCGATTTCACGCAGAAGCACAGCAGTATGATGACTGATGGCCACAAAAAAACCATAAAGACAAGGGTATTTTAAATATCCCAAATTATTATGCTTCAAACAGTTCAGCAGAGTTTCTCGCCCATCAGTACTCGGTGCAGATATCCCCCAGCACTCCTGCAGGCCCTAATTATGCCTGTTTGGCAAGGTGGAAACCATGGATGTGGGACGGACAAACACGGATGGGTAACAAGCACTGAACCATAGAAAGATCTGGTTTGGAAGGGATCTTAGACATCATCTAGTTGCAACAAATAACCAAACACTGTGTCCTGGGATTTAAACAGCACCCAGGGCAGAGATGCAAATCACTCCAGAAACTGTGGAGAAAGGAAGGAGGAACCCCTTCTGATTTACAAACCTTCAATGCTCTGACGCTCCATGCTTTTAAACATCACTGCTGGCAGCGAGAGCATCCTGGGCTGGGCCAGGCACAGGGCGTTGGGTGGAGCAGCGACAGCAACGCCTCCCGATGTGCTCCAGAGAAACCTTCTTATTCCCAAATCCAAACTTAATATTGATTTATATGCTCAAGCATGAAGCCATATCCCATCCAATGTTCTTAATTTCAAAGGGCTGTGTTTTGTTTTCGGTGGCTTTTTGCCTCAGTCTTGGTTGCTCCAACAGTTCGTGTATATTTAATTACTGGCATCCTCTCAGACACTGAATTTTGGCCCTTGGTAATACCCTGTGGCAAGGAGCTCTGTGAATTAACAAGGGGGGAACCATTCCCTGTTTCTTTTGGAGTGCAATGCTAAAGCTGCATAGCTAAATTCCCAGAGGCCAGGAAATGAAAACATTAAATATTCTAATAACATCACTAAAGAAGTCATGTTTTACATATATGTCATTCCAATGAAATATTTTTCCTGTTTAATCATTTAGTGTTAATGCAACTCATGCTGGTGTTAAAGGTTCACACACAAAAAAAGGGAAAGGAAGGATATCACATGGGAATCCCATACAGGATATAACACAACCAGGCAACCACTACTGCACCCTCGAATTTCACATTTTTAATTTTGTTGATTCTAACTAGACACATTTAATGGCACAGTAATTATATAAATTACCCAGAATACATAACACTGCATTTATACATAATGAATGAACTGTTGCAGAGGAAATGCCAAGGAAATATCTTAACTAAATTTTTATTCAGTTTTGTTCTTTAAAATAAAAAAAACCCAAAAACAAAGGCCATGTAACTGAAGCAAAATGATGAGTAAAATCACCTTCTGTAAGAAGGTTTTTCCCAAAGACCTTTGCTTAAATCTGGGCAATTAAGACATTTCCAGGAGGTTGAGGACTGCAAACCAACAGGTCCATCTCTCCCAGAACTGTCACAGAAAAAATTCAACTTCCTCACTCCAAGCAAAGTCCCGGGCAGCCTCAGCTGAAGCTGCCAGATGAGCAGGACCATAAGTATGCAATGTAACAAAAAAGTGAAGGGGAAAAGGAAATTTCCTATTTAAGAGCTGTCACATAAAATGAAACAACCTCCTTTAATTGAATTTAATTTGGTTTCCTGACACAAGCCAAGGACAGATGCAGTATGACTGAGATTGTCTGGCAGGAGCAGACAGTTAGTCCAAAGCTGTGAGAGTTTATACAAACATGTTAGAATAAGATTACACAAGCGTGACACAGATGCACAGACAGTATTCAAGCAGATGCTGGTGTGACAGTCTTGCATTTGTGTCTTTTTAGGAGAGGGATGGGGTAAAGGGCAATGAATGTGGATGGAAATTGCAGCTTCTTGGAAAAAGGTGAGAGCAAGACTCTCACCTCCGAGCATTTCTGCCCAGGCCACCAGACAGAAACACCCCATCCTACAAAGCCCTTTGACTGAAGCCTTTCTCCTCCACCACCTACATCAGGAACCATCATCTCTTGACATCTCTGCAGAGACCCATGCTCAAAAACTCCCTTAGACTGCATACAGGGCTGGTTAAAACTTGGTGAAATAAGACCCACACAGCTTCCCACAGGGCTGAAGACGATATAAACCCCACCAGCTTGGTGGCACAGTAGTAGGAAAAAACATCCCCCTGACTCCACCTGCCCCCATCTGGCCTGACCCATCCATGTGGACAATTTGCCATCCCAGACACCAGGACACCCTCCCTCCATCTTCCTGTGGACCTGCTGGCTCAGGAAGGGACATCTCCAGCCACCACAGACCTGTGTCCCAGCAGATGTGGGTCTAGTCCCCAAAAGATGGATTTCACATTGCAAAATCCTATCCGTGCCTGGGGACCCTACAGCTTTTATCATCTTCATTTACTTTCCACCTCACAAGGTCCTCAACTGAAAGGTAATACTTCATTATTTAAGCACTTATGTAGCTCAATTCTAGTGGTTTCTGCACATCACTCAGGCCGTCTGCTGACAGCTGCAAGTGAAATCTCTAAGCGCTGCTGGAACTTGCACTGATTGGTAATGAAATGGCTTTGAACCAACATTTTCATCAAAGGTGCTTCTGCCTCACCCTTTTGCTAAATACAAAGTGGTTTCCCTGTTGGGAAAGATCACGAATGCTAGAAATAAGAACTGTTTTGAGCAGAAGCTCCAAACAAAGCAGAAAACTTGGAAATCACCTGAGGAAATCAACTTTTCCTCCCTACGAGATTTGAACTGTTGGATAAAGCAATCTTTATCCAGCAAATCAATGCTAATTTCTCATGCCCATCACAAGGATGACCACACTGTGCTCAGCTATTTCATGTCCAGAGCTGAGCTGAACATGGCCCTGAGGAGCTACTGGTGATCTCTCAGCAGCTTCTTGGCACCAGATGCCTCTCAGCTCTGCAGAGTTGGAGACAAAACAAAGAGATACTTAGACACCCTTTCCTCCATCAATAATCCTTCCTGCACACAAGAACACAACTTTTCCCCGGGAAGGAGGCAAAGAAACACCTGTAAACATTAAAAAAAAATATTTCACACAAAATTTATACTGAGCTTGCCAGCTACCTCAAATGATTTTCCGAAGAAGTGGTGTTTACAAGGCTAGCCAACAACTTCTGAGCAAACCTTGTAAGTCAATTAAATACTACTCTGACACAGAGTCGTGGATCATCCAGTGCTCAAAGAGTGGAACTGTTGGTTTTAGTCAAAGGCAGCAATCTGGTAGTAGATACATCATTGTGTCCTGGCCAACAACTGACTGGTGTCATTAGAAAGTATTTGTTCCACCAACTACAAAATTAATTATAAAGTCGTGTCAGGTCATTCAGTTGGAAAATAATTATTTCACTTCACAGCATTAAATAAGAGACGGTGCCCCAGCTTCGTCAGTAGTATGCAAATTGCAATGGATTGCTTGGGACTAACCCAGTTATCTCCAAAGCCAGGGGGTGCCCAGCACATAACCCAATATACTCCTCAGTGGTGAGATGGAAGAATATCACCTTGTAAGAATCCAGTTTGGCAACAAGGAAAATGCAGCAGATGAAGAAAAAAATGCAGCGCCAGTGAGCAGGTTCTGCAGCAAAAATTTTAATTTACCTACAGTCAAATAAAATTTCAAATATAACAAACGTGATGCTGCAAGAGTCCCTGAGCTGGGGAAGGACTGATAATATCAACATTTGCTCTGAGCCAGGACCACATGTGGTGATGGCATATCCATTCAAAAAAAACCTTTGGAGACTGCTGCACATGGAAACTCTGCTGGAAGGCCATCACTTACGAATTTGGGAGCAGGCTGGTTGACTGCTTTTCTTTTCTAAGGAGTTTTGGTAAAGGCACTACAAAAAACTTTGGTAAAGTGTTGTGGTGTCATGATGTTATGACTTCAAAAAATCGGCACTACATATTTCTGGGGTAAGACACCCAAATGTCCCTGCACAGAAGGGATTTTGCACCTTCTCTTATCACCCAAGAGCTGAGACACCAGACTGCCCTCAGGTCAACAAGCCATCTGCATAAGGTTCAGTTGTACTGATACACCAGAAGAATCAGGAAGACTACAGAGATTTCAGTGGATAAAGTTACAATAACTAGTCTTCTCCAAACCAAAGCCTGTTGCCATTTACAAGTAAACAACCTCTCTTCTCCCCAAGATTTACCAGGAATGCACCTGATAAGGTGTCCAACTCCCACCTGACTACCTGGTTTTCCCTAAGTGATGGATGCTGTCCTTGAGGCAGCTCCCGGACTTTTCAAATTCCCTCTGCAACATGAAAGGACAAACCTTCATCTCCCTTCTACAGCATGTGCTTACAGAAAATATTGCACATTGACAAGCACACACATTTAGTTTTAAAGACTGTCGTGAAGAAACTGTATAAAATAAAAAACACCAAAACCAAACCCCAGATACTCATCCCCTGCTCTTTCTCCATGAAACACCTGCAGCCCTGAGAGACACAGTTTATTACATTTGAAGCAGCCCTGCACATTGAAACTCCTTTTATTGCTTTGGGGACTTGCATCACAGTTCCCTTCAGTTTGACAAATATTTTCTCATACAGCACGACACAACAAAGTTGGCTCCCAAGGAACAGGATAGAGATCTCATATATATGTGTGTGTGTGCATAAAAACAAATAATACCCACACATTTCCATCTGATGCACACCGACATTTCCTTATCAATGCAAACCGCCCTGCCCTACCGGTCCCTCAGGCTACGTGATGTTATGAGCACTGTGAGATGTGGATGTGAGGAGTTTCACACCCAGATGACCTTGTCACACAGGTATATATCCCTCACTGCTGCAAATGCCAGGCATATTCCTTGTTAGTTCCTGAGCCTCTGCTTCGACCTGGCTCTGGTATGCCAGGCCATTGATAACTGCCAGATCCACCATCTGCTGCTGAAGTGCCCATCAAGGCCATTGCAGAGAAGAGTGATCTTGTTGCAGAAACAGGGGATCACTTTGCACCTCAAAGCACACCAGGTTTAAATCCTCTGCCTCAAGAACCATAAAAATAAATAAGCCACCTTTTTAAAAGCTACAAGAGATGATAAAACTTTTCTTCTTCAGGACAAGGGGAAATGGGCTCAAGTTGCACCAGTTCAGGTTGGATATTAGGAAAAATTTCGCACATCATGCTACACAGGAGTCAGAGACTTAGGGATGACGGCTGCTCTCACATCACCTGGGGTCACGCACATCCCCACGCTCCAGAGCTCAGAGACAACGCTGACCAGAAGCACCAGCAGACTCAATTTTCCAAATCTCCCATGCACCTGGGCCACTGGACCCACAGTCACATCAGCTAAAAGCAATTTGCCTTTTTTTCATTGCCTTTAACAGGCTTGAGGGTTTTATTCGTTTATTTGTTTTTAAACATGTAACTTGCTATCTATTTTCCATTCTGATTTGTCTTTCACAGGTTTGCCTTTTGGCTATGGAAATGACACTTTATTTGTCCTTTTTATGAAGTTTTAAATTTAAAGCTCTTTCACATTTTTGATCAACTGTCTGTATTAATTTCCTCTTCAATTTAGATAGAGTTTACTTGTATCTGTTTCTCAAGCAATATTCCCTCTCACTGAATAAGGTTCAAACATACTCATTTCCTCATGATGGATTATTTTCATTAGATTCAACTCCTTTTGAAGTATATGTCTTCTCTGGATGTTTTCCATCTCTTTTGGAGTTTCACCTTTTGCATCGGCTTGCCAGGGCTATGCTCTGCGTTCCTCACTGACCCAGCTCTCTGCAACAGCACACAGGAGTGCTTGCAGTATCTCCCTGTCAACAAAGGTTCAGTTTAGCAAAACATACTGGTTTATCTGGTTTTGCTGCTCAATCTCTAGCTGCCATCTAAACTGGTTTAGATGGTTAATAAAACATTAAAGAAAAAAATAAATGGAAGTATTTAAATCCAGAGTTATGCAAAGACATTCTTTACTTTCAAGACTGCCTACTACGCAATGTGGGCTTTCCAAACCTCTGATGAGAGCCTGCCTAAAAAGAAGCCTTAAACACAGGCAGCCCCAGTGCTTGGCAGGCTCATGTGCAGTTTTCAAGCCCAACAGTTTGCAGCCTTTGGAACAGCCACCCAGCAATGGCCGTGGAAACAGCCATGGGGTGCCCAGCAGCTTTTGAAAAAGATCAACACATTAATTTTAGTCCCTTCTTTGTTACTAATTTCCAAACACATTCTGCAACACATACACAGCACAGCTTTCCCTGGAAAACTTTCTAGCAAAGATATGATGTTAGAAAGCACTTTACAAGTAAGTCCAAGAGTTTGCTCACAAACTTCCTAGGGAAAAAAACAAGCAAACCACAGCCACCACTCCAAGGAACTGCCTTTGTGAAGAGAGATGGAAATAAAGTGGGGTGGGGGGAGGAAGATCATTGCATTGTCTGACATTTTGTGGTCATGGTGCAACCAGCCAGACAATTCCCATGAGAAAAGTCTACAAAGAAACAGAGGCTGGCCAACCCTATATTTAAAAATGTCCTAATGTATGGTTGCTACATTTAGCCTAGACAGTACATGAACACCACAGCGATTTGTAAGATTAAAACCAATGGAGATATCCCAGTGTGATCCTGTTTAAATGATCAAGCTTCCCGTGGGTAGATATTCAAACTGTTTTTGGAAACGTTTGTCTTTTTTTCCTGCTAACAACCACAGATCCAGGATCCCCTATTCTTCAATCATTTTTTACATTCCTAACTGTCTGCACTTCCTAACCCCCCAAGTAAACGTTGCCTTTTGATGAGTCCATCTGCATGAAACAGCAACATGTTTTGTTGGTGTATGGTGTACTTTGTCAATACAAGGGCAGGGAAAGAATGGACCAAAGCAATTTCCGAGCCTTCAGCTAAGAAGTAGATGTAATTTCAGCTGGCAACTATTAATATATTAAACTTTGCCATCTCCTGTTTAATTAAGTTTATCAAACCACTTTCGTTTTGCACATCTTGAAGCACTGGGTACAATTCTGGTACTTCTGGCATGACAGATCAAGGTACCAGAAATCAATAAATGCTTAAGTTAAATTAAATCTGAAGGTACAGCCTCTGCTTCCACGGTTTTTCCATACTGCATTTTCCCCACTTACAACTCAGCTTGAATTTTAGCCATTATCATATTGCTACAATGAAAATATTAACTTTCCCACTAACCACAAGTAAATACATTTTACCAGTTCAAAACAATGAATCCGAGACACAAATCACTTCAGCCCTGCCAGCCTGGTAGAGTCATTCAGTCTCAGCAACAAGAGGTTTCAATCAGATAGCCAAAACTTTTGTCCATCAGATTTAGATTTGTCCTGAAATGCAAGACAGACTTTCCTCCTTCCCCCCCTTTGCAGAGCCAAAATGCACAGAAACTCAGAAAATTAAAACCTGCTGTGTTATTCTGCAACATGCTACAAACTGTAATAAAAAGCCAAATGTCTCTTTGCCCTCCCCTCCTCATCAAGTTGAATTATTTTCTTAAACAGTTATGTAGTTGCAACTCTGCCTGAATCTCCAAAAGCTAAACAATTTATGCCACAATAGGGGTATTTTGTTCACTCAGAAAAAAAAAAAAATCATCTAATGAAAAACTATGTTGGTGGTTGAATCAGCTTCCTTTAGGAGGAGCTGGCTGTAATCTCAGTGGGACTTGGGGTTTTGGCTATTCATACTGCTCATAGCAGTTTCTGTTTTTTCTCAAAGCAATGTAACCCAGCAACACAGAGAAAAGCTGTGATTAACTTCTTCTGAGATACAAGACGTCGTGGCAATGCAAGTCGCCTCTCCACTAAAGAGAACCATAAATCTCTATCGCTCTGTCCGTTGTGCACAGCCATCCCACCTCTCGGGCTGAGTCTAAAGGGACAGCTGGAAATCACTGGAATTTTCTCTTTTACCCAAGAACAAGTTGATTGTGGACTCATGGCTCTCAGACCAGAGATCATCCTTCAGAGCTGCAAGAAACTGCATCTCTTCGACCCTGATCGATACCTTCAGTTCCTTGCCAACCACAGGAGAGCTTTAAAATTAACAAGCATTATATTAGCTGACTTTACCTAATGAATAGCTATCAATTATCTAAACAGAAGACATTTCCTTCTATTTATTTTATTTATTATTTATGCAAATGTCCATATGTGGTGGAATGAAACTGGAAGGGAACATCTGGGCATCAGAATCTTACATAAATTACATCTTTTTTTTAAAAAATGCACTAAAAAGCTTCTGTCAATCCCAATAAATACATTTTAAAAAACCCAGGACACCACAACCAACCAAAAAAGCAAAGTCAAATAATAAGAACAGCCTTAAGAAAAAAATTAAACTATTTCCTTTATCTCCCATATGAGGCACCCCAGCCTCACCCTTATCTCTGACAGTAAGACATCTAGGCTCCATTATCTGAGATACAGAATAATCCATAATTAACAGGCTTAAAATAAAATAAGGCCCGTCTGGCTGTCCCACCAATGCAGAGATCTTGGGACAAAGTCGCTTCGCACTGGCCAGCACACCTCTGCTGTCCAAGCTTTAGGGATCTGCTATGACACGCAGCTGGGCTGCAGAGACCTTACCCAAGAGCTGCAGGACATCCAGCAGCCCCAGATCCAGCAGGTTTCAGACTTAACTCTCCCAAGCAAAGGAATCACTGGAGCTGCCACCAGAGCAGCAGAGAAGTGAGATTCCCACCCCAGCACAGCTGCTCCATCACTCTTCTCCAGCCCCAGCAGCCACGACCCACACACTGTTCTGGGACAAGCACCAGCCTTCCTCTGTCCAAGCCCTTAACTAATGAATACACTGATGCAGCCACTTCTTTGTGCTCTGGGAAGATATTATTTTTTTTTTAAATGACAGGTTCTGTTATCTCCTGTGTATATTAAAACTGGTCTTTCAGCTCTTCCATTAATACCAGATCCCCGAGTCAGAGGTGAACTCTGAGTGACACTCACACTTTCAGATCAGGGCATCTCTCTGACAAGGCATCTGACATGGCCTCTTTTCATGTCTCGAGGCTGCAGCAAGAGGGGAAAAAATTGCCCAGAACTCAGGGTTTCCAAACTGCTCTCTAGCAGCAGTTATTTATTACTGCTCTGCCCTACAATGTCATTTCCCAAGCACCCAGGGGCTGCAGAAGAAAGAAAGAGGCCTTTCCCTGCTATCAAGAGTTGCAAAATATCTTGAGAAAAAAACTGGTGAGGGACAAGCAGATGGGCACAAGATGAAAGCAAAGCAATCCTAGGGCTGAAAACATGACTTTTACATACTGTTAAGTTTTTTATTCAGATCAGAATACAAGAATAAACTGAATAAACTTATCACAGCCAAAGTAGCATTGAAGAAACTTCACTACAGCCAAGAATTAATTGTACCGCTTGCCTGTTGCACCCAAGCTAAAAAACCAAACTCCAACCAGGCGCCTCCAAAGCCATAAGGGAACAGGGCAGCTTTATTCCCCTGCACTCCTCTCTCTGGGAAGCAATCCTTCAGCCACCAGCTATCAGCTCTTAATGACTAGTTTTGTTACTCACAGGCCCCACAATGAAACAGGGGGTGGCTGAGGTTACCATGCTGTGGTAATAATCAAATTTAAGGGGATTATAATCATTATAAACTAATCAGGGTAGAATTATATATTTTTAATTAGCAGCTGCTGTGCGGTTAAGGCAGTAGAATCCCCAGCTGTTTGCTGGTAAGTGCAACCAACAGTATCTTATGTGAAGTGCAAAATACATAGTTTTACACAGAAAATATATAAAGGAAATAAAAAAATTGCCCTTAAAAATACTATATACTGTAAAGCCTCATTATAGATCATGCTTTTTGCTTTCAGCATTGGAAAGATTTTTTTTTTTTTTTTTGAGGCCCATGAATTCTTATATTTAATCTTATACTGAACATAGGCCAAATATAAAAATACACAATACGTTGTGTATATTGTTACTTCAAACCACATAGTAGTTACCCGTAAATCCTACAGCATTTGGTATAAACACATAGTGTTTGTCTACTCATTGTAAGTCTAGAAAAGGACATATTTCTGGGGAGTGTTAAGAGGTATTCACGGCATGAATAATAGAGCCTGAATAAAACTTGTCATTTGGATTTTCTTGTAACAACAGATTTTAATCCAAGATTCCCAAGTAAAGAAACAGATCTCCCTGGTTTCTGTAACCACCCCTGCGCACACTGTTGTATTTTTCCATTATTTTTCAGCTGCATTTTAACTGAGAACCTTCCTACGTTATCGCAGAGAGACTCCAACAGGCACCAGTCTCCAGAGATCTTGCTTTGTTTAAAAATAAAGCCAATCCAACAGCCAGTTCAACTGAAGAACAAAGAAATGGTTCTGCTAAGGCTGTTCAGGGATAAAGAGGCTCATCAGAGCCTGCAGAAGCTTGGCAGAAGTCTACAGCAAAAACCCCAAACAGCAAAGCAGTTGGTCAGGTCTTCAAACATGTTCTTCAGGTTCCTGGTGTTAGACCAACCTCCTTCCCCACAGTCTAGATTTGTGATATTTTGGTAGCAGCAGAACCACATCTGAGCACAGCCAGTCCCCTCATTCCCACCATGTCCCATCACTGTTAACTGGTCCCTTCCAAAAGTGAAAATACCAAATAGTACATGCCGGTTTGGACCTCCTGCAAACCCTTCCCATTCACCCTAAAGTCACATTCTCAGAAGTTAAATCAGGGATCATTAGCAATTAGTAAGACACAGGTAAGATACTGCTGAGTGTCAAACAAGTTTTTTTGCCCTCTGCCTCACACTATGTTAACCAGACCCACTGAGCAAGCACGGGCTGTCTCCTGAACATGCTCCTTGGGACACTGCAGTTTTCTCCAATTTGGAACAGCTCCTCTACTCATGGCTAATGAAAACCTGTCTTAGGTGAGGTTAAAATACAGAATTAGGCTTCTCAGTAACTATTTGAGGATATACCTTAAGGTACATCCACAAGGTGCTGGAAAGGGCCAAGCAGCCACCCTCAGACTCACAGCCCTCATAGAGCACAGGGCTCTGCCCAGGCAAGCAGACAACCAGACTGGCCAGGTGAGGAGCACTTCTCCAAGCCAGGGCAGCCCACTCTGGATGGTCTCCCTCTGGGTCCAGCACCACCCCCTCCTGTGGTGGGCAGGCCCTGTCAGTGATGCTCTCCCTGCCCGAGTTTTGTCTTGCCCAAACAACACTGACACTCCACAGCCTCCACAGGCAATGAGAGTGTTTGTACCTGTTCCAACACTCCTCTCATTGCAGACCAGCTACAGATTCCATTGCTGCAGAATATAAATGTCTTAGATTCAGTTCTTTCTGATAAATCCGTTTCATCTCAAATAGGTGCAATACAACCCAGCTCTTAACAGAAACTGCTATTTCTAGGAGTTTCTAAGCACTATGTGGTCCTGAATAATGTCCTCTGCCATCTCTGGGGACTTTGACTAACAGCTGGCAAAAGAAGACTCACCCAACAATCATTACTTGACTTAAATACCCTTCTGTTGACTCAGACTGACACAGCCAGCCCTGGTGATAAAAGGGCCTCCCTCAAATGCCAGGAGCTCTTGGGTAAATCATCTGGTCTTGCAGATGGGTGCTGCTGCCAAGTCTGTCCTCTCCAACACCACCCAAAACTTTGTGAGTATTACTGATTGCGTCAGACCAAGGTTACCAGTGATGGGAGCTGTACAAGCCTGAAACTCTGGTCTTTCTACTCTAAAACGCAACACACCCTCAGAGCATGTACAAAATATATTTGAGGGGGAAAGGAGCCTAAAAAGACAGCTGTTACACCCAAAATATTAGCATCACAAACATGGCACTTTCAAGTCACAAGGACAGTCAGCACTGAAAACACTGCCCCTGACAAGAGGTACACAAGGAAATCAAAGACTTGCACTGAGCTGTGGCACTGAGCTGTGTCCAGGCTGGCAAATAATGGGCTAAATTAATTGCCTATAGCATGACACCACTGCAAAATCCTGGAGGTTTTGACTGCTTTGCAGCATTGTTCTTTCAACCCTACCCCATGCTGAGATTTTAATCTTCAGGGCCGTAATGGTACTATCAGCAATGTTAGAGGCGAGACTAAAAATAAACTTGGGACAAGAAAAATGCAAAGCTCCAAAGCTCCTCCTCCCCACAAGGTCTGGAGGGAATTTCCTGAGTCAGTCAGGCTGTTGGATCACTTGTTTACTTGTTACTAAGTATGAATTTTCACAGCAGCGTGTGTGGTTCTCACTGAAGTTTCCAAGTTAAAATCAACAGGGCAATAATGTCGTAAGAAAACTAAACAGCACTAACCCTCTCTTGAGAGTTGGGATCCTTGCTGCTGCCCTGCCTTTGCTGCACACTGCATTTCCAGGGCAAATACTGCATTTCCAGGTCAAATATGAAAGTGCTGGGGGCAAAGACAGTCCCTTGGGTTGTGGATGAAGGACACCAGCTCCCACAGTAGCCTGCAATGAGTATAGCATCTCCCTTGACCCATTAAATCCCTCTACCCCTGGATAAAGAAGCTGTCATGCAACATTCAGGAGACCTGGAGAGTTTACACCCTCTGCAAAGCACCTCTCCAAAGGTCTTCCCAAGTGCCAAGAGGCATTTGGGGAAGGAGAGGTTGGTTGTTTTCCCTGTGGCACCCATGGAGGATACAGCCATGGAGCAGCAGACACAACTGACTTTAGAGCTACACAAGAAGCTGGCACAGCCATTTGTTTATGAAGAGCTAAAAATTAAGTTTGACTTTAAAATAGCACAGTCACCAGTAACAGCTCAGAGGGTCACATTCTTCTTCCATCTCTGCCTCCTCCCCCTCTTTAGCCAGCAGCTTTCCCAAACCAGTCTGCAAGCATGGCAGGATTTCCCCACAAGGGAGGGAGGCAGAAATCTGTGGCGCTGAAGGAATATGCTTGTGAAGGGATGCTCAGCACTTCCTACAGCACTAGGCATTTTTTTTCCAAGACCAACACTGCAGCGGAGATCGTTCCTATCTGCGGGAACTTGGTACACCAAATACTAGTACTGTATTTCATGAAAATTTTAGGAGGTGACTGCAGGTTCATGGTGCTCTAAGAGAGAGGCACACCTTCCCATTTCAGAGTACACCACTCTCCGTGGAGCTCTCCTAGTTCACCTCCCTTACCCATGGAGCACACACCAGAGGAAAATATAAGATTTCAAGCTTTGCAAACCTCCAGCCTAAACCAACATCCTGTAAAACTACGAGTTAAAGGCAGGAGCACTTCACTTCCAAACCACAAAGGCTGTAATGAATGTGGGTTTAATTGGCTGGTACAAGAGCTGCACAGCCAGAATCAGCAGCTGGCAATGAAATCAGCCCTTCTGCACGGCAGATTGCTAAACTTTTGCCCTTGTCTGCAACGTGGTGTGTCACAGAAGTAATTCAGCACCCATAAAAAGAATTACAAAAGTATCTAAAAAAAAATAAATTGTTAGCCCAAAAATTACAATATACTAAATTTTTTCCCCGAATGTTGTAGACCCTCTAGGGATTAATTTCTACTATATGCATATATATATATATAATATCCTCCATAAGAAACCTGTATATTTTAGGTATCACTTAAAATCTGGCCCTTTAGAGATACTGACTTTAAGAGGCTCAGTACATATTTCAAAATCTCATTATCTAAAATTAGAAATTAGGTTCTTTGGAAAATCAGTCCCAAATGACAGAAGTCTCTATAAAGCAATGATGGCATTTTTCCTTGCTTCATTTATTTAATATATCGTCCAGTTATTCACACATATGTCCAACTTCTCCCTTAGAGGTTTACAAAGCACACAGCAAGTTAGTTTGCATCCAATTTCAGAATAGCCAGATTAGTGAGAAACAGGATTTTACAGCAAAGCCGTCCTTTCATCTGGGGCAAAAAGCTTTGAATCTCATAAAGCCAATGTAGTAAACTTTCAAGCCAAGGTATTTCATAGAGGTAGCTGGGACTCATGGCTATCCCCTTGATGGAATTAATGGAAGTTTTATAGTTTACACTCTACTTAAAAAGACCTTGTTCCCAAACAAAGAAATGCACATTAGGCAGAGTAAAAATACATAATAACACAACCCAAGAAGAACATCAACAAGAACTTGAAAGTGATATGTGTGTGCATCTTTTAAATTCAAAAAGGCAGGCTAACCTAAATAAAAGCAGTACACATGAGAAAAGCAAGACAGTATCATCCTGCAAGCAGCTGAGGAATTGCTGCTCTCAGCCTCTTCCCACTGTGAGATCCCGGGCGCTTGCAGCCGACAGCTTCTCTCTTGGCTAAGGCAAGGCTGAGGCCAGCAGCTGGCACTGCCTTCAGGAGTGCAGAACTCAAGATGAAATGCAGAGCAGAATTTAAACTCCTTGGTTAGTTTAGTTGTAGACCACAGGCTTACAGTCCATGCCTTTCTGCTTTTACCTGCACAATTTTATTTTAAATTGGGTCTTGTCCCCAGGGCTCCATATTAAAGAAGTTGCTCCTACAACGAATCAAGAGTCAGAAGCTTTGGACATGTCAGGACAAATCCCACCAAATGTAAATTGGTGTAACATAGAGATTTATGCTCGCTTACACAGCACTAGAAAGGGAAAGGCAGTAACTCAAACTCCTGCACAGGCTCCCGACAACAGTGATGATAAGCACTGCTTTTTTGAGGCTGAAAGGAGGTTCTGGGGAAGGAAAACAAATCAAAACATGTCATCTTTGAAAGGGGAGCATTGCAGGAGCTAAGCCCCAGTGGCTCCACGAACACCCATCTCTTCCCAGGAAAATATGCTTTGGTGTTATTCAGTACTTAAGTTTTGCAACAGTTTTCATTCTAGTTAAAATTGCATGAGGGTTCATTAATTTTAACGCTGTGTGATTTGCCGTGCCCGTACCTAGGAACCCTGCAAGCATACACACGTTGTCAGAGGGATGAGTCCCTGCTCACACAGCCCTGCACCCTCCTGCTGCCCCAAAAACAGGCCACAGCAGGACCCTGCCTTTGCTGCCAGGAGACCTGACCCTGCCAACACCCAGTGGCTGCCCCAGGACCCACGTCCCCAGCCAGGCACCCTGACATCACTCACTCTGTGAAAGCCCCCAGCAGGGACAAGAAACAAAGTGGGACAGCTGAGGTTGAGGTTGAGCCTGTGTCCACCCTCTCAGCTTGCACAAGTTCACACAGAATGTGGGTTTGTATTCTCTAAAAATCAGATACACACTCCTTCCCCCCAACACCTTGCTGGTATGTCAATTATGATAAATGCTGCTGATCAGTGAAGTGCACCCATGAGCTTAACTTGCATTTTAAAGGTATTTACTCCTACATATTGGTGCATTCTCTTGACCCAAGATATTAAATCAACCACACTGAGCTCATTTTTCTCCACACAAGTAACAAGGGGGTTTATTAGCACACCTCCAGTGGAATATTAACTCCAGTGTTTAGCTCAGAAGAGGCTGCATTTAATCTGGATTGCAAATGGAGAGCGGGAAAGAAAAAAAGGTCAGAGCAAACATGGCACGACTATTAAAGGGACTGGTTAATAATCAACCACAGGTATGAAACACAACAGCAACTCAGTGCTGCTTGTGACAACACTGGCTGCTGGACAAGAAGAAAGTGATCCAAACCCCTTGCAAGAAGAAAGGGACTAAAGCACTCTCTGTGTTACTTAACTAAAGAAGCTGGTTCTGAAATAGGTATCTGTATCTGCAGGGCATTTGGGGGTGCAATGATTTTATCAGTCAGAGACACAACAGCCAGCAAGGCATGTTTAATATCCATTAAAAAAATATTTTATGCCTGATATCAGGGAGCTCTGCAGGGTTCAGAAACGGATCAGACATTTCTTCACATAACAAGAAGAGCCGAAGGCAGCATCCGATAATCCACAAAAGAAAACAAACGCTATAGACAAGGTACATAAAGCCCCCAGTTCCCAGGCATCAACTGCCCTCTGCCTACCAGAGATCAGGACACTCTCCCAGGAACGAGTTATTCTCCCCAGCAGGTGCCCGTTTCTAATGCTATCTTCTAAAACAGATTTTATCAATCAGTATTTGCATCAGGAAAACAACTGAGAGGACAGCTCACCTGAATCTGCTGTGACACATCCTACCCCAAAGAAAACAGCATCTGGCACAAGGTGAATTTCTCAAACCACTCACAAAAAGAAAAACAAAAACAGAACCCAGAAAATTTGTGTTACTTTATTTAAATACCACTTCAGAGGGGGGAAAATATCAACACTGTAACAAAATGTTAAACAGCAACAAAGAAATAGCTACAAAACAAAGTCAAAATATCACATCAGCCCAAGCCTGCCAAAAATGAAGGGATCACATAACAGAAAAAAAAAAGGTATTAAGAGAAAAGTGGGTAAAAATAGAAATGCCAGGATATGATATGCCTTCGAGTTATAGAAAAAAGCATCTGGATTGTCCTCAAATCCCCTCCTGACTGCTGTCTAACTCGGTAATCGTCCCTCTTGAGCAACACGGTTGTCTCAAGCAGAGCAATGGGGCAACGCCGATTTCTTTTCATCTGATGCCATCTGGGGCAAAGCACCTTCCACTCAGGCAGGGAAGGGTCCGTGCCCTCGGTTTCAGAGACCTGGGTGCAGCCCACAGCCTGCCGGCCAGCCAAGGCTGGAGCTCCCTGCTGGACACACCCGCCCTGGGGATGGACCCATCTCTGGCCACGGGCGCTGCAGCAGGGCCACCAAAAAGCAGCTCTGCAAATTCATACACTGGGGCAAATCATTCCAGGCAAAAGAGAGAGCACAGAAAGCCTTAGCTCAGCCATTCAAGGTTTCAGAAACACCATTTTCCACCTTATTTTCAGAGCCTGCCGTTTACTGAGCATTGCTAAGGAGAAGCGCTTCTCTTCTGCGCCCTCTCCTCTCACAAGCCCAAATGCAAGGTTTGGCACTACACCTTTATGGGGCACACACCACACAGCGTGCTGCTCTGTGCAGGGCCGCCTGAGCACAATGACAACTGAAAATCCTTCTTTCAAAGAAAAAAAGGGGAAAAAAATAAAAAAATGAGAGCGAGAGAAAAAGCCTTTTCAACTGCGCAATGTTTATTTTTATAGCAGTTACAGCCAACTGCGTGCTCTGTATCTGGTACCTGCCACAAAAGTCATTTGCTGCAGTGACAGCCACAGAGAAGTAGTTGAAAATGTTTAAGCAAAGGATGTTTTGTCATTTTGTGAAGCATTAACACCTCTCAACTCTTTTAAAGGACATTACAACAGCTCCGCTGTGGATACACGCATTTCAGCTTAAGGTATGGATTTTGTAATGCTTTGAACATCACTTCCAAAGAGCAAACACATTGGAGTGTCCCTCTCCTGCTCTCTCCATGATCCCCGAAGTCTGAACTAGACAGATATTTGACTTTTCATGGTTAAGCTAAACTACAGCAGGGGAAAATCCAATTCAATAGCAGGTTGAGGAAAACATAAACCTCAGCAGCTGCACGAGAAAATTACATGAAGTCCAAAGACACCGAGTGTGAGCCTTAGGACAGAGAAACAGTCAGGCAAGTGCACAAATGCCTTCCACGTGTTCTGGGTGGAAAGAAACTGAATTTTTTAAAGACTAACATGGAAACTGCTTTAAGCAATTTGTCATTTTCAATAGAGGTTCAGCAATAAAAGAGAGATTTCGACAAGTTAAACAACTTCCTACCAGAGCAGCTGAATGCAATATTTAAACTATCTCTTGCAGACTCCTTAGAAAAGGAATATTTCTAATTTTGCCACTCAGGAAGACTTTGAAATGTCACTGCCATTTGATTTGACAAGTGAAGAGGAAACACAGAGTTAAGAGAAGGGAAAAACAATGCAAATACCATTCTGTGTATTTTTTTTAACTCAGTTTCAGGCAGCTTGGTGAGCCAGCACTAAAAAGTGTGAATATTGCTTATTTACCTCCAAGAGGGGGAAGCTTCAGACATGTTTTCTGTAAGTATTACAACTTAAGGCTCACATGGATATTACAAGGCATTGATGTGCAATATCACCTCATAATGAGCTGAGTCTGAGAGAATCTTTTTGCTAAACTTGAGCTAGAAACAATGTTTTTATGGCAAAAAGGCCTCTGAACATGATCCACTGCAATGCATAATAATGCTGAGGTCTCCTCTACATCAGGGACTTGGAGGAAAAATAAATATGCATTAAATATTCCCCACTGTTCTTGCCGCTGGTTCAGACACTGCTATCAGCATTCAGCAGCACTGCTGCTGTGTCCGAATACATGAAAGCTCTGTCCTTCAGAGGCCTTGATGAAGTTTTGTTTATCAGCTGGTGATGCTAATCACCAACTGGGAAGGCTTTGCTCAGGTTCTGCTCAGGGAGGAGCCCTGACAAAGCCCACAGGTTGCTGGGAAGATGCTTCAGATTTCTAAAAATGGAGTAACAGGAGTAGAACAGCAGCAAGTCATCTGGGTGACCTATCGTTTGTAAAATCTACCTCCATCTGCAACCGACATAGCAAAAGAGGAACACCAGTTCTAATTAGAGTCTGTAAGACTGCTTTAAAAAGTCCCTAACTTTTTAAGGAAAAGTTTTGAACTTTCTTGTTGAGCACACACCCCAGGCCTGGAGGGCAGGAGGTGCTGCAGGCAGCAGAAACACTCTTTGTCAGAAATCCAACATATCCTGAGCTGGGGTCCTGCCAGGCAGCTGATGGAACCTTCCCTGCCAACTCAACTGCACCGTGGAAAAATGCTTGTACTCCCTGCCAGGGGCAAGATCCCATCCCGGATCTGCTACGGCAGACGCTGTACTGAATGACAGAAGAATACTGGAAATAAAAGCTAGCTGTGCCCAGTCACTTTGGGAGCCAGAGTTTCCTTGTTTATCCCAGCATCCTCAGGGGGAGAGCAGGCAGCACCAACACAGCAAAGTTGCAATGACAACTCACCCACTTGGTCTCGGGACTCAAACCAGCACAAAGCACGGCAGTCCCTGGCAGGACGCAGATGACCAGGCTGAGTTATGCAGCATCAGCTGCACTAAATCAATTTGAAATAGCTTTTGGTTAATACACTTCAACCTTTTAATGCTGGGATTGTGACAACTTGCCCAGCTTTTTAGGCAAACAGCAATTTCCACACTGGTTTAGGCAAGCCTCAGTGCTGATTATAGCATCTTTTACAGACAAATACAAAAAGCCCTCTGCAATGTGTAACGTTAGCACATGCTTAAATTTAAGCACTCTCATTTTTACTGGGGCTTTTCTCATGTGTAACAACTTCAGCAGATCCAAAATTACCAATCTGCAATGTGACCAAGATATCCTATCCCAGCTCAGAACTATGTAAAAAAAACCCCTTCGTATTTAGGTCCTGGAAAAACTGATACGTGTGTATTTCTAGTATCAACTAATAGAACTGGAAAACTGGCAACAGAAAACAAAACCAAATGGAAAAGCCACCTTGGATAGTCCCTGAGTCATCTCTTTTGCAGATAAAAATTTCAGCCTTTGACATATTTTACGAGCACAAAGTAAAAAAAAACTACAGGGTATTTTATGGGAACACTGTCATGGCAAAGCTCCACCTGAGCACAGTAGAAGGGAGCTGCTCCAGCTGAAGCAACTTATCCTTTTCCCTGGTTTAATGTGGATCTGAGAAACAGTAGTGCCCCACAGCATAGCAAGGGAGCCAAGATTTGTGGGTTCACAACCTTGTCACAAGCATCCCAACTGAGCCACACAGCTTTTGTGCTTTCCCCCTCCACACATCACTTGGGGTCTTAGTAGCTCTCACTCTCCCTCTGCAAACATCTAGGCAGGGACAACTCTCTTACATCCATGCACTGCCTGGCACAAGAGGGCCCCAGACTTCATCAGGCTTGAAAGACTGCCATCCTGCATCCAAGTATTCACCACTTTTCCCACCCTCATTAAGGAATGACCTTGTGTTAAAGTGTAACTGCCCCCCGTCTCTGGAATGAGGGAGCTAAACGACACTTTATTGCCTTTAAAATGCCAGAGACCTCTGTGCAAGGCAGAACTGGGCACTTTTCCGGGATAAAGTTCAAGGTGTGCTCTGGTTTTCCCTCCTGCACTCTCGAAATGACTCACAGGGGCCGGACAAAGGTCTAGATAGCAGCTGCTCCCAGCATTTGTCAGGAAGAAGGCACCTGGATCTTCTTCAGCAGCTGCATCCCATAACCTGAAAGCAAGCGAGGTCTCACGAAGAGAATTGTCTCTCAAAACCAACATGTTCCTGCAGATGATTTACAGGACAAGTATCGCCGAAACAGTTTCACCACAGGAACACCACAACAGTGAATTTAAAATGTTCTTACAGGATCAGAGGCTGCCCATGCATCTCATGATGAGGCAATGAGCATGGGAACTGTTCTCACCATAATGGTGGTGGTTTCATGCTCTTCCTTTTCAGCTTTCAAGCAGATGTTCCAACAACTTTTACCACTTATGGTGAAATCTATGGCATTGGCTTTTTGACAACCTGAGCTGCCGAGGTCCTGAGATGAGTTTCCATTAATTAGGGAAAAATGAAAAGACAAGAAGAAGAGATTCTGGAACTTTTCACTCAAGCAGCATTTGCCAATATTGATGCTAGAGTGAAAAAATCAAACATAGTTATATTCATATATACACACCAGTCACATATTCTAAGAGTCTCACCCAAGAATTCAAACTATTTTGATAGGTGACACAATATTTTCACAAACTCCTCCTCTTAGATTAGGTGCAGATGTGTGTAGATACAAAACTTTCCCCTATATGTAATCTCACTGCGCAGCCAACCCTTGGACCAGCACAGCCCTGATATCCTCAACACCCACGTGGATTTTGCCCAGAGCAGCTCCATGGCTCTTGCAGAAAACCAGAGACAGACAATACTGGGGGTTTAACTGCCTTGCTCCACCTGTAGCAAACAAAGCTTCCTGAGACATGAAGGATTTACACAGACTATGGTTTAGTTGAGACATAAATACCTCCATGTGAAATTAAGTGAACAATCTCAGCACGTCCATACCTTGTCATTAAACAACAACAAAAAAACCCAAACCAAAACAAAAAAAAAAACCAAAACAAAACAAAAAAAAAAACAAAAACAAAACAAAAAAAAACAAAACAAAACAAAAAAAAAAACAAAGGAAAGCAAGAAAATGGGATAATACAGCTACGGTATGTCTATAAAAGCATTTGTCAGCTCAGATCTCCATTTGGAAACAATTTGATTAATAACAGCAGACAGTAGGTGACAGGGAGGACTCCACAGTGCACACAGATTACACAAAAGTTAACAAAACACTGTATACCATTGCTAAGCGAGTTTGGTATTTGCACATAAAACTAACACACAACATTTGCTAGGGTACCAGCAGAAGACAATCTAACATCAACAAAGCAAGCCATCCCCTCCCAGTAAGCAAACAACTTACAGATTTTATTCAGAAACAACCGACTCGGTGATCCTCAGAGTCCCCACTGTGCAGCCAGCACAGAGCTCTGGACGTGCTCAAGCAGCCAGGCTGCTGCTGCTCCTCTCAACCACAACCAGAACACATTAAGAAGATATTCTATATTAGTCACTTCATTGTTTAAGGAAAAATGCATACCAGGGAAAAGAGAAGGACATGATTGTTTTGCATCAGACTAATTCCTCTTTCACCCTCAGGACTGGGAAAGAACAAAGCTTGGGCTGGACCAGTGGCCGCCAAAGCCCCATCAGGGGTCCTGTCCCTCAGTGCCTCCCCTGGGCACCAGCATTGCAAAGGGGAGGTGCAGCTTGGAGACAACAGTCACAGAATGTTTTGGGTTGGAAGGAACCTTAAGGATCAATCAGTTCCAACATCTCCTGCCATGGGAAGGGACACCTTTCACTAAACTCTGGGCTCAGGGCTCCATCCAACCTGGCCTTGGACACTTCCAGGGATGAGGCACCCACAGCTTCTCTGGGCAACCTGTGCCAGGGCCTCACCGCCCTCACAGGGAAGAATTTCTTCCTTATATCTAATCTAACCCTGCTCTCTTTCAGCTTAAAGCCATTCCCCCTTGCCTTACCACTACATACCCTTGTAAAAAGAGCTCCTCTCCAGCCCTCTTGTAAATCCAGAACAAGAAGATGGTGGGCTGGACTGCTCTGGAACAGGGGTCTGTCATCAGCTGGAAAGACAGCCATGCTCCTGGCTGGTCCTGCAGAAAGGGCTCAGCTGCCTCTGCTTTTAGAGACAGCCTCAGTAACAAATCCAGTATTGCACAGGGAAACCTTCCCTCGACTCACTGCTTTTGGTATCATTTATGTATCTCCTGCTGCCCATCTCTCTCCACCTCTCCTCCAGCCACTGCTGGCTTCCCACAAGGCTTCAGTGAATTGCTCCTCTGCAGGTCCAGGTCCCAGGAGCATCTTAAATTGCTAATTGTGAGTGCTAGTTGCATCTTTGGGAAAGGAGGAAGATGGGCATGTCCCTTGCTATTTTTGAGAAAAGTTTTTCCACAGTTATTCTGTAGTCCAGGTCCTCACCTGTCCAGTTCAGCCTGTTTGGGAGGTAACTTCCCTCTCTCTTATGCATCCAAAAAAATCTGAGACATCTGTGTCTGTCATCAATTTGGACTAACACCTACTTAGTGCAGGATCTGCACCATTGGAATAAGACAGGTTGAACATCAAAGTTAGGTTTTTTTGAAAGTACACAGTATCTGCACAGCCTTGTTTGTGTTAAGGGAGTGGCTGGATTTTAGGCAGCTTCTTTTTCAAAGGCTTTTTGTTAATAACTAAATGAAAAACCCAGAGCTGAGGTTTTCGCCTTAAAAAACAAGCCACTGAGATTAAGTATATGAAGAAAAGTCAGTCTCTTCCCAACCTAATTGTATTGAGCCACTGACTTCAGGGCTCCAAAATTACAGATGTATAATCCAAGACAATGAACTCTTTACTGAAGGATTAGCAAACCATGCAAAAGTGATTCCTTATTCAAATGCCTTGCAATTGTAAGGGCATCTGTTCCACTTTGCAAGTCACCCCAAAGGCTTTGTTTGTTTTTATTTCCTGTTCCATTATGAAGACAGGGCACTTTGCATTATTTTCACACTCTGTAATAAGCATTATTGTTTAGTCTAATAGGGGACAGTCAATGAAATTCAATAAATATTTTTTTTAAAACTTATTTTTCTTGTGAGTTATGATACAAGCCCTCTCAACTATATAAACTGAAACTGTTCTTAGCCAAAAGCCAAGAATGTAACCCAAAACATAGGATCTGAAGAAAAAACTATTCTGTTTCATCAAGATCTACTAGGGGCAGCTTAAAAAAAAAAAAAATGTATGCAGGTTTAAATAATATTATTAACACAAAACAGTTCAGCACAAACAATACCAGAGTCAGGACTGGGGACTAGCAGAGAGCGCGGTGCCATCATTACAGCCTGTAGCAGCAGAATAGCTCTGGAAACCATTTAAAATGTCACAAGAGGGCGGGTGGATGGAGTGCCTGACTTTTGGAAACTGAAGGGTGGATCTCAACCAAAATATCCCAGTTACCCTGAGCCATGCTGCTCCTGCAGGGCCGAGGGGGATGCTGGCCCACCTATCTGGTTGAGGAGGAAAAGCAAAAAATTAAACTAAAGGGAAAAAAAGGAAAAAAAAAGATCCCAATCTGCCAGCACACCAGCCCACTGTAAAAGCTGCCAAACTGCTCTGGAAACAGGCAGCCTTTTCCACAGTTCTCCATCAGATCAGTAGATAACAAATTCTGGATGATATCCCGGGCATAGGCTTGTTTCCCAACACCAGATCCTCGCAGAAAACCCCGAACTTAAACCATCAAACACAGTGACTCCGTGGATCTCTCCGGGCTGCCGGCTCCGAGCCTCTACCTGTCAAACTGCCACGACAGCTACACCAAGGCAAGCTGCACGAGACCGAAATATAAACCGAGAAAACAAAATATCAAGTGTCAAGAGAGACAGAAAAAATGATGATAGCGGTGAAAATTGTGTTTCTGCAGGAGCTGGTCCTGCACGCTCAGCAGCGCTGTCACTCGGCGCCGAGGAGCCGCTGTTTGCCCTGTCCTGGAAGCGATGCCTCCGGTGACAGGGCAACGGGAGCGGATAAGATCTTCAGCGATCACAGGGAGGATGACCCATCCCTGTGCCCTTGGTGCAAAAAGGTCACTTTATAGTCAGTTTCTGAAAGGCAAAAATAAATCTTTTCCACAGCTGAGCTGGAGAAAAACTCCGGAGAAATACGGACCAGGAGGATCTGTGTTTTGATGCATCAGGAATTGGGACATGGAGCTCGAAGGAGCTCAGACAGGATGGAGAGGTCTGAGTACCAGCTGTTCAAGTACCACTGAGTGCTCACAGTAAGGATTCCTGCCTTCAGCTAACGTTTTGCTTCAGATTTTTCATAGTCCTTTTATAAATTCATGGTACTTGTTCCTACAGAACCACTACTCTGTGCTTTTCATCAAGAAATTTAAGTCCCTTGCAGCACACAAAGATCAAAACCAAATGCCTTGATTTACGAATTCCAGTCAAAGCCAGAGGAAGTGTAAAAAAAAGAAAACCAAACACCTGAAATAACTAGTAAGAATAGCTTGTGTCTGGAGTTAAGTAAAGGAATGCAAATAAAAAACTTGGTCAATTATTTTAAAAGAACCTCAACAGAGGTCCCAAGGATCCTACCCTTGCCCACATCTCAGACCTTGCTAATGCAATAGAAAAAGCCCTTGGGGCAGCAGCATCTTCTCAGCTTCCACATTATCTTCAAACTGAGCCATGCTGAAATATAATGAGAGAGGGCTCAAATCATCAGTTCTGCACAGCCACAACAGTGCTACTCTGAATATCTTCACACTTTAATGTAGCTGCCCTGGGGCAAATGTTTCCCTGTGCGTGCATACACTGCCAAAGGAGTAAGTGTAATTCTCAGGCATCAGATAAAGGGATACAGAAACAGCCAGAAGAGATGCCTGAATGATCACAGCCTGACCTGAACCAGAGGAAAATGACAATCCCAAACACAGGAACAGCAATGAGCTGCTCTGGCTTTCAAACCTGTTTAAAAGAGTTCTTAAATTTCTAACATGGAAGATGAATCTTAAATACCATGACAGCAGGTCAATAATTTGCTCATGCAGGAGTTGTAACAGTCTTTAAAACACGGAACAACATGCAGGATGGTGTTAACATCTTATTTTGCAATGATGTTGAATGACTGTTCATAATTAGACTATAATTGTGATTTAATTGCTCTGTGATCTGACTGGCCATAAAGAGGGAACCAGGAGTCCCATCTCAATGGGTGGAAAGATTAACTTTATTGTAGAACACATAATCCCATTTCATGCCATTAAAAGGATCTTATTAATTCCTGAAAAAATTTATAACACTCAAGATGTGGCTCTTGGGCTCTAACATCCATCTCTGGGATGCTACCTCATGGCTCAGGAGAGGATGGATGACTGGTTTGCCACAAGCAGCAGGATCAACTTCTAAGTCCTGACAAGAACTACACTAAATTCAGGCACAGTAAAGATAAGATCTTCCTCATGGCAGCATTTTAATACACGACATACACATTTCACAGCTACTAAACACAGTACCACTTTCAAGAAACCACTTACAAAGTGACACTCTGCTTCCCTGTGTTTGCTAAACCACTGAACACACAGGAATTTACAGATGCATGAACTTTTCCTTCCTTTTTTTCCTTTTTTTTTTTAATGTTTTACAAAAAGAAAACCCCCAAAACCAAACAGGAATTATCTCACGAGCTCTCTCAGGAAAGTAAAAGATCCAAATGCCAGCTCACACAACCTTTTTGAAAGAAGCTGGTTTTGTTCACATTAGTATATGTAACTGAGTTTAACCATGTATAGCAGATGCCAGCCTGACATTGAAGCATTGAGTCACTGCACTGTATTTCAGAATTTATCTTAGGGTCAAGTTAATGTTTGAAAAGAAACAAATGCAGCTGATAGCACTGGGTAAACAGTGACTGTTTCTGTTTGGTATCACTCCTGCTCCTGTTTGCTCTGTACAGGCCTAAAAAAACCCCCCACAAACTCCCTCAATTCCTCCCTACTGTGGGATCATTCCAGCTGCAAAGTCCTAGGAAAATTATTAATAGCATAAACTGCTCTAAGCACCTCCTTGTTTCAAAGCAATTGGTCACTTAGAGGTTGAGATTCTGAGACTTTTTAGGGAAGCAAAGCGCTGAAATGAGAACTAAAAAAAAACCAATTTAAAAATAAGTGTACAAACATATTAACTTTGACAGTTTCCCAGCCCAAGCATCCGGCTTGGTATGATTTAGCACAGCTCATCGAACCAAAGAGCAAAACAAATAAAAGGCTGCAATTGGAAATCTCTCTGAATGTGCCCATCTCTCGTTGAGGGAGAATGAAAACCCAAATACCTGCCTCAAACAAATCATGATCGACTTTTTATAGATACAGCCTTAGTTCTTTCCTTGTGGAGAACAGCACGATGAACTTCTGTTCTGTTGCGCTGGACTCTGTTAACGAAGATCCATGAGAAGAAATGGTGTGCCTGATTGTATAACTCATTTAGCCAAGTAAGCTTCAATTTATCCAAGTGAGCTATACTGAAAAATGTGAATTGCATTCAAGGAAGCTACAATATTCACAGTACAGCCGAGTTAAGGCAATGCCAGCTTTACACAAGAATATGTGACCACCGCTCCTATAATTCAATCTATTAATTCCATACACTCAGACCAAGTAATAATAAAAATGCATTTATTAACTGCACAGGAGTTAATTGCCAATTTCATCAGAATTCAGGCACAGATGTAAGATGGAAACAGTCAGTCATAAAAGCACTACATGTTAACTGAGTTTTTTTCACACATTTGACAGTTGTGAAAGTTACTAAGATACATGGCAGCAGATTCTTCCTCTCTCTCCCCAAAACCAGGCAACTATAATGGTAGAGGTTTTTTCTCAATGGTAATACCAGAAAAGGGTGTATATGGGGAAAAGAAAGGGAAAGCTTCTTTAGCTTTCTTCACTCTTTCTAACAGGGTAAGCAAAGGACCGAGAAATCCCGTATGAGCAATATTAAATACCAGTATTCCCATTACGAGAATTCATATAGGTTCCCCCTTTTGGTACTTCGTGGGAACCTATTCAAACCTGCCACTCAAAAAAGCAAGAAAAAATACTGTACATGAACCTGTTAGTCTATAAACCCTGGTTTAATGACAAAGCCCAGGCACAGACTATTCCACCTATGTTTCACATCCCAGTCTCTTCTCTTTCACAACGTGCAAGGTCAGAACAGCTATTTTCTCCATTCATGCTTGCAGATGACTGACTTATTTATAGTAAATTTCCTGTTTTTCCAGCCTTGTAAATGTCACACAAAACAGACAAGGCAATAAAACATATACACTTCCAGGCTAATGTTGCCCTAGCACTTCAGCACCAGTCAATTAGGCACTAGGAACTGTGAGGAGGAAGAGAATCAGAGTTGAAAACAATCTTATCTGCACGCTCCTTTTGCTGTCTGCTCTAGTGCCACATACTTCCTGTTGAATGACAGTTGCCACCCCCATAATGAGATTTTTAATCAACACAGAAGTAATGCATTTTAATTAAAATACTCTTCTCTTCTATGCTTTTGATCCTGATCCGTGAGGGAGATCCCTCCTCTGCACAGAGCAGCACACAGATGCCAGGCTATCACTGACAGGCACGGGGAACTGCTTTCCTGATCACAAAAATATTTAATTATTTAAAAAAAAACCCCAAATATTTATTTCTATTCTACATTCTTGGCTAATAAGTGATTTTAAAAAATATGTGGATAGAAAAATAAAAAAGAAACTACAATCCCACAGTAACCAGGTGCTTAGTTCTCAGTTGTAGATGAGAATGGTACAAGGTTCAAGTGCCTGCTCTGACTTCCAGTCGGGTTTTGAACCATTTTCTCCTGCTTTTGAGGTAAACCCAACCAGTATGCTAAAACTCAGCTCTCTGCCCCTTCTCTTGACCGTACCCTGGAGCTGAGACACATTTACCACCAAGTTCTGTCATTTGCAGTATATTCCCAGGACATGATTTTATTTATATTAACTCGTGCTTCCAAGATAACAAAAAGTTTGATCACAAATTGCTTGGTTGGGAAGGGAGTTTTTTTTACAAACCTTCCTTCATCTACCAACACTGATCACATTGCAACACCACAAGCTGTATTTTAACACTTCTGCTAAAACAATCAGCATGTAAAAAAAACTCAGTCTAATTTCCTCATACTTTTCTTCATTCTTTTCTCCCCCTCCCGCCCAGGGAGGGAAAACAGCAGGCTCAGTTTCCCGCCCCACTTCCCAGTGAAGCAGAGGGAACGCAGCAGGGAAAATACACATTTGTTCAAAGAAAACTGGTTTTGTTGGGAGTTTGACACTGTTTGTTGGAATATGTTTGAGTCTTGGAAAGGACTAACAAGCAGTTGTGCTTTGGTAGATCAGCTCTGGGGCAGGTGGCAGAGGAGGACTGCACAGCCACAGCTCAGCTCCTCCCTGACACCCCATCGCTGCGATCTGCTCCGGCACTGGAGGTTTGAAGGATGGCTGTGAAACAAGTGCCTGCAGTCCTTCAGCTCAGCTCATCAGCGAGCCCAGAGAGAAGACTTCAGGTGACAGTCTTGCCAGCTGGCCATAAATTTTGTCTGCAGCAATCAGCTGGGTTGAAGCTAGCACAGGAAAAAAAAAAAAAAAAACAAAAAAAACCCCAAACCCGCTTGCACCACAAGACACAGCAAAAACGGCAAGTTTGGGATACATAAGTGTCTGGATGACAAATAAACTTTCCCCTAAGGAATCTCTTGGGTGACAAAGAAAACTTTCCTTCCTTCCTCCACTTGAAGCTGACCTCGGGATGCTCCTTTGCCTCACACAGCTCAGGGTGTCCGAATGCAGTCCTGCTCATCCTGTCGATCCAAATAGCCTTGGTGGCTACGGCAGCACCAAGTTTCCTGGCACTGAATTCAAACCCTGCCCTGGAAATCACAAGCCTATTAGCCAAGCCTGTCAGCTAACCTGTTGAGTGACTGTTGAGTGTACACGGACATGAAGTGGCTTCTTTTTAATCCAGCATGGGAGGACACTTCCTATCCTCTTCTCCAGCCAAACGGGAGAGCTACCTGTGCATGCCTTCACCTGTGTGCTGCAAGGCAGCACCGGCAGTGCCCTCACCAGCTCACCGGGGCAAACTGGAGGGAAAAAAGGCAAACCTGAGCTGCCTTTCAGCCAGAGAGGGAAGATACAGGAGGGTCCAAGCTTTTTCTTCCCACGACAGCATCAGGAAAACACACGCTGCACTTTCTGAACAAGACTCCAGTCATCACCCAGCAGTTCCAAAGGATGCTCAGCTGCTGGAGGAGGGAATCTCTGCCACATTTCTCCAGCTGTGGAGTTCCCTCAGCCTCTCCAGGGGTCAGCGGACACCGGGCTGCTCCCGACACGCGCGGGTGCCCCGCAGGGAGCGCTGACGGCTCCGCGGTGCCTTTGGGAAAGTCTCACGCAATTGCTCACCGCGCTTAAGGCAGGGCAAGGAACCGCGGGGCGGCCGCAGGACGATGAGCCGCCTGTGCATCAGTGCCCTCGGAAAAAGGTGCGCACACGGGTGGGTGCGCTGACACCCGCGGTGCGCGACCCTGCCGGGACCCCGCGCTGCCCCGGGAGGGCTGATGCTCGACCGCAGCGGCCTGGCAGCCCCACGGGCAGCGCATCCCCCTGTCCCGCCCCGTCCCCCCTCGCACCTTGTCGGACGGCTTTCACCACGATGGGGTCCTTGCAGCTCCGGATCACCTCCAGCACGTCGTAGCGCGGCAGCCCCGAGACGCGGACCCCCTGCACCTCCAGCAGCAGCTCCCCCTCGCTCAGCGCCGCCTCGCCGTCCGCCGCCGCGCCCGCGTAGGGGAACTCTCCGTGCTCCGCGCCGCCGAGCAGGGCGAAGCCCAGCTGCCCGCCGGGCCCGCGGGTCAGCGCGCACTGCCGCACCCGGCTGGACCAGTGGTTCTTCTTCTGCACGACCCGCGACATGGCGCTCCGCGTCCCTCCGCGCCCGCGGGGCGCGCTCGGCAGGTGCGCGGGGATGGAGGGATACGGAGGGATGGGGAGGGATGGGGGGAGCGCGGACCCGCTGCCCGCTCAGGCCATCCCCGCCCGCACGGCCCCGCGCCCGCGGAGGGCGAGCACAGCCTCCCGCCCGCCCCTCTCCCCTCTTATTAAAATTAAATAAATAATTTTTTTAAAAAAAAATTTAAAAGCGCCTAAAGGGGAAAAAAAAAAAAAAAAAGAAAGAAAGAAAAAAGGCAA
>JAWWEU010000023.1:6130734-6219013 GCA_035583155.1 Acropternis orthonyx | reverse complement strand
CTGGGAGAGTCCGTGCCGCTGTCCCCACCAGGCTGGAATAATCCCTCTGGGCACTCTGCTCCGGGTGCGACTCCCCCGGAGATGCTCGCGTTCTAAAGCAGAAGGGATGTCAGTGCTTTGCTTTTCCCGGCAGGATTTCTAGGATTTTCCCAGCCGCAAACCTCTGCAATCGCTTCTCACCTGTGCTTTCCAGGTGGTTGTTACGTGAGAGGACACAAAGTCCAAGTCCCGAGGAAAAAGTTGCACAAGCCCGCCATTAAAATGCTGTCAAAGTGCTTGCGCAAGGCTCGGGTGAAAGTCGTGCTCCCGCTCTTAGTTCTCTGCTTTTTGATGGAGTGCTTGAATTTGAGGCATTAATAATGTTCTCACGTTTTCCTTCTCCCCAGTAATTGTTAAGAAGTTGGACAGACGGATGGTGAGGTCTGTCTGCTGGGAAAGGGACAGGCATCCATATGTGTGTCCTTGGTCACAGCTCCTCAAAGTTACACAGAACTGGTGCGAAACTCTAAAAGGGGAGAATAAGTAGCGTGCACGTACCAGCTGTCCCTTCCAGGTCATGCTCCGTGCTTCCAAACCTGAAAGCCAGGCCTCATTTTGAGCAGTCTTATGCATGACCGAACCCCTTCCAGCAGAGATTTCAGTTGTCAGATGTGTGCGTGCCCTATTTTGCCGCTAATCGGGACCGAGAAGTGACACAGGGAAACAAAGAGCCCGGTCTGGCTCCCTGCGCTGCCCTAACGCGCGCTCCAGCCCCCGCAGACTCTCGCCGCTTGTCCGCGCCTCTCTCTCGTCTCACATCCTACCAGCCAAGCGTGTACCGCGATGATCCGCGATGCAGGAGGGCCGGCAGGCTCGGGGAGCCCGTGTGAGGGAGCTGGGGAAGGAGCTCCGACCAACATAATGCCCGCCCAGCTACCAGCCAGGCTTAGCTCACAGACCTGAGAGAGGCGACAGGGGCACTTTCCCTGCCCTTACACCTGTCCTGGATGAAGCAGGGAAGCCTGTCCTTCCCTCACACCCCGCAGTCTCACTCCTTTCCCCAGCTGCAGACTCTCATCTGGCTATTTCATAAAACTCCCATCGCTGCAGAGGCTGCTCTGCAGTTGCAGAAGCCGCGGTCTCTAGCCCAAGTGGCACAGCCACCTTCAGGCAAAGGAATGGAAGGCTTTGTCCAATGTCACATAGCACAGCAGTGAGTCAGCTCCATCCCCTGTGCCTCAGGCACCTCTGTCCAGGTCTCCATGGGAAGCAGATGGGATTGCCAGTGCACAGGAAAGTCCTTCCAAGGAGGAGACAGAACCTGCCTTCTTGGGTACAGGTGGACTCACGAAATTCAAAGTACCTGCTATGTCTAGCCCTTGTTTGCTTCCATCTAAAAAGTTTTGTTCCATTTGGAACTTTAATACTTCATTTTCATGCCTAAAGCTGTGCTGATGCCTTATGTTTGGGCAGCAATAAACTGCTTCACATCTGCTTTTGCTGGCTCAGTAACCAGTTACCCAATTTGTCACTTTTAGGATAACAGCACACTTTTTACTGTGCCTTCACCAATAAAGACTGGATAGGTCATCAGGCTGAATCCCCTGGGCAATAAATGCTCAGGAGGTCTGTGAATCCTGCAGAGCAGCAGCGTGGCTTGTGGGGAAGGGTTCCTCTCCCATCTGTGATAGTTGTGTCACACTCATGAGCTCACAGCGCAAGCAGACTCTTGTTCACAGCTGAGAGTTGGGTGTGACGTATTTTCATCACCATCATTTTGCGGGATGTGTTATGTGACAGCCCTGCTAAGCTAAAAATCATCTGGGATCCATGTGAGCATCACATGAGCTGTGGCTGCCCTGAATAGCTCTTACAAAACTACTCATGCCTCATGGAAAAATTTTTGAAAAACACTATTTAGGAAAACAATTTTGCTAGTAAGATTTATGAGAGGACAGATTTCCAAGGGCCATTTTCCATTTGCTTACAAACACTGCAACACTAACGAAAGTGTGAGCTGTTCCCCTCGTAATCCTAACATTGTGATCATGTCCGGACCACTGTGTTCCCAAAATTGTTCTTGCTAGTAATTAAAAACCCAGCAAGTCCGAGACAGAAATTTCTCTTGATTTTCAGAATTTCCCTTCAGTTTTTCTCCAGGGCCAACTTCCTACCATTTTACCTCCTACTTGCATCCAGTAAGGACCAGCTGGTCAATCTGGATAGCCCTAGATCCTTGACGGTGGCACCACTTATAAGAGCTCAAATAGAGCTGAAGTTTTTTGTTGTCCTAATTCCTGACTCTGTGACTGCCCAGCACCTACTGCTGCTACAAGATGATTGCAGGACACAGCTGCTCCAGCCACCTCTATTAAAAGGGAGCCCTTGGTCAGCCTTTAACAGCACTGAGCCTGTGACCCATGGCAGGGCTGCTCCTGCCCCTCCTGCCCAGAAGGGTCCCTGACACCGGCCAAATGGATAATCAGATTATTACACCATACAAACCTGTCACTGCATTTCATCTGCACAGCATGGCCTTTCTCACGGGGGACAGTGGTCCTGCCTTTGCAAGGGACTGATTTAATGATTAACAGCCTGTCTTCATTTCTAACAACTGCAGTTCTAATAATGATACTCTCCTTTTTGCAAGAGTCTCTAAATGCTTTATAAACTGTAATTAGGGAAACGTCAGAGGGCATCTACCTAGGGAATAGCTGAATATTTGCACAGGGCAAGGAGAACCTCAGGCACATTCCTCATCCAAGGAAGGCTCTCCACAGCCATCCTACCTCACCTGCATCAGCTGGTCCAACCTCATCTCATGTAGGTCTGCATGCTCTTTACCAGCTCACAGTCCATGTCAGAACTATAGAAACTGATTTGGGCTGGCTCAGAACTTTAAGGAGAGTCCAATTCTCTTGTTCTTTTCTCTATAGTCACCATGGTGTGGTAGCCCATCTGTTGGCAGTCTCTAATTTGTCAGGGTGAGCAAGCTGGTGCTTTCTCTTCTCCTTTAGAAGGTGATCTGCATGCTTTGGACTCTGCTGCAAACAGACAACAACAGCTCAAAGGATTCTTTCAAATAGGATATTGACCCATGGTCTTGGTCTCAAGCATCTCCAAAATCTCATGCTGTGTCCTGGATTCTAAAATGGGTCAAATCTCCCCCAAGCATCAAATTGTTCTCTCAGATTTTCTACTAAAGCTTGAGAAAACCATAGTTTTACTTGGTTTTGGGATGAAAAACCATATCTAGTCACTAACAATGCTGTGAATTCATGGCAGTTCAGAGCCATGCACTCCCACCAGAGAGCATAAAAGAAGACGACAATGATTAAGGCTACAGAAAAGTACAGATTATTTAATACAGAAGAATTTATTCTTAATTTCCAGGTAAACCCCAAACCCTGAAGGTTGTGAAAGCCTGAGCACATGGATGCTGGGAGAAAAGAGAAAAAAAGACTTTAAACAAGATCCAGTTTTTCAGCTATTGCAGTTTCCTGTTGGTACACTCACGCTACCAGAAGCTGTCAGTAGGAAAGCCATGTATTGCTGTTATTTCCCAAATAAGAATTGTTTTTTACAGTAATCCCACCTAACTTCTACTGAAGAAGAATTTTCTGTGTAGCATCCAGGGTTTCCTGACAAGCTGGTGCTGTTCTCTGGTAGCAAGGAGGGGACGGGCTGATGCTGCTCTGTGTCCTCACTCTGGCAAACATCTCAACAGATGACCCAACTCGAGCTACAGAGCAAATCCTGTATTTATAGCAAACCTCTCAAGTGTTGGGACACTGGCAGCTCTGGTTAAAGCCACTGACCAGCTGGCGTTGACACGTCCTGCCTAAGGTTGATTACAGAGCTGGGCCAGCAAGCTCCATCCTAAAAGGCAGCACCTTGCATGGGACATCTCCAACTTCCTGCAGCAAGGGGGCTGGAATCCCACCCCACAGCTGGCTGAGAGTGATTCTGTGATCATGGGATTCTAGGAGGAGAAAGGGAACTCACCCCTTACTGGGATCCCATGTCACCTTCCTCTACAATTTATTTCAATAATATCACACATAGTGGAATCTAAAGCTGAAGACCAATCTCATAACCATATTAAGACACTCTGGGGTGTATTTTATAGGGCCATTAATATACTTCTTGGGTGGTTAAAGTCACCCACAGCATAAATTAATGGCTCCATAAAACACACTCTGTCATATCCTATGGCTTAAATAGCACACAACAGGCTGAGTATGTTGGGATGTTGCTGAGATCATAGGGTGGAAGCACAGGGGCTCAGAATAACCACCTGGGAGTGGGGTTGCCTTGCAGGAGTATCAGCCTCAAGGTGTCCAACAGTCATTTTAAAAAGCAAGATTCTAAAAAAACCCATCACAATTACAAACTGTAAATTTCATTAATTTCCTTTCCCGCTTGTGTTCCCAAGTTATTAGTTTCTTTCAGACGTATCTTCCCCGCAGAATCTGTTCTGTTCCAGGATATGATTGCTGTGGGTGTGGCTTTTTGGCAAGGAGAGAGCCAGGCTGCTCCCAGCCTTGGAAAACTCCCGAGAAGTCGGGAGCAGAGCAGGCAAAGCCTGTTGGTTAGAGTAAGGACCAGATTGGCTTTGCACGGGAAGCTGAGCCTGCCACGTGTTTCAACTTCCTAAGAGAAATCTGAAGAAAACCTCAATCTAGTGTCCATTTTGGGCAGATTTTACTGGAGTGTAGGTCTCTGGTACACAGAGGAGCATTTCCAAAATAAGAAGAAAAAGAAAGAAAAATAAAAAGAAAGAAAAAAGAAAAATTTTGGTTTTTCCTAGTCTTTCTTGACTATGATCTAGTTATTGAAGGAGCAAATTTCTCCTCCTAGTCTGGTAGATATTCAGTCTTACTAAGTCACATTCTTCTCTAAAAACTTTTCTTTGCTATTTTAACGTCTCCACATGAGTTATTGGAGACTTTTCAGTAGACACTGTGTCCTGTTAAGATAAGCTATCCCAATTCACCTGTCTCAGCTGATAAACCTACCCCTTTCTGCTTCTGCTGCTTGAAAAAGAAAAGGTCTCACCTCTGATTTGTGCTGCAAGAGCTCAACACAACTGCTTAAGGTGCCAGCTCTCAAGAGGTTCGTTCACTACCTCTTTATTACCCTCTTTGTTCCCTCTGCAGATACACAGAGAGCCTCATCACATCCTCAGACTCCACTGCCAGCTCTACGAACAGAGATGCTGTTCCCTGTCCTTCCCCTGCTTCCTACACAGCACCACCTCTCCATCCCATTCTCTGTATCTCCTATTTTCTGTATGTATTTTCAACACAAAACTTACTAGTTTTCAGGGGGAATGAATAGCAAGAGACAGCTAAATCAGGAAAGAGTTCTGCTGTAAGTCTTTATGGTGCCATAAAGAAGAGGCAAAGTCTGAACCTTTCAAAGACACTGCATGCTGAGAAAGTTGATATTCCCTTGTGATGGATGTGCATTCAAGTCTAATGGCTTAAATATGGGGGAAAAAAGCAGGGAAAAAAAAAGCTCAGAATAACCCACCTCTCCCCATGGCACAGTCTGGTTCAAATAACTTGAGCGGAGCTAATTAAAGGTGTCAATCTCATGATTTGGCGTGAAAATAAAATTAGCCACAAAGGCTCAGCTTCCCAAAACTAAGTGGCACATGGGGTTGTATCAGTATCTTGTCCACCAGCTCCAGTTTGAAGGGTTTGTTTTTCTCAACAGTGAAGAATCAATGCACAGAATATCAATAGCAATTCTGTATACAGAATAAACAGCAAAACTCCCTTTTCTCTTATAAAAACTCTGAGGTGAGGAAAGATTTCTATAATAAAGAATTGATTTCATCCTCCCTAAAAGTTTGCCCAAGCAGCCTCAAAGACATTAAAGGAAATAAATAAAAAGATAGCAGTAAGGATCAATCAGGGGACAAGCTGATGGTTTAGGAAAGAAGTTCCTTTGGAGCAGTATGGATGTGCTCTTCCTTCACAGTGAGGAGTAGCTGAGAGATCATTCTCTGGGTCAAAATTATAATTCTGGCAAAAGGCACGACAGACAAGGCAGCAACAGACAGCACAGCCCTGATCCTGCAGCCATCTGGGGCCTGGCTTCACTTTGCTCATGAGAGTAATTTACAGGCATCAGACAAGCCACATGTGTAAGGCTGAGCATACACACAAATATTCTCAGAAGCAGAGCCAATTAACACACCATGAGATATCACTCAGTGATTTGAAAGATATACAAACCCCATCTTGCTTTTTGAAGCACTGAAGCAGAAGACTTCACAGTGATGTCTGATGCTGTATCTTCACAGAAACATCCTGCATCAACTTCTTGCTTGCTGGTCCCACAAGAGCATCTTTATGCTAAAGCAGCATCTACTGCACGTATGAGCTTGGTCCAACAAAAGCAGCAGCTCTGATATGAGGCACCACCCCTGCTGTGCCATACCCCCTATGGAAAGATTATGATCATCATTACTCTTTATGCAGAATAACAGCCAGAAGCCTTGGCTGGGACAAACAGCTCTCAGGGCTAACTCGGCCAAACATAAAGGGAGATGGTTCTTTTCTCCAGGCAGCTCCAAAGAGGGATCTGGGGCCTGGGAGTAGGTCAGCTGCAGTCGGGATTAGGATTCCTGACTCCCTGCCTGGCGTCCTAATATTAGCACTCATTGTCTCCCAGCCTGTCTCGTCATTCTTTCACATGAACCGCAGGACCAAATTAGCCTGTCTTGCTGCATAATCTGCCAGCCCATCCTGTGTGCTAAATTAGTCAGGGACAGAGCAAACATCATGGGAACAGCTCTTGTATAGTGTATGTGGGCTAAGTTATTCCTACAGCACTCTTTGCTCTATGTTTTCCAAGCATCACCACAAAAGAATGATGGGCTGGATCCTGGAGCTGTCGGCTCTTTGCTCATCCGTGCTCCAGCCTGGCACTGCTCTCCAGGGCAGTGCAGAGATGAAAGCCGGCTCAGTGGTGGCTCTGCTGGGAGCCAACTTTGGGAAGAAGTGTTAACAAATGAACTCCAGTTGGGTGGCAGATGAGCAGACCAAGAAGCCAGTGGCAGCGCTGGGGCCTGTACGACCGCCAGCCCATCCTTGCAGCACATGCTGGCCTCCTTGGTGTGGTATTTACAAGTTTCCTGAATTTCCTCCCTCATTTTACATTCAGCGATGGATGGGCTGGTTGGTTTTTGTCTGCCATATGGACTTCTTGTCTCATCATGCCCTTCAGTTGCAAGCTCAGGGCTGTCCACAAAAACACACAGCCCTCAGCACAAAGGGCTGATGGAGCTTTGAGCCAGTGTCCCCAGTAAGTTTCAGTCAGCTTTGAGTCAAGCTGCTCCTGCTACCAGGGGCTGATGGCATTAATTTCCACCAGGCTTGTTAGCCTCCTTGGAGTAAGGCTTTAATCAGAAGCAGAAAGATATGGGGGAATCACATCAAGTCCTGCCTTTGAGTCACTCAGCTCACAGTTTTACCTTCTCTCAAGTGAGGAACCCCTTGCAGAGCACAAAGCAGCAGGAAAATAATTAAAAAAAAAAAGGTAGGGGGCAGGGGGTGGGGAGGGGAGGGCAGGGGGCATGGGAGAGCCTGTGCCTCTGAGCAACCAGTCAGCCAAGTCACAGGACTGGTTTTATAAGGTGCATGCAGGGTTTTGGACAGCAGCTATTGAAAGACAAGCGACTCACTGAATATTATCCCTTTCTGGCAGCAAGATCAGTGCAGTCAATTAGCTGTAAAATCTGAATCATGTCCCTGGCAGGCTCAAAGAGGAAGCAGCTCCACCTTCCTGCTCTGCCCACAGAGGTCACGGCATCCACTGCACAGTTCTGCCGACAGCAGCTTGCCAGACCTGTCACAGGCAGCCACCGCAGCGGGGATAAATCAGGATATTGCTCCCATCACGCAGCAGGAACAGCTCAACTCCCAGTTCTCAGCATGACGTCATGGAGGCTTTCCACAATCCCTGGACCACTGCGCAAATCCCTGTGCAATAAATCCGTCCATGCAGCACCACATATGGATGGACACCATATCTCCATACATCCCTCAACACCCTTTTACTGCCAGGCTCATTTCTTTTTTATTGCTGTAGAATAAAGTCTTAACACTCCTGACTTGCATCAAATGAGCTTTTAGTTGAAGATCCAGATCCATGGAAACTGGAGTGCGTTTTACAACGACAGACACAGTCCACTGCCCAGCAGAGAACCAGAACTGGGGAAAAAGAAGCCCATCAGAGCTCCTGCAGTGAATTACTTGCTCTAGGGAGCTGTTTCTCCCCAGTGACACTTTGGAGACAACATCTGAATGAACAGAGTTGTCTTCTATGTTGGCTGTAAATCCACTCCTGGCATGTAAATTCCCAGTTTCCACCTCCCATGTGTGTCACCAGGTCCAACGTCCAGCCTTACTGGCTGGAGATGACTCATCTTCATCCTCCTCAGTGTGATGGGGATTAGACCCAAGACAAATTAGCAAAGTAGAAGGCTTGTCTTGGACCTGGGCCAATTTCAGCATGTCGATAATTTATAAAAACACATTGCTCTCCAGCCAAGCAAGTTTCAGTTCCTAGATGATTCAGCAGCAGTGCTACAAGGAAATATGGATATGAAAAGTCCCTGTAGGAATTCCTGTATAATTCTGCATTGAAATAAAGTGCCCTGAGCCTGGCAGTAGAATGGAAATTAGGAATTAAGGATCATTCCTTTTGTGCCTGCAGGGACTGCTAAAAGCTGGGAAATTTTTAGTGGAGTTTCAAGGCAGGAGGGGAGAAAGCGAGAAGGCAGAAGCCAGAGAGGGGGAAGACCTTGGGGTGGAGAAGGAAGGGAAATACTTTTCTTAGTTTTGTTTCAGCCACTTTGCACCAGCTGCAACACTGTTATCACTGAAAGGATTAAAATCCTGTGGGCAGGTAAGGGAAAAGTTGGAGTGAGAAACTTCTAAACATTTTCAGAAGGCAGCCTAGAAAATGGGAAGTACAAAGAGACAGAGACAGCTCCAAAGCCCATCTGAGCACTTGGGGTTTTGGATGTGATCCACATCTATTTTAAAAAAGAATGAGAAAAGGAAATATGAAAAGTACCACATAACTGCCCAGTGTAAATTAATTTCTGAAAGGGCATGGCAAGCCAAAGATGAATATTGCATCTCTTCTGACCTCTTTCAGTTCATTATCCTAATTGTGAGCTTCAGGACCACAGGAGCAGTTCTCTGCATGCAAAGTCAGCAGTGACAAGATGGCACAAGGTATAACAATCCTTCTGAACAGATTTCAATGGTGAATGGAGTGAAGGGGACTAAGAGCTACAAAACCACTGCAATACCATGAAGTAACTTCATATGGAGTCACTGGACAAATTCCTGTTTGCTCAGAAACAATTCCACAAGAGAGCACACCTCCCCCTCCCTCCTTTTATCATTTCACTCTAACACCCACTTGCCCTGCAATGCCCAGAAGCACCTTGCAAGGTCAAATGGCCAATGCTAGACTCACACCATGTCATGCAGAGCAGCTTCTTCCCCTCAAGTGATGTCTTCAGGCTTGCTTCTGGCAGAAACCTCACACTCACCTGTGTGCAGCTTGGCAGCCACTCCACAGTTTGGAAAGAAGCTCAGCATCCTGCAACCCTTGCATGAACCCAGCCCTCCCTCCCTGACCTGCTGCCTGCCTCCATCACTGTTGGTTCTCTTCACAAGCAACAACTCAATCCCTCTTTTCATAAAGAAAATCCATTTACATTTTACTGTGCAGCATAGACCTTATCATCTATCTTTCCATCCACGGGAATCTCACCACGACTTCCCTGACAGCCAAGGCTGGCTGCTGCTGCTGAACTCAGAATATTGTAATTCCCTGTATTTTAACTTTTCCTGGTTTTAATTGCTTCTCAGCACTGACATTTCCAAAGGATGCTTCTTTGCTGCTTTTGTGTAGAGCATGTTTGTGTTTTTTTGCTCACTGCCGTCTCTTCCCTGGAGCCCTCGCTAATGAATGCTGCATGCTGATGACCTCTCCATTATAAATAGTTTAATATTTTTAAATAAATATGGGACGGTGCCATGATTATGTGGGTATTTCATCTAGCCTGCAGCACCAAGAGCTGGAGCTGACAAAGGCAACCATAGCTTTATTTGTCATTCTGCTGCTTATTTGCCATAGAAAGCAAGGGAAGGGGCTGGGATGTAACACAGCATAGAATAACACAGCAGCAGATGTGTTATTCCAAGTGTATCACAAGGAGCTGCTCCCCATCCTATCACAGCAGATGAACACAATAAAGAGAAAACTTCTGAGTTGTTCATTTGGTTACTTGAACCTGCAGGGCTGCAAAACAATTAGCTGAGCCCCAGAGTAAACCAGATGAAGGTACATGGGGGGAATTCTGTTATATTTTTCCACTGCATTGCAACAGAATTAACACATTAGTCTGACATTTAGCTGATATAATTTATTCCTAATTTCTGAACAGCAATATCAAAAATCAAAACAAAAGCAACAGTGACATAGGAAAACAGAAAGGGAAAGAGCCTGAGTTCAGGACAAGTTTTCCAACATGTTAATTAAGTTTTCAGCCCATCAACTTCTGTTGTCCTAATTTCCCTTCTTTCCTTCTGGGTGTATCTGGATTTCTGCTATGTGCAGATCATGTGGGTTAGATCTAAATTTGCTTGTCCCTCACAACCAGCTTCTCAGGCAGAAAAAACTCCTAGAAAGTTCACCCAATGGTACCAGAGGATTGCCTTCACTCCCAGGTGGCACAAAGCCAGGATTGATGCTCCACAACTTCCACTCCCAGCCTACGATTTTACCAAGGCATGGGGTGTGAACAGGGCGGGCTGCCAAGGCAGTAATTTACAGCAATGCAATCCATCCCTGTGGACAAGGAGGAGCAGTGATAGCTGATACCAGCTGTTCCCCAAATGCTTCCACTGAGGAGCCAGCTTCTGGGCTTAAAAACCCTGCTTGCAGATTTGAGAAATCTACTTTTGTGGTTGCAAGCTTCCTCCTGCAGCTGAGCATCCTACAGGCTCGTTGTGCTTCTTCCTTCCCACTGGGAACCTCTCCCTTACCCCTGCTTTCCTCAAGCAGGAAAGTGTGCACAGCCAGCCTCAAAAACGTGCCCTCCTGCAAAAACACCCAACTCAGGTAAGCACCTTTTGCCCTGCTAAATAGTCACTTGAACTCCAAAGTGCCATGTCTATGTCCCATCAACCTTTCTCCTTGAGTCTAAGTCACTGGAAGACCATGCACACCATAGTCCTTTTCCATGGAACAGGAACAATTAAACAGCCTCATGCAAAAGGATGGAGAACGAAGGTCAGGGTTATTTTAAGTGACTTTGGTCTGAGATTAATGAGCAGGCAGTCTGAAGCTATACCCAGCCTCTCAGTTGCTATTTCTGACTCTTTCCTCCCTGTGCAGCTTCCTTTGATGGTGTCCTGCAAAAGCCCTGGGAGGGAAAAGCCTTTGCACATGCCAAGCCTCACCACCACATGTGCATTTACCCCTGAAATAGGGAGTGCTGTGCATTAAAACCATGCTAGAGTGGCACGTGCTGGGGCTGTTGGTATTAGGAAGGAGAGAGTAGATGAGCGCCCTAGTGAGGAGCAGAAGATGGCCAGCAGCTCTCCTGCTGACTCCTGGACTTAGAGAGAGGTGAAAAACATGTAATGAAAAGATCCTTTCACAAAATCAGCTTTTCAGAGATCAAGGCAACACCTGCCTCAGACTAAGAGCTTGGAGTGCATGCTGAACTCAGGAGCACAGTGGAGAGGTACAATTACCTAATTGCCTCTAAATTGTGTCATTTATTAAGTGTTTTGCATGGTGCCATGGCCTCTGGAGGAGACAGTCCTTGTCCTGAGAATCTCCCCCCAAGCCACCCTGCCTGTCAGACTGGCTCCCATGAGCCAAGAGGGTGAGTCCCTGGGGGGGGCCATGATCCCCACACTGCCTGCCTTTCCTTCACCCTCTCCTCCCAAACAGTCAAATACTTGCATTAGTTCTAGTTCACTGACTGCCTGAATTTTTACATACATATATGTAGCAATCAGAAATGCTCTATAGATTTAAAATCCCCCTGTGAGACAGGGTGGGCAGAAGTGCTATGTTGTTAACCACTGGGAAACAAACCTGAGAGCATTCATTAAGAAAGAGGGCAGTTGGGAAATAAACTATTTCTCCCCATAGTTTCTGAACTGCAGTTCACAAAACATTAAATTTCTAATTATAAGCCCAGGAAGTTTTAATGTGAAAAAAAAAAAAGTGACTTGTAAGACAAAGTATAGGTTTTTCTGCTCATTAAAACATCCCCCTGGGTATAATTCCCTTGCCCTTAATCCTGAACCTTAAGGTTTTCACAGGTAAGTAGGTAATTAACACAAATCTGTCTCAATTACACAGCTCTTGCAGCATTGCAGGTCTGGCTGTAGTGGAGCTGTGTTCTGCTGGATGCTGAGCTCCCCTAGACCCCTGTGGGTAACAGCATCAGGGGTCCAGGCATCCCGTGGTGCCCCTGGAACACAAGATGCAGCACACTGGAAAACTGCATCCTTGGTCAGCTACAGTCAAGGGAAAGGATTTCTGACCAAAATACATGGGAAACAGAGTGTCAAGTCTTCCAGGGCATCACCTTCCCAGTGAGAAGCAGCAGTGTTTACACTCCTGCAGATGTGCCCTAAACACATTCTTTTCTCCAAGCAGCCAAGCAATGCTGACTGTTCTGCATCATCGCAGACACCAGCACTGCGTGGTGAAAAGCCTTCCTGGCAAAGGGAGCCGATGGTGGCGAGATGATACACAGCTCTGGGTTGGCTCAAAACAGCTCTCTGCTCTGTGTGCATGTCAGGGATGGGTTTTGTAAGTCAGCTATGTGTGGTGGGGAGGAATGAGGTTGTCAGGCAGGTTTGGATCCACAGGGAAAACAAGTCCCATTGCTACCAGGCCCACCAGGTGAAGCATTTTTACTTCTGCAATGCAGGAGTCAGACAGGTCCCTCTCCAACGCTGGGAATCTCAGTCCTGGAAACAAGTCAGGCAACCTTCAAGCAGCCTCAGAAGAGGAGACATAGTTCCCTTACATCAACATAAGTTCCACTTATAACATCTTGCACTCAGAGAAGCAGCCCAAGGCATGTGAGTAATTTTAAAAGTAAGGGCTTTCTGCGAGTTCATTCCAATGTAAAGGAGAAGGAATGAAGTTATTCCCCCAGATTTATGCACCTCACCAAGGCCAAGCAAGACTTAACACCCTGATGATCTGCCTCACAGCCCTGCTTGGCTGACTGACAGCTGCCTTTCCCTTTGCATTTTAAAATGTGAATACATTTGGGCCAGGATTTTCTGCATTTATCACAACAAATGCAGTGCCATCACAGGCTGCACAAAGCAGGCGAGGCTGGAAGCAGCTTTCCTTTTCACATGGGAAGTGAATCTCCCATTAATGCCCTACAGCCTTCTGACCCTCCAGCCTGGAAACCAGCACACCAAAAGCAAGAAGCACACTGGGTGGAATTCTTCTTCTCCAGCCCTAAGACTGAATCCAAAGTCACAGTTTCAAAAGGAGCTAAGTGTTTTCTCCAACACCCAAGGAAGAGACTAGTGGCACCTTGCAGAGCCAGCCTGCACCTCTTCCATGGCACAGGTTCAGCAGCAGGACTTTCTGTGCTGAGGGACCCTGGCTCACCTCTCTGGCTCCAAAGGCTTCTTATCCCCCTTATCCCTCCCCTCCAGAGCTGGGCACTTTGTGATGTTTGTTCCACCCCACTCAGAGCTGGGATAAGTGTCTGGTCCCCAAGGGCAGCTCCATCACACCAAGCTGTGTGCGAGCACTCACTGAGTACGTAACAGCAGCTTTCCTACACACCACTGCCAGTAACTAACTCATTTCCCTCTGAAGTTGTGGATGAAAAATAAGATGTAAAACCAGATTATACACTGTTTATGTACATAACTCCCTGTGCATCTGGATAAGAGCATGCCTGTGGCCTATTTTATGCTGTATCTGATTCTCATTAGGTGCTTATGATTCTTTCTTGATAGGGTTTTATTGCTCTCCTTGACACTCAGAGCTATGGCTGGGCTCTTTATTCTCTGCAACTGCCCTGGTGTGGCCATCAACTGCCCAGCCCACCATGACACACTCTGAGCAGATCCATAACACGATTTCTGAAATGACAGCCCTGCTGCTTAATAACTAGAAATAAAGCCAGAGCTCTTCAAAGTTAATTTTGTAAATTGGCTGCTGAGGCTTTACTTACAGTAACTGAGACCAGAGCAGGGGACAAACCCAAGGCAGAGCACCAGGGAACAACAGCAGATCAACCCTCCTCTGTATCCACCCAGGCTCTGGAGGGTTTCTTTGGAGGTTCAGCATTTCATGACTCTGTGAGCAGCATTTCAAGATAAGATATTTTGCAAATATATTTTTCTTTCTATGAATTACACCATTCCCTGTTCTTTTGCACACTGTAGCCTTATCCATGTACAAAAAGCAGATTACAGTGCATTGCTGGGTGAGCAGGTAAGAGGCACAAAGGGAGTTTATCTAATTGGGTGTTAAGACTCATCTTAAACAATTTGGTATTTTGTTCTCCAGGATCCTGGTTTGACCAGAGAAATTAGTGTTCTGGGATATGCAAAGAGGCAGGCCAATTTCTTTCCTATAATCACTGTCACCTTCAATTAAGGAGAACATTATCAGATATAGCCTTTGATGCATATCAGAAATATCTACCTGGGTAGCATTCCTGCTTGTAAAAGGCAGATTTACCTTGCAATAAAAATCCCTGCAGTAATCAGCACAAGAAAGATTTAACATACTTACAGATTTCTTCTGCTTACAAAGGAACAGGAGAGCTAAAGATTTACCCTAAATCTGAACATACTTATTAACTCTTCAGAAGAGTAACAGTTACTCTCATACAGAATCAACACTTTTAACTTCTCACTGATGTTACAGCAACCCTCCAAAGCCAACCAAACAACAGAGAGGAAAAAAAGCCCCACAAAGCAACCAAACTCAACACCATTTTAGTGCATAACTGAGATATCTGGGCAGCCCTGATTGTCTGGCACTTTCCAGTAAAGAGCTCTTAAGAACAAAGGTGTAGACAAAAAAACCCAACCAAACAACAACAACAAAAACTAGAAAAGTACTTCCTTACCACCTTTATGGCTTATAGGAGTGGAAATACAGCAATTTTGGGAAGCATCACCCAGACTTTCAATATACTGCACAGGAGTCTAAAGTCTCTCTTGCATGAGACCTCTTCCCTGCTCCTCATGTTCCTCCTCAGCTCTTTTCCTGTGCTAAAAAATGAGGGTGTGGGACTCTGGGCTGACTTCATACCCTTATCCACAACCAGCCCAGCACCCAGTGGCCACCATTAACTCCATTAAATTTATAAAGCAATTAGAACTGGGTGAGCAATGCCAAAAAAACCTCAGTGAAAGTCCTCTCAGCTTTTTAAACAAATTCATTCCATCTGGGTTCATGCTCCCAGTGCATCGGCTTCCCACGTGGATCCCAGCCTGGGAGGTCAGAGGCAAAAAGGGTTTGGGAAGGGTGAATGTTAAGTGAGAATTAGAAGCTGTATGCAAATCCTGAGCTCAAGTGAGGGCCTGTGCAAACAGGAAACACTCCCAGGCCACGTGAGTTAAATAGCTAATTAAATCAGCACAAGCATGGGGGCCACGAATGAGCTATGGGTCAGGGCTTGGGCAAAAAAAGGCATTCATGGAACTGATTAATTGAAGGGAGTTGTGATCTGTCTGCAAATAATTCAACTGAGCAATTAGAGCTGGGCAAGGAAATGTTTTTACACATGGAAGATTTTGTAATGTTTCTCTGTTTTAGCTTAGGACAAACCAAATGAAAACTGAAAATGGAAAGAAAATTCAGACAAGGTCCATCCTGAATTTGCTTAGATTGCTTTGAAATGTTTCTCATTTCCTCTCTGGTCTTATTATGATTCTGGTTTATAATTATTTTACCTCTGAATATCAAGAACATGATTCAGACTGCATATCTGGAAAGCAATTTCAATTTAAACATTGAAAACATTTCAGAGTGTTAAAAAAGCTTTATCAAAATATCTCTTTTCAAGCTGAAAAAGACACTTTCAACAAGCCAGCTTTATTTTTTGGGGAAAAAAATCTCCCAGTTAAAAATCCATGACCCTCTCAGTTCTTTATCCATTGCCTATTACTGAGCCCTAAAGGCAAGAGCCTTGAAGGAAGGCAAGTTTTCTTAGTTACCTTAAATGATACAACCATCAACCAGCATTTATGAATTGTCCAGGCATTGGGAACAGAATATTACCAAGTGAAGCAGGACAGGAGCATCACATTCCATATCTCTCACATCTCAATCCACTGCTCTTCTTCTTTCAATTATCTTAGTTATATTAAATGAGGTAAACCCTGAGCATTTATCCAAAGGCAAGACTGGGGGGATAAGGTTTCAGTTGACTCTCAAAATGACAATGGGGTGGCTCGGTTTCCTGCCACAAAAGGCTGTAACACAAGCAGGGCACGAAGGCAATGAGGCTCCCTGCTCTCCAGGACTAAGAGTGCACTAATGTGCAGTTGGCCCTGGAGGAAACACTGTGCAAGGGCCTGGTCTGACCCCAAATACCCTTTAAAGTCCCCCAAGGGAGGGCCTTAAAGGGTCGCTTTTATGTGTAAGCATAAAGTAGGCATTGATTGAGGTTTATTAAGATTGAAGATAATTTTGGCACACAAAGGCAAGGAGAGTGAATTGGGCAATTTTCATAATTTTTAAAGTTCCTCTGCCACATCTGAATGACATTTAATCAAATCTTCCATGGGAAATATTTGATTTGGTTGATTGAGTCTGATGAAATGAAGTTATAAACTTTATAAACTTTATTTGACGGACGATGATGCGCAGCTCACAGCGACAGTCTGTTCGAAGCAGCTGGCTCAGGAATGGGATATGAGACACCCTGTCAAATACCACCTGTTAATTATCTGGGTGTTGGGGTTAAAAATTACAACAGGAAGAGGGACACGAGGGTTGCACTCTGGGTCTCACAAACCTCCTCAGTCCAGCAGTTTTCTTCTTTTTGAGCAAATATTATTTACTTCCTGTCTTTGTACGTGATTGCTACATATTCCACCCGGATATGAATACCTCCGTCAAGGTGATTAGCAATTTTTTATTGCTTCTTTGATTAGGGTGAATGAGAAAAAGCTTCAACCAACATCCCCAAAGCCTGAGAAAGGATTACTCATCCTTTACTTCTGGATGCTAAAATTAGTCTTACACAAAAACACTGGAGCAAAAACTTCCAACTTTTTGATACACAATTGCTCTTAAAAGACCTTCCACCCCAGGATCTCAAATCAATTTCATTAGAAACTGTAAACTTAATTAGACCTCAGAACGACCCTGACACTGAGACAAATCTCTGATAAACGGGGAAGTGTCTATCAGGGGCCAAATTCAGTCCTGGCCAGACTGGCAAAGACATCAGAAACACAAACAAAACAGCTGAAAAAACACCACCACAGACCAAAGTGTTTTGGAAAGCATTTCGTGCAGGAAGAAGCCCAAAATGTCACCCTGGACAGCCTGTGCTGCTGTCAGGTGTCCTGGGTGCTTGTGGCAGGACGAGAGGGAGCCTGAGTTGTTCCTGGGTCTAGGAGGAGAGGAACAAGCAAACCAAGGTGCCCTCAAGCCCAAGGGCTTCTTCAGTTCCCCTGCAGAGAAGAGGTGGTTTTTAGAGCAGTGTCACGTGCAGGCTGCACAGCTCTTCCCTGAGGTCTGGTCCCGGCAACTTGGGGACAGATCACCTGGGCAAAGCAAACAACACTGCAGAAAACACTGAAATAGCAACATGTCTCAACAGTTGGCAAACTGTTGGAAAGGTGACTTTACTTTGCTCTATGCCCAGGGACAAAGGACGGGCAATTTGATGACAGGGAACTGTTTGATTCCCGACTGGCAATAGAGAAACTGGCAGAAACACCACCTGGCTTTGTGCAGCAAAGAAACAAGGTCAAGGACTTAGCTCATCCCATCTGTGATATTTTTACGCTGCAATTTATCTTACAGTGGGAAGAAGGGGCCTTGTCAGAAATCAAGACCCCCACGGTCCAGGGGGAACACCAGAGGAGAGTGTGCCTCAAAGCCATGTCCTCTTTTGGGAGGAACACTCAGTCAGTGGGGTGTTGGGGGTCAGTGAACCTCAGATGGACCTGGTGCTGCAGCCATGTGCAAAGACCTTCTGGCTCTGCCAAGGAAATGCCAGCGTGGCTGGAGGTCACCAGAAAAGGGCTGGGGGAGAAGGGGGATGCAGATGCAGTGAGGGTCCAGCCCACAGGGTAGGAAACAAGATACAGCTCTGTCAAGGCTCCCTGTGCTGGTGTTCTACAGGAATGTACTCCCTTGTCCCTAGACACCTCTGTACTTCACTGACAGTATCGTGACACCAGCTCAAAGCCTTTTGGGTGCTATAAGCATCCTCCTGCATGAATTATGCCCTCAGTAAAAAAACAATTTCCACTCCCAGTTACATCAATGTAAGTCTTCAAAGGATGATTTTGGCTTTGTATCAGTGCTTTTGACAGACATGGGCCCCCTGGGTCCAGTCTGGCTGCACTTGCACATTTGCAGTGGAGTTGCATTGGGAATATGGATTTCCTCCCATCCTTCAGTCTCCTAAAACCTCAGATGGTTTGGGGAAAGTTGGTGCTGAAGATTCAAAGAGTGAGATTTGCAGCAAAAGTGAGGAGCAATTCCTGGAGGCATCCTTGCACTAGCTGTCCTTGGGGAGGAGAGCTGGGAGGGGAAGTGTGGAGTTGGGTTCTCCTCCAGGAAGGGACAGCCTCCAAGGGCGAACAGAGAGCATTTTCTGCTGAAACCTCATCCCACTTCTCCATAACTCTGTCAGTTCCTTCACTTCCTTCACTCTCCTGCTTAGGCCACTGTCCTCTCCTGCTTAGAACTTCATGATCTTTAAGTCCCTTTCAACAGCCTATGATTCTAAGGAGGCTTTTTCCCAGGTATTTTCCCTGGACATAGAATTCTGGCTCCTTAATGGAAATTCAATTGCATCCTGAATAGAAAAAATATGAAGTTGGATAGGTTTAAAGGCAAAGATGTAAACTACAAGCAGAATGAAGGAAGACTTTGCCTTACGGTTTTATGATGCTGCTTGATGAGATTGACGTGTGTTACTAATGAGATATTTGAAGCAGACAGCTTACTAATGCCAACATTCCTCAGAAATGAAAAGGAATTCTTCCTGGGCAAAAAAAGGTGTTCAACTGGCCCCAGAAACTCAGAATATTTGGGATGGGTATTTAAAAATAAAAAAGGAAAAAGAAAAAAAAAAAAGAAAAAGGAAAACCCCCTCTGGATTTAGTGTATAGTCGTTAACAAGGTATCCCACAGCTAGAACATGATTTATTGAAAACTAAAGAAACTGTCCTGGTTTTGCTAGAATGGAGGTTTTTGTTCTGCTCTGGGCACTTTATATGAAACAGATGCACAGTCGATAAATCAGGCTGTCCAGCAGGAAGCACAGCCTGCATTTGCTGTATAAATTATCATGTTCTTTGTAGGTAAATGCTATGGATGAAAACAGGGATATTCTTGCTTCCTAAAAAAACATCGATTATTATCACTGAAGAAAAGAAATCTTTTGGCCTGTAGGATGTAGCAGTGGAGAGAACAGTGAAGGCAAAACTCCCTACAGAAACCACTTCCACAGTAAGAATTTGATTAAAAGATGAGACAATAGGAATATTTGATATTTATGACCAGCAGGACATTTTCCTTTCTCAAGTTTCCAATGGATTTTTTCAAATCGTTGCCCCAAAAAAGCAAACACATTCTAATACATCCCTGAGCTGATAGGAGCAGCAAATCCATGTGCAAACCCCTTCTTTTTTTCTCTTGGCAAGGACATTAATCAGTGCTCAGGCAGTTTGCAACACGCCATGAGATTTGCAGTGATGCTGCGAGGAGCCACAGCAGGGAAAGCAGCAGGACTCGGCAGTCGAAGGAGGAATTGTCTTTGTTTGAGAGCTGCTAAAATATGTATACAAAAAGCTGTAACGTGGGTGGCTTTTAGTTAGACTTTAGAACGCAAAAGGATATTATGGTTTTTCAATAAAACTGGTGAGGAGTGATGCCATGGGAGAGGATTTCCTGGAGTTTGGTGCCTATGAATGATAGATACGTAAGACAAAAAGCAGAAGTTCTCCAACTGCCATTTCTACGTGGCTGTATTTTTACATGCAACGTTTCTGTGCTTCACTTTCCAAAACATTAAACGTCTGCTGAAAATGGGTGTTGTTTTATTGAAAACGTCAAGCACCTAAGCTGAGGCTTAGGCAAAAGTAGCATTTTCCTGCATGGAGGCACTGAGGAATTCTCTGAAAGGAGCAGAGCCAAGGGCACATCCCCCCTTGCTCCATCCTGTCTATTTCCTTTCTTTTTTTATTTTTTTCCCCTTTTTTCATTTAAACTGCATAAGCTGCAGATGAAAAAAAAATATATAAATAGTAATTCTATACATAGTCCCGGGATAAAACTGCAGTTCATTCATGACAGCTGACAAATCTAAAATGGGCAATGTAAGTGTATTACAAAATGATTAAACCTTAAGTTCTCTCGCCTCCAGCTACAGGGCCGCATTAACACTACGTTACCCACTGAATAATGCAATCTGCTGCAGTTTTGTGCCAACACAAAAATATAGCCAAAATAGCCCTTTCCCTTCTATTTACAGCTTGTGTCTCAAAAGCCATCTTCCTTGTGGCAGATACAGCTTCCGCTCGCTCGCGTTTGCTCCGAGTCAATAAAACGGGAATCCTATGGAGTTAAAGTTGGTTGGAAGCATATTCTTGGGCTGAAGCCATACAAATGGCATGTGCGACGGGCTTAGGCCCCCGCTCGCAGGATTACAGAGGTATCAGACTACATATCCCTGGGGTTGAGGCTGAAATCAATACTGGGTACTTGTGAGGGATGTAATGGATTCAAGCTGACCAAAACTTTAATTACAGTTTTCATTGTCATACTGACTTTTGCATCTCTGGGTCTCCTCGAGTTTAGAAAAGAGCATGTCGGAGCATTACATAAGGGGGTGTCAAATATTCCCATCAGTTTATCCCTCACTAGGGAAGCACTTCCCTGCAGCAGGCAGGTCGCAAGAGGGTCCACTCACACACCAATCTTTTCCAAGCTGCAGGTTCCAGAAGTGACACAGCCACTCTGCCTTTGTGATTTGCCATCATTCTGTGATTTCAGGACTCATTGACAGCAGCTCATTTCTTGCTGCTTCTTGCCATGGCATGACACGAATGGCAAGATGTGCAAAAAATAAACATGATGAAGAAAAAGGAGCCTGGCAGAGAAATTTCGGGTTGTCAGTTTGTTTTCTCCCAGCATAAACAATTTACCTCTGTCCAGGGGACAGCAAACTGGTATTTAGGATGCAGGTCTTGAGAGCCCATGAAGCAGGAATGGTCCCTTTGGTCCTGTCATTGCACATGTGAAGGGCTGCTTCATTCCCTTGTAGGTCACATTCTGCTTTATGGCACTGACACCACTTAATACACGATGGTCCCCTTCAGCTCAAGAGGCTGGTTAATGAGAACCACACTCAAATGCAAGGACTTTCATCCCTGCTCATCTGAGACCCTCAGGATTTAGCCAGGACTTGCCCCAGGGCACGTGTTCCATTCAGCCTCCTGGAGAAAGCACCTGAACTGTAACTCCAAGGGGAACCCCCCTAAAATAGCATGGGCTCAGATCCTATAACTAATACCTATTTTCCCAGAAAACTCAAAGCCATGGCTGTAATGAAAGGCAGCTACCAGGCTTTCTTTTTAAGCAGCCTTAGTTCAGAAGGAAAAGAAGCAGCAGCATCCCATTACACACGGAGTGTATTTTCTCTAGGGAAAAAAAAGAAATCACTCTTCTTTCAAAAAGTACCATTCTGTCAATATTGCTCCTGTTCACAAAGAGGAGCTGTCAGACAATTCAAGCTAAAATTGGCATCGTACTAAAACCTCAATATCAGGACTTGAATGAAACCAAGCTGGAAGCACTCACAGTATTACACTTTCACCCAAAGTTTTCCAACTGCTGTTCTGATCCGTGTGTCATCGATCCCTGCTCCCTCTGAGAGGCTTGATGGCTTTTTCCGCTGGAGCAGCACGCATAGAAATGAAGCGCAAATGAAGAGCGGGAAGGTTTCTGGGCTCCCCGAGTCTCCCTCCCCAGGCAGTCGGTGCCTGCAAGGGAGCCGGCACAGGGCTAAGCGTGTGCTGGGACTCAGCCCCTCTGCAAAGCATCTCCATCCATTAGCATCCTGCGGAGAGGGAACCGAGGCGTCCGAATCACCTAAATGAAGCAGCGGGTCTGGGAGAGAGGGAGAGGAATTTCCTTGTTTGGAGTTACCTGACTTCAAGGAGAAATTGAGGAGTTTTTTTCTGTATTGAGCCTTAGTTATGAAGCTCCGTTGAAAACTGAGTATTTGTGCTGCCTTTGTGGGGTGCTGCCAGCAGCAAACTACATTCAGGGGGTAGTGTGTACCCCAAACTCCTGCCAAGCCAGTGTTTCCCCTTTGGCTCCTTTCTGCCCGTGGCCAGGGGTTGTCACCTTGGGAGCTGAACACACCATGCAGCATTTGCCCATATGGATGATGATTCCAATGTAATTCTTCCTGTGCGATCAAACCAGGAGTGAAACGTAACCTGCCCCTACTCCTGCCACATTCAGCCTTCTCCAGAATGCTTATCTTTCCTCTGCTGTCTCCAGAATCTCCCTGAAGATCACTGTTCTTCTTTCACAGTGCTGCTGCCTCTCTGGGTTCCCTCTCTCCCCTCCATCCTGCCGTGTCCCCTCGCGGGTGATGGTGCCCGGGGATGTGCAGCCACACGAAATGTACCATCACCATTAGCATCCTGCAGCCCCCTCGGGAACGTGCATTTCTTTCTCTGTTCTGTCTTGGGCTGACGAAAACTCAGCTGCCGCATAGTGGCAGAATTAATTAAGCTGTGATCCCCCTCCCCAAAGCCCTCATTACCCACCGTTTGCAATATGCAATTTGTTTGCCAGCACCTTGAGGTGTTGTTGCTATCATTGACACCATCCGCTGATACACAAAAGCTACTGTTTATTTATCAAATACAACTAACAGCTTTTAGGATCAAAAACAAACAAACAAACAAAAACCCCAAACAAACAACAATACTGGGGTTTTCACTAATCCTGGCCAGGCTGTGTGCTGAGAGAACATTTTGATTTGCATGGGTGGGGCTGAGCTGCGAATGCATCGTTACACATTGATCCTATTCCTTTTCCATGTGGTGTGTGAGTTTCTTCTTGCTGTTTTTCGTACTTGCAAATGAAAAGAAAGTAATACAGCCACTGAGAGATCTTTTAAAGACATGCAGCAGAATTTGATAGCCCCATTTAAATAGTTACCCCATCAAAATCCTGTTTTGTCCCTCAGAGATAGTCAATGTGTAGTCCCTCAGAGGCAGGTGAATATCCCATGGGGTCGAGGGTGGTTGTGTTGGAAAGGGGAGAAAATTTCTCCAAGAACTGATTATACCCAGAGCACCACATTTTATCCACCCTGTGTTTCTGTACTGGCTGCAGTTCTAGGCATGTGCAAAGATACCTCACCAGGCTCCTTCTAAATATGACTTTTAGAAAAAGATTCACAGTAAAGCTATCAGGACCAAATGAGCAGTGATAGTTATGTCAGTTCTTTAATCCAGCTACAGTAACTGACTCAAGAAAAACCTCCTCTAAATCCAACTGCCTGACTGCAGGCAGCCAGTGGGATGCACAGCTCTGGGTGGGAGAGAGGGACAGACAGACGGACACAGCCAGACCAGGAGCTGCAAACTGGTGCAGCGTTTGTGTTAATACAATTTAAAACGGATAAAAATAAGAAAAGAGGTGCATAGATGGGTGAGAAAATCACCAGGATCCAAAGCATGGTTAAAGAACAGGATTTGTAGATACCTCCTGTCTGAAGGACTGCCTTTAAATGTGCTATAAGCCATCCAATAAAGCTCACAATAGCAGAGAGCATTTGCTTCACCATCGCAGGAAAGGAGACTGGGAAAAATGAGTCAAGTCTAAATTCCTCTTTACCTTCCCTCAAAGAATAAGATGCTTAAAAAGTCGTTTTGCTCAGTTGTTACCAATAACCCAGTGCTGTGTCCCTTCTCTATGCAGTGACTGTATGAATGTGGGTATCTGATACAGACTCAGGCCCCCAGTCTGCTGTTGTTCTAATTACCCAGACCAGTTCTGCACCACTGAGCCCCCACAGGGTCTGCACCATGCAGGGTGGAGGCACCTGAGAGCATCTTCTGGCTTGTGGAGGACCTTATATATTTGAGCCTGCTCAGTGGCTTAATGCAGTGGTACTATACTGTCTGGGAAATTAATATGCCAGCATGTGTGCCCAGCTAGGAGTCTCTTAACGGAGATTTCTTGCCTTTAGCATGATAATGGTGTTAAGTATAATCTGACATACAGCTGCAGGAAGGGTCTCTGAGGAAGCTCAGATGCACAAGTGCTGAGGAAAAAAACAAATAAAATACCTTTGGTATGGTACCGACTGCCTGGTGATTTTTATATCTGAGGCTGTACTTGCTGCTTACTCTAAGAAATCACATCTCTCCTGAGCTCTTGTTCAGCGTAAGGAACTCTTGTTCAGTGTAAGGAGCCTGCCCGCTCTCCTGCTGGCTTCTATTATATTTGTATCGACTAGAATAAGACTGCCTTGTGGGCAACTTCACTGAGCTGAACTTTGAGAGAGGTTCTCTGAGGATAAGAACGGCTGGTAATAGATACAGGGCTCGCTCAAACCCAGACAGCCACCGAAACAGTGCTAATCAATTTGGTGGAAAGCTGAAATCCGTCAATGCGAGCGCTGCCCTGACAGCCCAGCATGGATTAAGGGCTCAATTCCCCACTGCCTTGCACTGAGGGGGTTGGCCGTGCTTTGTGCCTCTCTGCCTTTGAACTTCACTCTCACACAAACAACTACAAGCAGAGTCTGGTGGTGAAGCATCCTTCCCCATATTGACTGTGGATTTTGGATTTCAGGCTGCAGTCTGTCCTCTTCCCCTGCAAACACAGATGTATCTGAAGGGTGGGAATGGAGAGGAAAAGAAAAAGAAGTAGAAAAACTGTGTGACTGTGTTTAACAGCAATGGATGCTGCGTGTGCCCCTGAACATGCCTGCACCACGGCCAGGGCACTCACTGCCTCTTTATCTGCAGGGCTGTGCAGCTTAGCAAAATATATTACCTGTAATAATGTGTCCCATATATACAACTGCCTGTCTGGATATACTTTGAAATGTTTAATGATGTGTGGCTGAAATGGAATGATGTCTTCCTAATGAAATGCAACGGAAGGAGAGCTCACGCACATTAAGACATCTTATCTGTATTGGCAATTAATAACCTAAGAATTAAAACAAAGTATAAAACCTAGGAATTTCAGCTAAAGCCACAGGATACGAGCCTGTGATGGAAACCCAGTCAGGTTTCCACAATGCTTTGCTGTAGTGAAATCCAGATGTCAGGGAACTCCACCTACCAGCTACTCATTTCTTTTAGACTGTGGGCTTCTCTGTGATTGTTGTGTCCCTCAGCTGTCTTGAAGTTCATACATTCATGTAATTATATTGCTACAGATTTTTCTCTCAAGTCTGTGAACATGTTTTAAATTAAAATAGTCAAGGGCTTGAGTTCCCAAATGTTACAGTGAAGAGTAGTCTGGACACATCACAAACGTTTCTTTCAGGACACAAACCTCAATGGTTCACCAGCATTGTGACTCAAATCTTCTTGGAGCATCTAAATCAACTTCCAGAATTCTTATAATCATGTTGACAGACAATTAAAGAGTTAATAACCAATGGTTTGTTTGTTTTTGGTTGTTTTTTTTTTGACAAGTGGCAGAAGACTGTACATTTTCTGAAAAGCATGCAAGTTAGATTAAAAAGTCTACCCCTAACTTGGTTGGTTATGAGAAATATGCTTTGAGAAAAACAAAGTTCAGTAGAAAATCTGGATTGGATTAGATTATCCTACCTATCAAATGTGAGGAATATTGAAATGCTGCCCTTTGATTTTGCAAAATTACTTTAGTGCGTTTCCATCGTTGTAGAGAAAGATAAATAAGAGGCCAAAAGGTATTTAATCTCATAGTTTCCATTTTAAATATAGAGATCTTCTCCTGATGACCCTTGGTATATTGCTCTTAGACAATCATAACAAGTAAAAAGAAAGACTTCTAGCTTCCAGCAGGGTTAAACCTCTTCCATTGCTCTCCAATACAATGATAAATAGTTTTTCAATTAGAAGTTCACAGCATGTCTTCACTAGGCAGAAATATTATTTGCATTCTTCCATAAAGAACTTTAAATTAAAATCATTAGCCACCTTATATAATTTAAGACACAAAGAAGTCATTATATGATTAAAAGTAGGTCACAGGAAAGTGACTGTAAAATTGAAATATAAATGAGTGATTTCAGAAAACTATCTTCATCTCACCATGCCTTGTGGTATGTATTTCACCCTCCCTAAAGATTTAATAGAAGTATTACTCTGTCAGCACTTGGTAAATATTAAAATAATAATACATGCCATAATTACTTTCCAGACATTACCGACATGTTCCAATCTGCATAAAGCTTGACTCTCAAATTACACAAAAACTTTAAAGAGGAGGAAAATGGTTTCCTGTTCCTACACCAGTTACAGGAGGGGCCAGATTAGCAAAAAAAGGTTTTGTACCGACGTGGGTCCTTGTCCTCATCCCAGGAGGCAGATCGAGACATGAACCAAGGGGTTGGTGCAACACTTGACTTCAGCTCGTTTCTGCTTCCCAGGGCCGGAGGGAATCCCGCCCCAGCCAAACAAGCAGCAGCACGCACAGATCTATAGGGGGTTGTTTGTTTAGGGACAAAATTGCACATTATAGTATGAGAATGGCCCATCATCTTGGCAGAGGGACCTCTTGAGAGACTCCAGGCTGTGTCCTTGAGCTGGCTGCAGCTGGAGTGTGGTGCCGTGCTGGTGGGGAGAGGGGTGAGCTCGTGGAGAGGGGATTTTGGAAGAGAGAAGCAAGCAGTCGGAAGAGGAAGGGTTTGTGGTGCTGCTGTTTATCAGGGCCCATCACCACAGACACCTAAACCAGTGATTAATTGGTCACCTGGGGTGTATCAGGCAGTTTCCTGATTTCACATTTGTGTCCTGTTATCATGCAGAAGCTTTAGGAGAGGGAAACCAAAGGTAAGAGAAGAGATGATGACACCCTGGGTGAACAGGAAAAGGTTTCAGTGTTGCGGCTGCTGCAGACTCTGGGGTCAGCAACCCCTGGGCAGCCGGACCCACAGCCACTCCTCCTCTGACAAAACCCAAGCACCTGGTGCACACTTTGGGAACGGTACCAAAAAGCCCAGCCTGCACAACTTCTGCAGGAAGGTGTCAGTGAACTAATGTTCTGTACTACCCAAGGGACCGAGGAAACTATTTCGCCTGATTTCTTTTTTAAGCTATGTGTTATTTCCACACCATTGCCTTGGACATTTGTGAGAGAAATGGAAGCACATTTAGATTTAGTATTTTGGTCTAAAACCAGAGGTAAGTGAGAAGAGTTTCTTATGCTGCTCTGTTGCATTGCAGATCTGCAGAAGGGGCTGCCACATCCACTGAAGCCGCGTGGGCAAGGGAAGGCAAGTGAGGAGTTTCCTGGCCCTGTCAAGCAGGATTTGCACCCTGGTGACACTGGGATGGGATGAGGAGAGGGGGGATGATGAGAGGGGTCAGTGTAAGGGACTGTTTCAGCTGTCTCCCAGGCAGAATTACCCCTCTGCGTAGTCCCCGAGGAACAAAGGTGTTACTACTCAGTGCCTCCCTCTTGCTCCTGTCTGGGACATGCCCTTACACAGCCAAAGGAAGGTATCACTCACTTTGCCATCCTGTCTGAGCAATCTGCTCTTTAATTCTGCCAGCATTACTTTATATTCAGTACCTAATGTAGGATGACTTCATATTTTAAAAGGTATTTTTTAAAAAGTGTGTATGCAAGTATGACAATTGTAATAAAACAGTTCTTCTCTAGTTTTTTAATGGGAAGAAAAGCCAACACGTTTGCAATTCCCTTTCCCGTAATACGCAGTAATTCAGCAATCCCATCATGAGATAAGAATTACTTTGATAAGAATTTTCTTTTAATGGCTCTGTCTGAAACAAGAGTAAATTTCTTTCCTAGTCATTACAGCTTCTGGCCTGCAGTAAATGCCCAGAGATTGAGCAAAAATGTAAAGGCAGCAGCCAGCCATCACCCACATAAACAATGCACACACCAGCATTGCTTCAGAGGATTTAAAAAGCATTTCACATCCTTGGCTATGATGCTGCTCATGCACTGCCCGTTTAAATGAAGGCATTAAAGACTTGGAAGCACTAGTGCACTCAAAGAATCATTAATTAATTTTGCTGATTTATGCCTTACACTGAGAATGGGAGCATGAGGCTGAAGGAAACAATATACACTGAGAGTGAGACTAAAACCATTTACTTGCAGAAGGCACATGGGCAAAAAATAACATGCATGGTCAATAAAGCTAAGGAATTACGGCTATTGGGCCAGAAGGGTTAGACTGGGCAGCTGGTGTGACACCTGATGCATATCTTAATAGGAATTAAAGCTAGAAAAGCAGCACGGACAGTCCCACCCCAAACCAATACCATGTTAATATTCAGGTCTGCAGTGACAAACCTCTGCTGATGGTAGGAATCAGCTGAAGCATTCAGCAAGGCTCTGAGTAACAACCAGTTGTGTGAAATGTGGCTCCTGAATGAGATGTGAGATCTCACTGTCTTTGTTTGACCTCAGGGCTTCCAGTGGCAGCGTCTTCAGTTTGGAGTTGCTGTACCTGTCACACCCAATGTAAGCTTTAATTCTCTAAGTGTCTACTGCTCCTCAGCCCTTTTCACTCCATGAGATTGCTTTGGGAATGTCTATCAAGCTGCTGGGTGGAAAGTTTGACTCAGCAGGTTTTTCAAAATCCAGGTGTTGTTTAGTTCTTATCTGCACCACACATTGTGGCTCTTTGCACTCCCTGTGGCCACACAGCCTGACTCCATGAGCTTTTAACAGCATCCTTGGCACCGGATATCCAACACCACACAGCTCCCTGTTCCTGATCCCCTCTCTCAGGAATGTAAATCACATGCAAAGTATGACAACAAGACAGTGAATCTAAATCTCTGAAGGTCACTGGCAGTGGAGGCACATTCAATCGAAAAGTGTCTAGAAGTGTTCAAGCTCCATCGAGGATGATGCATGACCAGAAATACCTGCAATCAGACACAACTGACATCCACAGGCAGATGGGGTTTTGTAGTCCTTGTTCTGAAAAGAAAAGGCTGCAAAGTTGACCTGACAGCAAGAATTCCCTGTGTTACCCCAGGTTTGTGCAGCTCTGTGACCACTCACAGGCCCTGGCACACACCTGGGTATGGGGCTGGATAAAATGGCATTTTACTGACAATTCACTGTGCTTAATGTTCAGCACAAACAGCACAGCAGGCTTGGCAGACATTATATCCAACTGATTCTTAACAAGTTCCTCTCTTTCTTCTGCTCCTGAGTGAAAATTGGCTTCATTGCACCATATAAATGTGATGGGTACTTTTAGATCTATAATTTATCATTTGGAGCTAATGAGGCTGCTTTTATTCTACCCAATGCAACACATGAACAAGAGCATCAAACTTTCCCAGACACTGCTGGGACAACAAGCAAGACCACAGGACTCCTTTCCTATGCCTCGTTTTAAGTCACTTCTTTTAGCTTACTACAAAGATTTACAGCTTCTACTTTGGCATTCAACAGACATTCACAATCCAGTTTTCAGCCCTGATCTCCAAATAAAGTGTGTTAAGGCTGAAACTGTTGCTGCCCTTTGAAGACAGAAGGAGAGCCATCTTTCTGCATTAAGTATTTTCTATCCTAATCTTTGAAACATCAAGCAAAAATACAATGTTATCTTCCTGGCCAACACATGGTAAACATCTATAATTGAAAAAAATAACGTAAACATCAATATAGCTTCATCTAAGTCCACCCAACTTCCTTAGTGTTTGTGATAAAAAGCAAAGAAGTGAGAGCATGTGAAATTCCCTAAAATTTAGGAGCTTGATTCAGCTCCAGCTCTGCAGGACACTGGTCTCCAGAAGACACAGGTGTAACCAGCCTTTTCTCAGTGCATTTGGTTTGGAAATAATGGAAATGGCAGTTTCTTTACTCAGAGTGCTAAAGCAGATTATCATGTCTTCTGTTGTCTAATAAGGAAGACTAAACCAGGCATTTTTGAAGTAAAGCTGATGTCCAAGCTGGCATAAAACAGTTTATTACCCATGAGCAGCCTTTAGAAGCAAAAGTCCTTACAGAAGACAAAACACCTGCAACTTCCCAAGGTTGGCTGAGACCCAGGAAATGAAGTGAGCTCTCAAGGAAGCCTCGGGCTTTTCGGAGGAAGCATAATGCCTTTCCAGTGCCTAAAACTTCACTCCAGACAAGTCCAAAACAGAACTCAGACCATGGTGTGTCAAACCTAGGAGTTGCAGCTCATCCAAAACAGGTCCAAACTCTGTGAGCACTCCCGAACTGGACCAAATGTCTGTGAATGGGATTAAAGTGTCTCTGACCTGGGTGGGAGGCTAGGAACAACACCTGAAGGGAGAAATATACACCTTGGGCTCTTCTAGCTGCCTGGGACTCTCATAGCTCCTCCAGCTGTGTCTTCCCTGGGGAGCAGTGACCATCACCTGACACCCTTGCTGAGGCTGCTGGCAGCCCCTGCAGCCCCAGCAGTCTCCAACACCTCTTTACTTCTCCCAGAGCTCAGGCTGAGGCTGAGCCAAAAGGAGAAGTGCTGAGAAACTGACCTAAACCAGTCTAACCACTCTGCTCTCAGAGCTGGGCTAACAGCAGCTGGATTAGACCAGGGAACTTGACCCATCATGTTTTATCATGCAATCTGACATGGGATGAGAAAGCAGCCAGCTCTGTTCCCACCTGACGGACAGAGAAAAGAGGACACAGCTTAACCTTTTCAAACTATAACTCCTTATCCCACAACTGCTGTGAAAAAACAGCCTACCAAACACAGAGCTGCTTGAAATGGTGAAGGAAGGCGGGCACTTGGTGAAGGAAGGCAGGCACTTGGCAAGGACACACAACGGGAAAGGGGAAATGAGAAAATCCCAAAGTTCAGAAAGAGGAGCCACGCTCAGCTGTGCCTGCCATGGGCTGAACAATGACACCATGGCATAGGCTGGGTGCAAGGTGGCTGTAATTGTGTCAGCAAGCGGCCAAGGGCATTTGTTTGTCACCCCCACATCCCAAAACTTGTTCCATGCCCCCTGGAAAGTGTTCATTGTTTACAGCCAAAGCAAAGCTATTCATTAAAAAACAAAAGCAACCCAACCACTGTACTAAATTCAATAGTTATGGGAGCCCTCAAACATTCCTGCGCATGTATTTCACTGGTCCAAGAGCTTAAAGATCAATGAAATAATTTGCTAATGAGTCAATAAAATGAATCCATATGATATTTCCGAAAACAGAAGAATCTCTTCATTTAAATTAGGCCCATTCATTTTCCTGAGGACCATGGGAAGGATATTTTTTAAGTGCAGAACATCCACAACATCTGTTATCTCTAAGTAGGACTGCAGTTACTCAGCACTCCTACAAACCAGAGCATATATTTCTTTCTTGATTTAATTGCTGTTTAGTTTCTGTGTTATTAATGACTAGCATAAAGTATCCAAATATGCCTCCAGAAAAAATACTGCCTTTAACTGAAGGATTGAGAAGTTTGTGTTCATGCAGGCAATGATTTATGTCTGCCAAGTAATGTGTTAGATTAGCAACTTCAATAACGCAGCATTCAACCTGCTCAATCAGAAAAGTGTTTGTAACATTTAAAGGCTACCATTGATTATTATCTTAGCTGAAATACACATTTTTATGGCTAAACTTGAACCGACATCCTGGTCTAATAAAACTTCCTGACAATCAATAGCAATTAGGAGAATTTGCAGCTGTCACAACTGATATAATACCAAATTCTCTCTTGATCTGGTAACTCCCCTGCCTGTCTGAATGGCTTTCTCAAGGCAGAGTGCTGTTTGGTGACAGAGCGTGACTGAAGCTGTTCATCAGCTTTGCTAACAGCAAACCTCTTCACCAGAGGAGTGCCCCAGCCCTGCGTTCATGTGGTACCAAGGAGGGGACTTGGGGGGCTCATCGGGCACCCCTTCCCAAAGGGCAGTGCTGCAGTGGGTCTTTGCCAGGACTGCATCCCAGAGCTCCTCCTGCTCCTGTTTTTCTGGCCTGTCCCGACTCCAGTCTCAGAATTATAGAATCACTGAAAGGCTTGGGTTGGAAGCTACCTTAAAGATCATCTCGTTCCAAGCCCCCTGACATGGGCAGGGATGCCACTCACTAGATCAGGTTGCTCAGGCCTCATCCAACTGGCCTTGAACACTTCCAGGGATGGTGAACTGCTCCTCCTCCAGAGGGGCTGCCACACCTCTCCGAACTGGTGTGCAGGAAATCAGTTCCTGAGGCATAATTCATGAATGTAAGCAGGGCCATTACCTTTCAGATTCCAATTTCTTTTGAAAACCTTCATCCCAGATTCAGACCAATGCAGTAAAGAAGCTTAAGCACACTAAACTAAAGATCCAACCTGTTTTCTGGCTAAACCACCAGATGGATCTTTCAAAGCAGTCCGTAAGCGCACGGCTTGCTGCGAGCAGTGGCCAAGAGCTGGAGGAGGACATGTGGGCAGGCACTGCACAGTCACTCAGCTCTTTGCTAAAGGGTTTTGATTTCTCAAGGAGAACAGAGCCCCTGCAGAGGCAAGCTGCAAGCTCTCCCATGGGCTCAGGCAGATATTTCATGTGATATCTGAAGGATATCTAATAAAATGACCAAACTCTGAAACAATGAAAACAAACATCAGCTGCAAATTGATCAGAAACCTCTGTGCATTCTCTGATCTGTTACTGACAAAAACCTTCTTCCTAAGGCAGGGAAGGAGAAATGGAGGTTAATAATTTGCTCCTGATAGAAAGCAGAACCCAGCTTCTTAAAGATTGCTTGCTTGTGGGAAAAAATAAATACAGCAAAATGTTTCCTAGATGAAAGATTTGAATTATTCTGTGCTCCTTAATTGGCTTTCCTATCTAGCTCACATTGTTGTTTCCAGAGTGCTGTCAGGGACATTTAATGGGGAGAAAACTTAGCAAGCTCTTTTTGGCTTCAGAGGGTCCCTGGTGTTTACCCAAAGGTTCTAATTCAGCCAGTGGACTACTTTTATTCCATCCATGTTGTCAGAATCACTTTCTAAAGAGAAATACAGAGTCATGTGCACTGATACATCCATACACATGCACATGGAAGAGACTAAGAGCTGTTACTCTATTCTACATTACTCTATGCTGTACAGCATAAGTGGCTGATCCCACATTGCAGTGATTTTTCGTCATTCACAGTGGAAGGGTCTGTCCTACACACTACACTGAGGTGTGTGGGAAGCTTCCTTGAAGTTGGTGGCATGGCAAACTACCCTACTTCAGGATAAATATAAGAGCATTTAACCTGTCATGGAGCTGGAACAGCAGCCAGTGCCCAAAGGTTACAAATGAGGCAGAAAAGCGACTGTGAGAGCAGAGGGGATCTGCCAGTTATTGCTTGTCTGCATGTGAGAGAGCACACAGGTAATGTCACAGTGGGGAAAAAATAGAAAGGAGGAGGGTTTGGGCAGCATCTGTGCTAGAAGGAGGCTTACAACTACTAGCAGACAGTGTTTTCTGGTGTTTGAAATGTGGGAGTTAAAGGAGGTGTAAGTCTGCATTAATTCTTTTTATACATATATATATATATAAAAGAAGGATATTTAGCATCAGTGGGAAGAGATACCCAGTTTCTTCCTCATCCAGACAGCCTGATGCCCACAGCCTCTGGGCTGCCCATGGTCCGAAGGGCAGGTCTGGATGGGACCCTTCAGCCATGAGCCCACTGCATCCCATTGCTCCCACATGGAAATTAGGGAGCAGAGAAAAGAGCATTTGGAGAGGGCTTTATGCATGAAATTATTACTCAGTCCTTGGACCCAAGGGAGAGAAATTCCTTACTTGGCATATAATGGTAATGGAAACATGGGCTAAAGTCTGTCTAATGAGAAGAAAACATCACACAGTTTATTAATTTAGGCTTCTGCAAATTAGTTTGCTGAACTTACTTAGGGACTAAATACAGGTGTTAAGCCCAGCCATTCCCACACTAAATTACATGCTCTCCCTTACATACATAATCACTGTCTATTTAGGGTTTTGCTGTATTGCCTGCTATTATGGTATCTAGGCAATGATTCTCATACTAGTAACTTGATACCTATTTTTACAGTCCTGCTGAAGTACTAAGTCTGTCCTAAAATCAATTCCCAATGTTACTGTAGAAGCAAAATGTAAAACTTGATGCATTTTTCTCCAAAGGTTAATATCATATGTTTCTGATTGAGCAAGAAAAAAAAATCATTTCCTTACAGGATGGATTTTGTTATGTCTCTTGTACGGGCGTGGAGGAGGGGAAAACCCTTAGAGGATTAAGAACAGGACCAAGACCCCCATTACTGTGTAAAACCCAGCTAGGGGAGTTGTTTCAGAAAGCTGCTCAAGAAACTGAGACAATTTGACGTTTTCTGTCCATATTCCCATGGGCAGGTGTCCACTTTGCAGGTGACAGCATGGCCAGCACCAGTGGGGAGAGCTCAGAACTAGAGCTGGTGACAGGTACCAGATCACCCACAGGGACAGCTTATCCCTTGGGGACCACCAAAGCATACAACTAAGCTTTCCTTACTTTTTCATCCTTCTCATTGTACAGAAGAGAGATTTTCAGTCTGGAGGCGGGTAGGTACATCCACCAGGAACAGTCTTCCAGCTTTGCAACTGAAGTGCATCCGACTCTGTCCAACATCCTGCATATTTCACTGTGGGCAAGCAGGCAAATGTGCTGTGCTCTGATACTATTACGTGAATCAGCCAGTGCTTCTTTTTGGTGTGCTCTAAATTGCATGATCAAGCATGGCTCTTAATAGCTAAGTGATGATTCATTTATGATGGCACTGGGACAATCCAATGGAGTTTTTACCTTTTATCCTAAATGTAATGCACTCTGTGTATTCCAGTTTCAGCAAGGTCTGAGCAGATTCAATAATCAGACCAGTATTCAGCACTTTTTATGCACAGATCTAAACCCAATTGCTACTAAAACTTTAACGAGACCAGCCTTTTGCATTAACTGTGTAACAAGAAACACAAGGCTGCCTCGGTTCTGGGGGTGTTTGCTCTGCACTGGATGTACAGGGCTTTAGTCTCAGGTTATGGAATGCCACATAATTCAATGTGCTTTAACAGCTGGGAGAGGAGATGGAGAGACTCAGAGGGTCTCCAGTTGGGGCTGGAGAGGAGTGAGCTGCAGTGCCCTTCTCGTCCCCAGCTGCTCAGCCCCATTAAGGCAAAACTCAGATGCATTAACTACATTCCCAATATTGCTTTTCTGTGTAAGCAAAGGCAGGCAGAGAGAGAGGTTATGTGATGTGAACAGGGGCACAAGACAATCTTTTAGTGAAGATGTTGTCCATGATACAAAAAGAGTTAGGGAATGCTTGAATTACACAAACATTCCTGAAATAACAGGAAAACTTTAGCAGATGTTTCCTCCATCTAATTTTCCCTCCTTCTCCTCTTTTTGTACGTGGCTTTGCAGATCTCTCTGCTTTCTAAAACTCCTTTTGTATGAAGGGCCTGCATTAAAATGTCAGGTTTTATTTTTCCAAAGGACAACTGCCAGAAATTAAACCCTAAATGCTTGTTTCAGAGCCAGGCAAGGATCTCTTGGGAGATCTGGGAATCCCACCCCTATTTCTGATTAGGTTTTTGTCAGCAGTGTGAGCCAAATTCTCAGTTGCCTGAAGGCTTTCATCTCAATGAGAATCAGACTCAGAGGAGCTCTAAGGTATCAAATCATATTTACTGTCTCTGTTAGTTATTGGCAAGGCGTCTGGAAATACCTTGGGATTAGTGTTTTGATTAGAATTTGATCATGACTTTATAAAACACAGATAAAAATTATCTCAATTTTGAGCCAAGAACTCAGCAGATTTGAGGAAGGAATAACTTTAAGCAACACTTTATACAAAGAGCTTTGGGAAGGATCAAAATCCACTGCTGAGCAGGGCAAGGTGATCCCTGATAATTTAGGATTGGAACAAGAACTTTTGTCAGCTAATTACTCAGCATGCTCCTAGCACAATTTGCCTGAGCACCCTCTAATGCTCTTGGTCATAGCTGGAGCTGGCACAGAATCCCCAGAATCTCCCAAGCTGAAAGGAACACACACAGATCACGGAGTCCAACTCCTGGCCTTGCACAGGACAACCCCAAGAATCACACCGTGTGCCTGAGAGCATTGTCCAAATGCTAACAACAAGGCAGATGGATTGCAGCCCAATTTCTACATATCTGTGGTGAGCAGGACATCCTTTGTTCCTGTACGTCTCACTGACAGCAGTGGATCAGCCTGACCTTAAGAAGTTCCACCTTGAGAGTCCCCTTTCAGTGAGGAGACAGAGTGATTGTGAGCTATTCATGTACAATAAATATACACATACATATATATATATATTCAAACATATGATGTTGGCTGGGTGGGGGGCATAAACAATAAAGAGCTGTAAAACGAGGGCTATTGTAAGGTGGCAGATTATGGCAGAGGGACTGAAACATGCAGCTCCTCCTTGGATGGATCTTTGGCTGTGTTCTCCCCTGTGCCCCTCCCCTTTACCTGCTCTACTCACAGCTCATGCTCTTTCCAGCAAAAAGCTGCCTCTGTTTCCTGGTCTCACAGCAGAAGGGGCCCTTAATCTCACACTTTATGAAATGCAGCACACAGAGAAAAGGCTAATAAATGACAGATGATGAAAACACCCCAGTTAACAAGAGTACTACCCACCCCGTATGCAGAGACCCCCCTGCAAAAGAGGGGCCCGTTTTCCAAACTGCATTTTCCATATGCCATTCTGGGGCTCTGGGAAAGTTTCGTTAACAGTTGGACTCGATGAGCTTAAAGGTCTTTTCCAACCTGAATTATTCAGTGATTTTGAAGGGAAGCAGCGGTGGGAAGCCGGGAAGGGTCTCCTGCCAGCCCGGGCAGCCGGCGGGTGGCTTTGCCCTCTGCTGGATAAAGCCAGACCTGCTGATTTTTTTTCTGATTGCAGATATTTTTGCCAAGAGGAAAATTGCAGCTATAAAACAGTTCAGGCAAAGGAATATTTTCAAACCTACTACCTTACTCTGTTACGTTGCTGCGAATTTGCGTTCAAGATCTGAATACGCTGGGAAGGAGTAGGGCTGGGAGCACTGATGGAAGTTAAAGGAGTGGGAGACACAGACACTGCATTGCACAATACACAGGGGGGAAAAGAGAAGAGAAAAGGGGCAGGCTGTGTCTGCTGTCCTTTATTGTGACCGTCCTTGCTTCTTTGCAACCTAATATACTCACACCAATTTCAAGTGAGCCTATCAAGATGGCAAATCCAAAGTATATTTGAGAGCTATTGATTTAAATAAAGCAACTCAAATACATCTTACTTTGAAATCTATTTGCAGTAACAGGATATGCCATCTGCTTCTTGCAATGGTAAAGGCCAGAGACTTCAGTTCCAGAGCCATATGGAAAATGTGAAGGGCTTTATTCAATTCTGATTATGAAGCTTCGGAAGCAGAGGCCATTGCCCTCAAAATTCCAGGGGGGATGAGGTGCTGGGAGTTCCTGTGCGGCAGCTCTCACTGGCTGACTCCAGATGGGGTCCTGCTGGGGGAGGGCACGGGGGAGAAGGTGCCAGGGCTGTCCAAAAACACCTGGTGGTTTGGCAGTGGCAGGAGACCACAGACAAGGACAACAGCCATTGGCAGTCGTGCTGGTATTTTGGGGAATTGTTAGATGACCCAGTGGCTGGAATGAACACTGCGGGTTTAAGGAGAAGTTTTGGATGGGAAATAAGGAGAGCGGCTCTCCAGAGGCAGAAGCATTCCCCTTCTCCTCTAACATGTGGATCAAGCCCAGCTTTTGGTTGTGCTCTTTTATGTGCTTTTGGTTGGATTCAGGAAAGAGGGCTGGTTCCCATGGTGTAACAAGAACCTCTGTGCCCATTCCTCACACACAGGCCCAGGTTGGCCAGCGTCAGTCTCTACCATGATATCCCTGGAGGAAAGAGAAATACACTGATTCACCCACCTGGCAGTTTGCAGCCCATCATAAGACAAGGTTTCAGCTTCAAAGAAAATCAAGGACTTTTTAAAATACAACCATGAACAATTTTACCCCTTTCCCTTATAATTTAAAAGCCCTTCCTTAATTGGGTTCAATCCAACAAGTTCCTGAAGGATAAACAAGGTCCAAGGAGGGTAAATGGTTTACCCAAGGTCACCCATAGTGGCAGTCACACAGTGAGAGATGAAACAAAGCATTTCAGGTCACCCGTGTACCCCCAACAAAAGAAAACTGCAGTAACTGTGTTTTCTGACCATTCATCAGCTCAAAAAGATATAAACACAAACACATCCTGGGCACTGTCTCCTTTTGACTGATTCTAGCCCAGCACCATTTCAAATAGCTGCAGTGTGAAATCCAGTTATTTCATATTGGCTGTGCTGCGTTTGGAAAAAAATAACATTAATTTTTATTGTAACAAACAGCCTTAATTAAACTCCCAAAATAAATATATGGTCATGCAGTCTTTTTCCATGTCAGAGCTGAGCCTTAATCTTTATTGTTGTTATTAAGTGTTAGGAGATGAGAACATTTTGATGAATAATAACGGTGCATACCCAATCAATGCATATTTAAAATATATGTTTACAAAAGGCAGAGGCATGAACATATGACTTGTGAGCTCTGAGGCTGTTATGGCCAGATAGATTAATGCCAGTAATTCATCATGTGCTGTGGGGATTACAGAGACAAGCAAGAATACTTCTCAAGGCTCTGTGGCAAGCAGGCAGCAGTGATGGGCCAGGTCTGTATCTCAGTCTCTGCTCCCATACTTCATCCTCAGAGACATGAGGCGAAGTTCAAAGACAAAGCAAGTCTGAAACTTTGCTGTCTGTTCATGGTCACTCTCTACAGTTGCCTCACCGTAAATGAAACCAGAAATAAATTCTGCTTTCTTTTGCCTGGTTCTCAAAAGAGATGGAATCTTAGAAATCTGTTTTGGCTTTCTGTCCTATTTCAGTGATTTACAATTGGAAAAATAGGAGTTTATATCCATTTGAGTTCAATTTACTGTTAGCAACAGCCCTGAACTCAAGTCAAAGGTCTTGAAAATGGAAGTTCAGACAGCCCAGGGTCTTGCTCAAGACTCAGAAGATCCCCCAGATTCCTACACCCAGAGGCCCTGATGTACCATCACCATCGCCCAGCTCAGGCTCTCATATAGCAAGACCTCTGAAATGTTCCCAGCACTTCCCAGCTTTAATCCAGGAATTTGTGGATAGTGAAGAGAGTGTCTAAGAGAAAGAAATCCACCTTAACTCAGAGACTACAATGAGCACAGAATTTACCACATCCCTTCATAATCTGTTCCAGAGCTCACTTAACTGTGCATTTACCACATCCATTGAAAATGGTTCACGTGATTGACTAACTGTAGTAAAAATTCAGGCTCTTCTTTTAGGCTAAGCTTCTCTCACTTGAACAACCTTGCTGTCCTTACGGTCTGATTTCAGACCCCAGCTCTGCCCCAGACATCCTGTCACCCTGGGCAAAGGACTCCCTCCCTCTCTGCCTCCATTCCCATCTGCCCCAACAATGCATCCTTTGTCTACTTTGTCTAATTCCATCACATCTCTCTTCCAGCTAGGGATTTTCCTGCAGATACACAGCACTCACATGCTAGCAATTTGCTATCAACCGTGACTTCTAGTTGCTATACAAATATTTAATAACAATTTAAATGCTGGACTTGATGCTGAACTTAATCTCCTCAACAGGCTGGATCAAATCCACCCAGCTGTGAGATAGCTCAAATTTGATATGTTAGTTCAGACTAATTTCTTTATCTTTTTACAAATAGAAATAATATATCAATTACAATATGTTTGCATTCAAAATTATTCTCATTTCAGTTAACTAATTTGAGAGCCAGCTTTCTGAGGTTTATCGCACACCCTCTGAAAGGGCTGGGGTGTGGCTGAATGCCCTATTAGCTCTACTAAAATACTCACTGGCACTTCCCCAGTGGGTATTGATAAGAGCAGGAGTCATGTGGAGACTTTACTGTGCACTCCTAGCATGTCTAAATTCCCGTGTTGCCCATAGTTTGCACCAGATTTACAAAACCATGGCATGGGAAAATAACTATCTCCTCTGCAGCCTCTCAGTGCATTCTCTGTGTGTATGTAGTTGCCTGCACCCAGGACGCCGACCAGAGCTTCACCTCCCACTGCAGCTGGGCTCTCACACAACTCCGGGTTCAAAGCACTGTGCCCTGTGGTGAGTGGTGGCACAGAGGGCAGGTGACCTGCAGACCTTTCCAAACCAGACACCCAGTGCTCCTGTGTACGCAGAGAGCTTCCCTTAATTATACAGGGGTTGCTTTGAGTTCAGTGCACACAGGACACAGCTGGAGATGAGGAGCAAGACCCAGGACACAGAGGTCCAGGCTGCAGAGATGTCCCCACTCTGCCCCCATGCACAACTGCAACACGCTGCCTGATGAGACCATCTCTTTTTTCCAGCTCTCTGCCCTTCCTGCTCAGCAGTGAGCTTTCTCCATGCATGGAGCTCTATTTAAGGTACAAACAGGATCTTATCCTTTTTCCTCTCTTCCCTCTATCACAGCCTATTTGGCTTTCTAGCACTGTCATTAAAACACTTTATGTGGTTGCATCAGACCACGAGCGTGCTTACGCACACCAACCCAAGAGAACCCCCTGCAGCTGCAGCACATGGCAGTGGTACCATTGCCTGCCCCTTTGAGAAGGGATTAAATCCCCTCTTACATAGTCTGACCTGACCAACAAGAGTTCTAAAAAAATGGCTAAATGTAGTCCTGATGCAGAACATGTCTCTCAGTGAGAAGCCCCACTGCCTGAAAACAGTGATTCACAGTGAAGTCAAAGTCACTGTGCCTTTTATCCTCCTTTGTACCAGTTAATACGAAGCAGTTACACTGATGAATCTCATGAAGAATCTCCTAGCTGTGATATAAATTAGTGTAGCTCCACTGAAGTGATGGAACTGCACATATTTATATCACCTGTGGAGATAGCCCTACATATTTTCCTGAGAAACAGCAGGACTCAAGACAAGGAAGCAAGGTCTAAATGGCTGAACCAGAACCAAACCCCAAAATATATAGGATAGAGAAAGCATGAAGCAAAAAAATATCTTCCCTTGTGGTTCTGATATCTTTCGATGCTGCCAGCTCATTTCCACTAATTTATAACAATGGCACTCTACACTCACTGGTATGTATGGGAATTTTGCCACAGACATCACTGTGGTCAACTCAGCATCATTGAGTCTAAGCAGGAAATAACAAATCCAACTAAATCACACCTACAATTTTCTTATGGGATCTATGTATGTATTTTACTCACCACAGGCATCCTCCCTCAGAAATACACAGTTTACATGCCTTCGGTATTTTTCATGGTTCATTACTCAAGGTAATTTATGACAAGTTTATGCTGCTACAGTACCTCATTTTGTAATTTTCTGCAATAAAACCACTGCACTGACTAGTCTTGCTCCTTTATTACATTTGAGGTCACTTGAAAGGGTAATTTCATCTACTGAACATTAAATCCTGCAATAATTCAATACTTTGAAGATATTTGAAAGCAGTACTCTCCTTCTTTTCTCCAGGATCACGTGGCCAGCATTGAGCATAGCACATAACCATGGCCAGGCATGGCAGCTTTGGCTGGAAGAAATGACTGTCACAGTTGCAAAACACACTTTGGTGGTCACCTCTGACATTCCTAACATGGTTGGAGTACGTTGGATGGATATATTGAATGTTTAATCTTTTATCAGATATACATGCACAGGGCCACCACAGTGGACAGACTCACATTTATAGAAGGGGCTTTGGGAAGGGTGAACCAGACTGGGGACCAGTCTCAATGAGGTTTGCCTCAGTGGGAGCTAAACAGGTTCTTGAGCATTTTCTCCACCACTGTTTGCACAGCCAAGCCATTTGGATCCCTCGAGATTCTCTACACTTGATGAATTTGCTGCTAAAATTCTCAAGGAAATGTAGCTGCACAGGAACTGGTTAAGTAATAACACTGGAAGAGATTTAATATTGCTCCTTATCCTACAGCTTTCCCTTAGACCCCTGAGAACTGCAGATTTTGCCCACACCAGTGAAAAGCAAAGCTTTGCGTTCAGTGTGGTCAGCGTGGAGTAACAACTGCTGCGGTGAGAGAAGTCATTCTGGGGATTAGCACACCAAGATTTTTCCCTCTGCAGAAGCCATAAGCAAGTTCTCCCAGCCCTGCCAAGAGATCAGAGCCTTCAACGACATTTTTAAATTGTCTCACCATAAACTTTTAAAAACAATGTTTAAATCATCTCCTGCCTTGGGAGAGATTGAAAAAGAAGAGAATGGGGGAAAAAAATCAATAACCTCTGGGAGGTCTGAGCTACAGACAAGTCAAGCAGGAAAAGGGGATGTCCTGAACAGCCCAGCACCAAGGGCAGTGATGCTGACTGCCAGAATCACTGCTGAGCATTTGTGCAGTACCGCCAGAGCTGAAAGGGGACTAGAAAGAAGGAGAAACTGCCATCCTGCTACTTTGCAGACCTTTTGCTTTGTCAAGTCCCTGGATAGGAAAACTTCAATTTCCCCCTCACTGCCTTAAAGACATACAGTAAGAACTGTCATCATCTTTGTTTAAAATTAAGTGTCTGGTCAAAATATTACACCGTGTGCCTTCCTTACTGACAGCCTCTATTTTGTGGGTGACCTCAATGGCAGCAAGGCATGGAGCAGCAGTGAGGAAATTACTGTTGGATCCTTTCCCATGAGAAGAGTGAAAGAGCTGTAGCTATCCCACCTTTATTTCTGGATGGATAAAAATTCATCTTCAGCAGGCAATGCAAGGGCAGGTCACCTTCACAGGACCTCCTAAAGTCATTGGGACCATGCCTGTCCTGGGGTAGATGGCGGAGGAAGTGCCACAAGCTGGCATGGAGCTGGAAAGCAGAGTAGGCTCCAGCAGAGATTCCTTATCCTTGACTTACACATCCTAAATAGGAGCCAGTGAGAGATTTCTGCCTATGTCTACCTGTTGGCACAGTTTTTCACCACTCTGTGATGAGAAGCCCAGGCTCCCTTATTTCTGAGCTCAGCCACATGCAGTTCAGGAAGGAAAATGATAATGAGTTGGAAGTTGGAATATCTCCAGTGACTTGAAGAAGAGTCTGTAATATATCAAAATGTGCTGATTGCTAGTGTTGATGCCTGGGACACACTGAGGCTGGAAACTGTTCATGTCCTCCTCCACTTCTTCTGCCCTCTAGGATTTTCCACTGTCTGCATTTCTTCATCACTCCTCTTCTTCTTTCACTGCAGCAAACTCTTTTGTTTTCCTACTAACACTGTTGCCTCTCTCCAGCCTTCCTTTAGCACAGGAGGGGAGGGGAGAAGGTAGAGTTGTTTGCAGGGACTATTTTGGCACCCGCCTTTGCCATCTCACCCCCTGGCTACATAACCATAGAGCTGTTCATGAGGAGCAGGGGTAACTGCAGGAGTGCAAAGAGGTTAGAATAAACAGATGTTTCAGATGCTCTGGAGAAATAGCAGCATGACCTCTGCTCTTCAGTTTTACCAGCCCAGGGCTTTGCTGTTTCACCTCTGCACTTGCCCTAACTAAGCCTCTGGCTGAAGAAGCTGCGAGTCCCTGCGCAGGAGAACTTGGATGCAAAATTTCATGGGGGATCTTCACTTCTCACCTACAGCTCCTCACTTATGGGGGAAAAAGTAGCCTCGAATATGGACTTTTGATTTATGAAAGAAGGAATCCAAGCACACTCTGCTTGTTTCAGCTGAGTTGTTAGTCATCAAACTAACTTGTGCTCAGTCTCCAGTGATTCCCAGCTTTTGCTCTAACAGCCTGCATTGCTGTTTCCTTCTGAATTTCAATCAGGTGTCATTACCAGGCATTGCCCACATTTTCCTCAGGATAGATGCCTCTCATAAGATACTGGAATTGCTCAATGCAGTGAGCTTATTCTCTTTAAGAACTTGAATCGCACTAAGTGCTTTACTTACCATCTGCTTTTTTGATTTGCTTACTCGTCTGCTTGCACTGCCTGCAAGAGCCATTTGTTTCCTTGCCTATAAATTCGTGGTCCAAAAGAAACTGCAGGGTTGTCAGCAGAGTGCTGAAATACAGTTCTAAGAATGGACCTACAAAAGAGGTTGGAAGCAAAACTTAGCACACAGCCAGACTATCTGTAATTTGATTTTGAGACCAAACCATTATAATGAACAAAGTAAAAGAAATAAATGGGATCATTTATTTTATTTGATCATTAGCAAAACTCCTCAGTTACGTGTGATAATTGCTGGCGTAGATTTACATACAGAAATTGTGCCTGAAAATGTTTAAAGCCCATTTCTTTATAACTGATCCACTACCAGCATACCAATTACATGACATAAAATGTATTGAGCTTGGAGAAATCCCACAAGGCTTTCATCAGCATAACCTGCTTGCCTTTCCCTGCTCTGTGCTTGGGATTGCTATCCGGATGTACTGATTTAAGCAATGAATACACATTCTCAGCAATCTGTCATGTATGTTTACAAAATTATCTCTAGAGAAGCTTATAGGTTAGCCTGGGAATGAGAAGTGACACAAGATCAAGATCTTCAGTCCTCACTCTGGTAACACACTAATGGATCATAATGGGTGATTTTGTGTAAGCAAGGCATGCGGCAACATCTCCATTAAGAACCCTTCTTATCACACCGTGTTTTAGAAAAGCAGAGTTTAGAAATTTGTTATAGTTTACATCCATTAAAATAAAGAATGAAGCTCCATCTTGTTTCCTTGAGAATGTACCATCCTAAGGGTTGATTCAAGGGCCACTGATAGAAACTTATTGACTTCAGACCTGGATTAAAGTGAGTGAAGAGCCAAAACGCAAAAAGGCAGAGGCAGGGAGAAAAGAAAACAGCCATATCCATGCATATATAGAGTTTCACCTTTGGAGGAAGGATCTGCAAATGAAAAAGGTGCCTGGAGGCTCATTTGGTGAGCAGGGCTTTCATATTAAGGGGGCTAAAAATAGGAAAACGCATATACTTTCCACTGCCCCTACCTGTTTCTAGGCTGGCCTGCCTATCTTTTGTAGAAAAAAAGCATCAAAACTTTGGCTGTGCAGCCTTGGCCAAAAAACCCCTTCCTTTTTGGGTGCCCCTGGTTCACCTGCAGTGCAGGGAAATGGAGCGGCAAGGGGAAGATGGGCATGACAGATGTCCAAACTTGAGCCAGTCAACTCAGCTTTTGCACAAAGTATCTGGGTTAGAGAGCACATTGCCCATTTGCAGCTCTGGATGTCTCTCCAGCTCCTGAGGCAGTTTCCAGTGATCCAGAAAAAGAATGCGTTAAGGGCACCAGTGCATGTCCTTTCCTCCAGACAGGCATGATGGGAACGATCCCCACCCAGCAGTACTTCAAATGCCATTGGAGCAAGGCTATGCCTGGTGTTGGGTAGAGACAGGGGGGGCAACACTGCAGCTTAAGGGTAGGTGGGAAGTGCCTCTTCCTGGAGCTGCAGATGGCAATACAAACCATAAATTGTCACTATTTACAATTCAATAGAGAGCAAAGGAGATAGCCAGATGAGTAAATCAAATAAAGACTTACTCAATCTTCCTTGTGTTTTCTCACTGAATTCAGTGGACTTACAGCAGCCAAAGAGGCAGCACAAGCCAGAAAGCTGGAGGGACCAGGACCAACAACCACTGTCCCCAGAGCTGGATGTCACATTTGCTGAGAACACTGTCATGTAGCTTTTGTCTACTTCATCCACATGCCTTAAGCACACCAGATTGGTGGAGCATCCCACTAGAGCTGCTGGCTGAAATATTTCTTGGGCATTTTGCACTTTCATGCTGTACCTTTTTGTCTAACGATACCCTGGAAGACAAGCAAGTGAGGAAACCCAGTTGACCTTGCTAAAGTCAGCAGAGAAGGTCCCTGGTGGAACAAGGGAATGGAGGACACAATCGGTGCTCACAAATCCTTCAAACCCTACCATGAAGCATTTTACAGCCATGCTAGCTCCTCCAGCCTCATGGAGTCACAGGCATATCTGCTCACACATATTAGCTGGGATCTATTTTCAGCATTTACACCTTGAGCACAGCCTGGATTGGTGCCCCATTGTGCTGGACATGCTACAAGAACCATAGAGCCAAGACTTGAAATGATGGACCCAAATGGCAGGGCTACAGGTGAACACAGCATGGTAGGATCGCTTGGATTTTACCTCCCAGCCAAACTTTGCTTCCTTTCCAGTTATTTCATTCTTTCATGCTGCTATCTTTTCTTGCTGGAAAGGCACATCTTGTGCCATTTCCTCCATTCCATTTTAGTCCCAATACAGCAAGTGGAATGGATTAATGGCACACTCTTTTCTAGTCTAGTAATCTTTGTCACAAAAGTGAGGGAATGCACGCAGTGAAAATGAAGATCTATCAGCAGTGCCATCTGACTGATGGCTCACTCTGATAGCTGATGCTAAGATGAGAACAGAAGATGAAATAAAAAGATCCCTTTCTTATTTTAATACCAAGAACAGTACACAGAACCTGTATCCATCTTTTTGACAAAGACTGTAATGAAAATGGCAGCATGCTGGAATGTCACGTAGCTCCATGATGGGCTGTAATTTCATACCCTTCCGTGGTCACTGCAAACAGTAAGCACTCTGCCTGCAGCTATTTGGGTTAAAAATGCCTGTCACTCACTCCATGTACTGCATCTTGGCATCACTTGCATGGTATTTTAAGCCCCTCACACCACACAAGTTATCACACATCCTCTTTTCTAATAGTTATTTGGGCAGGGACACCAAGTGCAGTTTGTTTGCTTTCTCAGAGTCAGTAACCAGCCACATGTGATGCATGTATTTTTTATACCAAACACCAGCTAGGAAACAATGTATTGAAATGAAATTCATTGCACACATCTTCAGCTGTCACATCGCAGGCATGTTCTTCACTGACCTTTTCCTTTGTACCAGCTTTTAGGCATACCACAAGCCTCCCTGAATCTTCAGAGGGGCAAAAATAAGAGTCTTCCTGTTTTCTGCATCCCCAGGCAAATCTTACTGTTTCCTTTTTTTCAAGACAAAAGCACAGCTGGATACTACACGGTTAAGATGCTGTTGTCCTAGGAACAGCCTTGGAAAAGTTGGTTTAGACTTTAGCTCTGCTGGTTCGGCTTTTTGTGAACCTTGAAGACATTGCTTGGGTCCAGATTCATTCTGGGAGTGGGAATAGCCTTCACCCGAAAGAGGAGCTGTGTGACCAACGTGATACAGGAACAAACTGAGTGATGCTGGGCTGAAGGATAAAACCTTCATCTGGTCCTCCTTCCAGTAAAGCAGCTTTGCTCACCTGTGGGAGCCCTGCCCTTCACAGATTTCAGGCAAAGTCTCAGGAGTTGAGAAATTTTCCTTTCCACCAGAATGTGGAGGAGGACTACATACCCCTTATTTCCAGGGGAATGTCAAGGTTACTCCTTGGGGATGGGCCTTGCCAACGGATTGGATACAGGCATGAGGAGAGGAGGAGGTGGGTTACCCAGGCGATTGCCTTCCTATCTTCTGAATTCAGCAGTTTCAGGCCAGCCCTGGACACCCTCTCCTCCAGCTTTGGCAAAGGCAGTACAGCCCATCAAGAGTCTGGTGCTGATGGGCCACGACAGGTATGAAGGACTCACTCTTTCCAATGGGATGGGGCTATTTGGCAGCAATTCAGCTCCCTTTGTATTGGATCTGTCCTGACCATTCAAAAGCCCCGGGTTTACTAATCCCCACTTGATTGTTTCCTGCTTTGAGCAATTTACATAGTTATTAGGCCCAGCTCTCATTCTTTTCTCTAAAACATGCGGAGGACAGGGCTGAATGAGAGGGGAAATTTGATTGCTTAGTATTTTGTCTGCCTGTTACTATCGGTAGGGAGCAGCTACACAGCCTGGCAACAGCCTGCAGAGAGTCTGACATACTCTAAAATTAAAAAGACCCAGATTCACACTTCTGACTCCTCATTCTCACAGGCCAAAAGGAAAAAAAAAGGAGTAAAGAAAGACAGAAAGAAAAGAGATCATTTGTTTACAGAATGTTTCTGTATGTGTATATTTTGCAGAAGGTTAATTGGAAAGGGTGTTTCTATGCCAACAGGGGCTGAGAACAGCCGGCTGAACCTGGGGAAGCATCCACCCCCCAGGAGACAATTTGGATGCATGGATGATGTGCCCAGTGGCTGCACATGGAGCAGGCCAGCAGGAGGTAGGACTTCTAGACCACAAGTCTCCCTTCCTGCGAGGTTGGAGGACTTGCTTGACTGGTCCCCTGCCCTACTTTTGGCCCTTGCCTTTACAAGCCATGGCAGAAGTTGGCAGCACTGGGCTGAACTGGGCACCTGCAGAGGGCAAGGCAGATCATTCTCATCCTGGTGCATGGTACCTACTTGGAAAGGTTAAGCAGGAGAAGTAACAGATCAGTTCAACACCCGAGTCTTGAGCTGCTGGAGTGGCTGCTTCCCCTCTTCAGCAAGGAGAAGGCTCTGGGGGATGGATGGTGGAAGTCACTCAGCCGCGTGGCTCTTGGGGAGTGGTGTGATGTTTGCCTTGGATAGTGGAGCCCTGGTTTGACTGCAGGGTTTAGAAGCAAATGCCACATTAAGATACCAAGTGCTTGACACTTTATTAACCTGTAAAGTATTCAGATCACAGTTATCTGTTCTAACCCTCTCCCTTCAAAAATATTTAAAGTCTGTGGATGAGCACAAACAGTGTTTTAAAGGGAAATAATTTTAATAAGTGCATATCAAGTATCCAGATAAAATTAAAAAAAAAAAAAAAAGAAAACTTGGCTTAAAACTAATCAAAGAAGGGAGAGTATGTTGTGGTTCTTAGTGACTCATTCCTCATGCAAGGACTATAATTTAAGATGGCTTTCAGGGCTGTCTTGGGAGTAAGATCCTGCTTCACACACTTTTCCTTTCTGAGACATTTGAAGTGCAGATGGGGAAGGAGGCGGCTTAGGCGGCCTCTGGATGAGAAGCTACAAATAGGCTCTAAATGGAAGTGTAAATCATTTATCCCGGGTTTCTGAGGTGAGTTACATAATCATAGTGGTAGACAGGTCTCTAGGACATTCAGACCATTCTCTCCAGGCTGAGTTCAGCACCTTTTGCACAGATCTTCAAAGCAAAACCAAACTGTCCTACAAGCTGAGGTCTTACACCTGGACTGACCAGCACACCTTGGATCAACACACAGTTCTGAACAATAAGGGGTATATTAGTGGGAAAAAGATGATCTTCCTCACTGCACATTCAGGTGCTGAAAACAGCTTTGAAGCATCCAGTGTGTCCTATTATAATGCAAGAAAAAAGTCAAACCTTTAGAGTAGCTGAGTGACACATTCCCCAGTTAGCTACAGCCTCGGGCAGAGGAGGGGCAGGCACTGATCTCTTCTCTCTGGTGACCAGTGACAGGACCCGACAGCAATGGCCTGAAGTCGTGTCAGGGCAGGTGTAGGTTTGGTATCAGGAAAAAGGTTCTTCACTCAGAGCATGGCTGGATGCTGGAACAGGCTCCCCAGGGCAGTGATCAGAGCATCAAGCCTGACAGAGCTCAGCGAGGGTTTGGATGATCCTCTCAGGCACGTGGTGTGACTCCTGGGGATGGTCCTGTGCAGGGCCAAGAGTTGGACTCGATGATCCTTGTGGGTCCCTTCCAACTCAGCATATTCTGATTCTGTGATCTTGCTGATTTGTAGATGGATACATTTGAATCATCAGATGAACAGATTTTCACACAGTTTGCTCTTCCAGGCTTTCTCATTTGATCACGTTGTGCCTCCAGAGCCCACTGGGAATCAGGGACAGCAGTGAGTGCACATGTGCCAGCCTGGCACCCCATGTACCAGCTGCCCCAGGTCTGCAGGAGAGCAACACAAGCACACACAGTGCAGAAGTAACAAGCTGTCCTGGTGACAACACCTTGGACACCTTTTCAGAGAATCATAGAATGGTTTGGGTTGGAAGTGAGTTTGGAGACCATCTAGTTCCAGCCTTGCTGTCACTGGCACGATTGTCACTCACTAGACCAGTTTGCTCCTGGCTTTGAACACTTCCAGGGATGGGGCAGCCACATCCTTTCTGGATCATCTTAATCACCTTGAAAACCCTATGAATATTACCTCTGAACAGAGTGAGGAGGATCAGGTTGCCACAAACCTACAGCCAGTTCCTGCCTTATATCCATACTCCATACTTTGGAATTCAAAGATGCTGTGCCTTCACTCAGAGCCATTTCTGTCTTGGCTCCTGCCTGCAGACATTGCATCAAATTTTATTTTCCCTAAATTAATCTCAAAAGAACCAACACCACTTCAATAAGCTATTTCTTTAAACCAACCTTGGAAATAATTATCAAGAGACAGAGCAACTACAAATCTGTACCCTGTTTAATGGCTGAGCCACTTTCCATATGGCAGAAGGCAGCACTTTTGCTGCCTGCCACGGTCAGTAATGAAACCGTTGAACAGCTCTGCTCCCCGCTTTGATCTGCAGCATCTGTGGAGGTATCTGCCTGCCACAGGGTCAGTGCACTTCACGGCTTTAACACTTGCCAGAGGAGAGTTAATCAGCATCCTTAACATTCATCACCAAAATACCTTCCTAGCACTAGTGTGTGCCTGTGTATCTGTTCCTAATCAACACACAGGTCTTGCCTCTACTGAAAAGCTTTGCCAAGGTAACTCTGAAATGATGGCTTAGTTTATTCAAAGAAATTACATAAGCTACACCAGCAAAAATACACTGACTCTAGTTACAGGCACAGATTACCTCCAGGACTGAGTTACAGATAAAAGTTCCACCAGCACAGCTCCTTTGGGATGGATACCATTTTTTCATGACATTTCTAAGCCAGCACAAGTCATGTGAAGACATCTATGCCAGCATAAAATTTCTTTTGCCAGAAAAGAATTGTTGGCCAAAAAATTTAAATTCTTAACTCTTGCTGCTTTCCCAGAAGGAATTTCTAGTGCAGACTTGACTGTAATTTGAGCACTGGGGACAGAGTGATCTACATTTGAAATCACTTCTCTCATCAAGGTAGGAAAGGCACCTCCAAGAGCTTTCATTCTGTACAAGACTGCTATTTGCAGTGTTGTGACATCACATAATTTTCTTCTTAGTTTATGTAGCCAGAGCCTCTCTGCACCAAAGAAAATGTTCCAAGCAAATAATTTAGAAGATGAGCCACTTAATTTGTGCATGAGGAAACAACCTGTCAGGAAGCTGTGAGGCAGCTGGTGGCATCAGCCTCTTCCAGGGCCTCTCTGGGTGTGTTCCTGGAGTGCCCAAACCCAGCAGCTGCAGGAGTTACAGCTGATTCTGCTACAACAGAGAGCAGTATGAGACACAACCTCCCCTACTGCCATAACCTGGACCCTCAGCAATGCCACAGAAATTTTCAATAAATGCCTAAACTATGGTATAACACCACCTAATTCTATCAATTCTTCATCACTGTTTAACTCCTGTAAGCTGTGAGCTCTGCCAGGCAGGTCCTGCTCACCTCCACTGGATCTAGAGCAGCCCACAGAGGAGGGAGGGAGGGAGGAGGCAGCACTTGTGTCCTGCTTGAAATTCCTCAGGAACACGCTTGGACATGGTGCTTTTGGTCATGCTATCTGGATCGTAATGTTTGTGTTTCTGCCATTCTCTCGATGCAGGGTTATAAAATTAACATTCATGTTCAGATTTACAGCCCAGTAAAGGCGAGTTGCCTCTAATAAAAACAAGCTCATTTATGAGACCAGATTTCAGGCATGACTTGCAAGAGGGAAAACAACATCCTGTGTAATTCTAATGGCTCACACCTCAGTGGGCAGACACAGCAGACATTTTTCTGCAGCTCTGCTTCTGCTTTCAGCCTTGCCCTCATCCATGCAGTGTCTGTGGGTCATTTGTGAAGTCCTCTGATGCTGCTCTGAGCTGCTGGCTTGGCACTGGCCCTCTGCAGTCATCCCAAGCCCAGGGTCTCTGTGTACACACTCTGAAGAGAAGGGAACAACTTTGGACCCTTCCTCAGTTTCCCATCACACTTTGATAAACACTCTGGGCCAAGTTTTCCACCCGGGGTGCCAAAGGACAGCCACAGAGGCTGGGCAGGGAGAAAAGCCAACATGCTGCTGCACTGCAGTTAGTGCCTTCATGGCCATTTAACATGAGCAGGCAGCACTCCTGGCACTTGCTGTGGGATGCTGTGCCTGGGTACATCCCCACACAGCCAGACGTTCTTCTGCCACCCAACCCAAAGCAGGAGACCCAGGAAGCAGGTGGTGGGAAGCACCTATGAGGGGTTTTCGACTGGCCAAGTGAGGGGACACCTCAAAGCATACCCATAAGCATAGATTTTTGCCTCTGACACAGAGGGTTGTGAATTATGGGGCAGGAAAGCACAAGCAATCAAAGACTAAAAGCCACCATTCCTCTCTCTGTATTTACTATACCAATAAAATATCTTCATAGCAGCTGGTTGTAATGTAAATCCTCTTTAAGAACTAACGGCTGTGCAGGGGACCATTAAAAAAAAAACAGCTCCGTCATTAAGGCTTTTGGTTGGGAGACTCTCTGTGCTGTTATTCTGCAGGGAGGACCACTCTGCAAGGCTGCACGGAGCCACTCTGGGCTTCACTGCTGTGCAGCAAACTGGCTCTGTGGCCCACACACCGGATAATGGCTGAATTCTGGGGGGATTTTCTCTCTCCAAATCAATGCTAGTCAACTAGAAAACAGCTAAATCAGCTCAGCCTTCCTGAAGGCACCTACTGTGCCCTCCAGTCATAAGCTGCTTGCTGGCCAGTGGACTGCCACTAAGTATGACCCCATCACAGACTAGGGGAAAGCCCAGGGCACTCAGAGGTGTCTTAGAACTGCTCTGAGATCAAAGCCCTTCCCATGATCCAGCACAGGGCAGCACATCAGTGCAGTGTCCTGCTGCATTGCTGTGCAGTGGTTGTGATGCACCCATTCACCACAAACCCCACCTTGAGCTGCCAGCTCATGAACCCTGCATGTATTTTCAGAGCCTTTGCAATGCAACACTTTCAGGAGTACATTAAAAAAAAATAATAATAAAAAAAAAACAGCTGTCACCTGAAAAACAGCTAATTAGTTGCAGAATCAGTTCCTTTTGAAGTAGTAATATAATCGTTCACCCCTCTCTTTGTTCCTGGGGCATCTGTCTTCAATCCAACATCTTGCAGGCTTTCCCAGCAGTGACTTGCTCTGTGGTGCCAAGCTTCTGGGATGCTGCATCTGGAGGGTGCTCTTCCACACCAACAGAAAGAGAGAGGTCCCTGTGCATCTCACCACATCTCAAGGTAAAACTCGACTTCTTGGTGCTGTTTGGAATGCTGTGAAGGGGAAAGCACAGGACAGGCTGAGAAGCACGACAGCAGTGATCAGAGCAGAGAGCCAGACAGTTATGCTGCCCTGTCTGATGGCCTCTATCCAATTTTCCCATGTAGGCGGGTATTGGGAGAAACAGTGATGAAATCAAAGTACGCTGCAGGAATGAGAGCCTGGGGCATCACACTGATCAAACAGAGCTGCCTCTCTTTTCCTCCCAGCATAGCATCCTTCCTCAGCTGTTCACCCCAGGAGAGTTTTGGGATTACCTTGTTGCACGCTGGGTATATTGGCACAGACTTCACCCCAGCCCACGGGCAGTGGGATCAGTACAGCCTTTCCCAACGCCCTGCTAAGCCTCAGCTCCCCCATGTGCTACCCTCCATGGGGCCAGGCTGGGCGGCTGTGCCAGCTGTGGTGTGCTCCCTTCCTGGCCAGCAGCCCACACTCCTCTGCTTGTGCCCAAGCCAAATGAAGCAGAAAATTGCTGACCTCCTGCTGTGGTGGCTCCTGTTGCAGTAATCTGGGTCACTCTGCTCTGCCTAAGAATCTACGTTCTTTAGCACCACTGAGGTCTCCTCACTGCTCTTCAGCTTGGCTGATGCTGATCAGTGGGTCCAGCAGGTACTGGGGAGGGACAGACATTACAGACCACTCAATCTCAATTTCTACCTTCACCAGCTGTAGATGAGGCTCCCACATTAAGGTTATGGACTCCACTATGCAGCCTTTGCAATACCATGGACTCCACTAGTAGCAGTCTGTTATTTTTCAGGCAATGGGGCAGATGCTAAGCCCAGCACCCCAAGCCCAGCACCACAGGACTGCAACCTCTCCCAGGAGCTGCAGCCAAACCCCATGAAATGGACTGACTCTATCACAGAGCTGTGGGTTTCAGATTTATGCTTTGCAGTCTGCTTTCAAACAGAGAAGTTGGCACAAGGAGCATCCTTTTGCAGGGGTCTGGCTGGCAGCTGCCTGGCAGGATTTAATCAGCTATGTTCATGAAAGCTGACCCAACCTGCACCTGCTGACCTTGGCCCCAAGACTTGCAATAAGTCAAATGCACACAGACTTGCAGATCCATCACTATCTAAGAGCTGGTATATCACCCATCCAGAGTATCTTGATGATCTTTGTGTACTCAGCAAACAGATTTCCATTTGCGTTTCTCAGATACTCACAGAGAATGTCCTTTGTAAAATAAAGAGAAAGGATCACCCATGGAAGAGACAAATGAAAAATAGCTCTCCTCTGCTCCTTGTCTGGCCACCTATGTGGGAAATTACTGCAGAGTTTGTATCTCTCTGCTCCCACATCGGTGTAAAGGAGAAGACAAAAGTCCGAGTCGCTCATTATAAACCAACAAGCCCTGGCTCCTTCCTCTAAAGCTCAGGGGACCTCACTCCTCCATGGCCAGATCACCTCGGTGATCACTTCAAAAGAAAGAACCATAATGATAAGGTCATCCCTGGTGAGAAGACACACTGTGAGCAACCACTTCTGTAAAAAAAAAAAAATGACAGTTTCTTCTGATTTGGCACAAATGACAAGGAAAATATCCCATGGGAGGAAAAGCGAAGAAAACACTGCCTTTGGAACCTTTTAAAATGGATGCACAAAGGTAGCCACCCAAAAAGATTTCAGTGAATTTCAATTTGATGCAGAGTTTGATGGACTCATTCTGTTATTGAGGTATTTGGGATAAATAAAATGAGCCAGCAAAGGGCAGGTGATCACACAAAGGACAATCTCCAAAGGAAAGTTCATTTTCTAATTACATAAGATCAGTGGAGAGCACATGGAAGGCTCCAGGGCTCTGCAGGGTCATTTGGAAGAGGTGGACTGTCAAACTGATGTAGGGGACTCTCCTTTCCTTTCCAAAATTCATCAGGCCTTCATGATAAAGCCCGACTTGTTGCATCCACAACTAACGATGTGCCCTGGCTGAATGTCCCACCGTGGCCATCAGGTGCTCAGGTTTGTTCGTTATGTGACTGAAGTCGTTGGTAATTCCAGTGCACACCATATCCTGTTGTCCATGCTGAAAGCATTACTACAGCGAGAGTGGGTCTTGTAAATCTCTATTTTTACAGCCTACTGAAGTTTTCACCTTGATCATTAGAAACCACAGCGCACAACAGATGGCTGATTGACGCCGTGTAATTTGGCTTTATCACAGCCTTTCTCCTGACTTTCCTTTTTTTGGTGGGGTGTCTGTGAATCTTTTAGCATTTCAAATATAAACTTCATTATAAATCATGTAGTAATTTTGCAACTGAAAATCCACAACCATATCATCAGGAATTGACCTTGGAATTAAATGTTTTCCTCCAAAGTTCTGACTTGATAAAATGTTCCTGCATTTCCATGCTTGGTGAAACTCATCATGTGAGTAGGCAGCCATGAGATTTTCTGGGTCTGCTTTCCAAGCTTGGCTAATCACACAATTTTAACAGCAATAAATCACTATTTCAACAAAGGGCTGTCTCTTCAGCAGAGATGTGCAACTTTTACTCACAAAGGTATGGATTTATCATGTTTATTAACAGACATGCTCTACTTCTTTGTCTTGCTTTGTGTACTGCAAGCAATGACTCAGCCCCATGCCATGGGCATGCAAATATTATTAATAAAACCTTATTCTGCCACATTTAGACAGATTACAGACAAGTGATAAGGAGGGATTTGCATATAAGCAACCCCATCAGAAGTACATGAGAAAGGATCATACTTTCTGGGAAATTAGATATGCCATTTCCTTTGGGAAAAAATAAAAATCTAAAATTTGGGTGGTCTAACAGAAAGCGTGTTATAGCCTTAACTGTGGTAAACACTCTGCTAGTGTTTGCTGTAGTACTTCATGTTGTCCATAACTGGGGCATGTCAAGATACTTCCAGAGGAGGATTTGCAGGGCTGAGGGAGCTCTGTCTGGGAATGTGGCAGGTTACAGCCAGGAGAGCAGGACTGCCCCTGGCAGGAGCTCTGCTTTGTCTCGTCCCAGCACATGCAGAACTAGGTAAGCAGGGATTTACTCACCAGTTTTCTGCTGCAAACAGATGCAACTGCAGTTATTGATTACAGGCAGCAGATTGCTCATTGGAATTAAACTACAAGCATTCATTGGTATCCAGTGACCTCCTCCTAAGGTCTTTCTTGGGGACCCTCTGCTGTCCTGCTCTTCCCAGGGCGCTGCTGTACAGGCAGCAGGGGGGATGATTCACTGCACAGTGTTTCACTTTGAGGCTTTCACTTGTGCTTTGTGGCACCAGGACGTCCCCCAACAACCCTCAAATCTCACTGCCGGTGTGGGAACCCTGTGTGAAGAGCCGGCTCCACTGATGTGTCTGTGTTGCAGGGCTCTGCTGCAAAAAGGGAAACCAGCCAGCACTGCTGATGGTCATCAGGCCCCCAGAAAACCTCTGTATTGGGGTGCTCTCTGTTCCTGCCTCTTTGCAAGCCTCATAAGCACCACCAGCATAAGAAAACCTACAAAATATTAGTAAACGGGGCTTCCCAGGGGGGAGACAGTCTCTCTTCCTTTTCCTTCCCGCTCTCTCTCTACGTGCAGGCAAATTTAGCAGTGAGGCAAGATTTACAGCTTTAATTATGAACTTTAGCCCAAACAGTCATTCTGGAAATATCCTCACAGGGGAAATGGAGAGTGGGACCTGGGTGTGCGCAGCGAGGTGTACAGCTGTGCCTCTGGTTAATTGCACTGGTTCTGGCGCTTCACAAGGATGATTTCATGTGAAGGGATTTTATCTTCCCCTCACTTACTGCTGGTGACAGGGAAAAGAAAATTAGGGGGAAAAAAAAGGAGTCTCAATCTGTCTTTTACTGTATTATCTAATAAACCAGCAAAAATTAGTCTCAGCAGCAAAGATTAGCCTCCTTCAAGCTCGCACACCTTAATTAAACATGCTGAGCTCTGGCTGGCAGCAAACTCAAAACGTTTTACACTGTAAAAAGCTGTTCACTTGTTTTACCATCCAGACATCCTAATTTTTACACCCAAAGCCGATCAGGACTCCGAGCAAGAACCTGACCAGGATGGTGAGCCACAGTATAGAAACCTCCTTGCTCATTTCGGAGACAAGATTGCAGGTAAGAAGGCAGATAAATTTTTATAACAAAGTCACTTGTGAACATTTAGCAGAGGAGCAGCACAGACCGTTGCCACAGTGACTGGTGGTCTTTGTGTTGAAATATCATCTGTTTTGGGTACAGACCTCCAATAAACAGCACAGCTAATGCAGTTCATCAGTGCTGGGTCTGACTCCATACGGAAAGTGTAGCTATATCACAACATGCTCCCCTGTTGCTGAGCCTGTAGCTCAGCCCTGGTCAGGGCTGTACTGAGACTGTGGTTCGTAGAAGAATCAAAGCAGGAACTCAAGCCATGTGCAAGGTATTTGTGGCCTTGCTTATGTAGGTTTTTTTTAGTGAAATAAGCTTTCTCTGTAAGACCAGTATGATTCTTCTCTGTGAGGGTGGTGAGGCCCTGGCACAGGCTGCTCAGAGAAGCTGTGGATGCCCCAGTCCTGGAAGTGTCCAAGGCCAGGCTGAATGGAACTTCGAGCAACCTGGTCCAGTGGAAGATGACCCTGCCTACAGCAGGGGGGTTGAAACTAAGTGGTCTTTAACACCCATCCCAACCCAAACACTCCATGATTCCATAAAGCTTATATGGTATCAGGAGCTTTGTATGAATTTACACAAGCTAGTGGCAAGAAGATGTATTTCCCTTTTGTAAGAGGTTCAAGACATTTTGAAACGCCCAAGCACAGGAAAAGAGAAGCAGTTCCCTGCAGAGTCAAGATCAGCCGTCCCCGATTCCATGAGCTCTGTCCCTTGCCGGGCACACCACGGTGTGTCTGACCCCCGGCACAGGGGTAGAGAGAAGCTTTATGGCTGCAAAGAGATGACGTGCTGGGAGGTTTCATTATGCCACATTTGACCTTCCCAGCTTTGCTAATAGATTGTTCTTGTCATCAGGCCCTAACAAAATGCATTACCTTGCTGGCATTTGCTGCTCAGCAGCACGTACAAATCTTAGCTCCACGAGCCTCGTTTGGAGGTCCAGCACTGATTTAGAAAGCAACTTCAGAGGCTAAAAAGCTTAATTTTTTTTCCTTCAAAAAGATTAAATTATAAATCTCTTTGTAAGAAGACATTTGCAGCTGAGGAGTCCTTTTAAACTACATTTCTTTCTCGACAGGAAAGAAATTGAAGTGCATTAGAAAATGTTTAACCAAATCAGTGTTCTTAAATGTCGGTGTGCAGAATACAGAAAAAGTGCCTTTTCTTCTCTGTGTGGTCCAAGAAAGGTCCTCCAAGGACTTTTGAAGCCCTTTCTCTGCACCTGTGGTATGTTTGTGCATCCCAAATGCCCTTTTTGTTATTATTGAAGACTCTCTGTTTTATGGCTTTCTTTTCAGTTCCATGCCATAGCTAGCTCCTAGCTGGTGTTTGTGGCCTGTCTCACCAAAGTTCAGTAGCCACCAAGAGAAGTCATTTTTTCAACAATATACTTTAAGTATTATACCACTTCTTGATGTCCTTTTTGAACACCGTTTAATCACACTGAAGAGAGCTGTGAATAAGGTTACTAATCTTGAATTAATTCTGTTTTCTGAAGGTCACACAACTCTGTCCTTCTCCCAGCCTCTCCTAAACTTTATTAGCCATAAGAACAACTTCATAGCTTCACTGTGTGGTGGTTACATTTCAGAAAAGAGTCCATGAGCACCACTACCACTAACATTGATGGAAAATTATCTTCAGCCAATTTTACAGTCATGGCCTTTAATCCACTGATCCTTGACCATGTGCAGGAAGAGGCAGGGAAATTCCCCTAAAGACTCTGCAAATATTCACCTTCACTTCCTTCAGAGATAAATATATACATATACTTTCCTCTCAGCCCTTCTTTCAAGACCTGGCAGGAAATTGCATAAAATGTTGCATTTACTTTACTAGAAAAATTATCTGGAAGAAATATTGCATCAACTGGAGTTCACTAATGCACAGCCAAAAGCTGTCATTAAGTGATAGATCGTGCATTAAAGATAAAGTTATAAGCTCCAAAATTGATCTGGTAAAGAAAAATTTAGCTTACTTTAAATTACCTATGGAAATAACTCACCTAAACACTGACTTAATTCATTACAATCGGTGCCATTATAATAAATATCAGATATATTCATAATTGCATGGCATTTATCTTCAGTTAATGACCTGTAGGAAGGTTATTAAATAGGTTTCACCCTTTGGTTACTGTAAATGGAAGAACTCACGGGGCTGGTTTGCAATCTCACTCTTCATCCTGAAGAACAGGTATTGCTGAGCCCTCCTGCAGCACAACTAAGGTGTGGGCCAGCATTCACCCAGTGCTCACATGCCCTGCCCGAGGGAAGAAGGAGCTCATTTTCGGTTGCTCTGGGCAGGAGGTCCAAGGACAGTCCATGATCCTCCTCCACTCACCAGGTACTGCTGACATGAGTCCCTTCAGCATGGTTCGCTTCTGAAGAGCAGGACAGCAACAAGCGCTATCTCAGGCTCATTTGTGCAGCCCAAAACTTCAGTGGTACCTGTTAAAAACACAGGACTGATACATCCTACCCCTAATTAATGTTTAGTGCTGCTTCCAAGAACTGGAATTAATGCAGACCCTGGTGGCAAGTCAGTCCATGCAGGATCAGAGTAGTGAATCATCAGCAGTTCTTCCTGTTTCCAAGGTAGGCAAGATAATAACAAATTAGTAGAAGATGCCAGCAGTCCATCCATTTCCCTGAGCGTTAGGCTTGACACACAGGTCACTTATCTGGTGCTCCTCACCCATGTTGTTTGTACTGGAAGGAGCTGCATTGCCAAATCCTCGAAGGGAAGTGTGAACTTATTCCGTGGCCCAGGTCTGGAATCATGGTCCAAGAACGTACTTGGCCAAGTGCTGTGTAAAAGAGCTCATCTTCCATGGCTGCATCTATTCCCTTAATTGTGTCCTTGGTTTTCCTAAGCCTCATCAAAGCAATGGGTGGCCCAGCAGGCTGAAAGACCTTTTGTTACTATTAATTCACCTCCAGGTCTTTTGGTACTCCTGGGATCTCAGTTCAAGGATGGTGGTTCAAATCATCTCTGGTACCCTTAATCCAACTCTTCCTGCCTCTAACCGCAGTTAATGCCTGCAGTGCAGAGAGAGCAGCTGCCTGTCCTGGCAATTAATGGCTTTTCCTTGGCTGGTGTTTTATCTATCAGTCTTTCCTCTCTGGACTAATTTTAGAAGCTGGATTCAGTGCCAACTTCACAGATGATCTTTTCATTTTGTAGAGGTGTTTGGCTTTGTTCACTAATAACTTAATTAGAGGTACACTCCAAATTCCCTCTCTGCTTAAGCAGCCCTCGCCCTTTCTCTTTTCCCTGTTTTCTCTTTCCGTCTGACCTGTACGTCAGAGCTCAGAGGACCTGGGGTGATGAAACGTGGGAACACTGATGAGTCCGTGGGAGGATCAAGGACTGCAACACCTGAGAAATGGTTTGTTGAAAGCCTCTTTCAATTGCAGCCACATTAAAATGCCCCCCCCCTTATGAAAAATGAGGGTGCTCAGGAGGCTGGGAGCTTAAGGGACGAGAGGGGACAGACGTTTCACAGGCCCTACAAAACTGGGAGGAGTGATAGCATGTCAGATGGTTGTGCTGCCCTATGGAGAGACCTTGGCAGGCTGGAGAAATGGGCTAATGAATGCAAAGTACCGTGCCTGGGGAGGAATAACGCCATGATCCGGGACAGGCTGGGTGCTGACAGACTGGAAAGCAGCCCTGTGGAGATCCTGGAGGTTCTGAGGGACACCTGATGGTTCTGCCTTCCACGACAAATTTGCCCCCTTGGGGAAAAGAAGGCCATGGTTCTCCTGGGCAGCTTTAGGCAGAGCATTGCCAGTAGGTCAAGGGAGGTGCTCCTGTCTCCCAGTTCACACTGATGAGACACATCTGAAAGGTGGGTCCAGTGCTGGGCTCCCCAACACAGGAGAGACATGGATAGGCTGGAGTGAGTCCAGTGAAGGTCCACAAAGACAACGCAGGGACTGGAGCATCTGATAGACGGGGGGAGGCTGAGAGAGCTGGGACTACTCAGCCTGGAGAAGATGAGGCTCAGGGGAATCCTGTCAGTGTGTACTGATGGAGGAAGTAAAGAAGACACAACCAGATTCCTCTCAGTGGTGCCCAGTGAAAGAATAATGGGCAAGGGGCACAAAACTGAAGTACAGGAAATTCTACTTAAACATAACAAACAGCTTTCTTACTTGAGAGCGGTTGGACACTAAAACCTCCCAGAGAAGTTGGGTCTCCACCCTTGCAGATGTTCAAAGCCCAAGGGGACGTGGTCCTGGGCAAGCTGCTGTAGGTGACCCTGTTTGAGCAGGGACCAGGCAAGCTCCAGAGCTGCCTCCCAGGCTCAGCCACTCTCTGATTCCATGATTTTTGCTGTCTCTAAGGCAAATTACTTCTATTACTTTCAGCAGAGTAAATTTTGTCTGCAAATGTTTCTGACATTATCTGAATTTCTACCAGAAACTTTCTTTTTAGTAGCAATAACCATCGGTCCCAACTCCCTGAAGGAAAGTTTTTACCTCTTATCAGAGAGTATGGTGGGAAAGAAACAGCCAAGACTGGAAACAGCTTATTGTTTATTAATGTTTGACTGCGTTTATATCCTTTCTGAAAGTCTGCAGTCTTGTGTATGCTAACTATTCTCCTGGATATCCTTCCTATGGGTATAAATGTCTCTTTTTTTAAACTCCTGAATAAATTCTTGGCCTCAACAAGAATTCCTGGGGGCAAGAAATCCCTGAAAATGTGTTATATTAATACAAAGTATATTCCTTTAAAAAAAAAATAAAATGTGAGTCCAGGTGTGTGCAAAGATTTGCTTGGATTTTTCCAAAAATGTGACCTGAGCCCCAGGACTGGAGGAGAGTTGTGATTTGACCGGCATGGTTACCTGACCCTTGGCAGAAGAGTGAGATCCAGCAAGACTGACAGCAGCAGCCTTTTGTTCCAGCGTGGCTGTTGTTCTGGTTTTATTTAAATTGGAAAGGCAAGAGGGCTTGGGAAGCTGCCAGTGTTAATGCTACAGTCACTGACAAGGTAAAATGTGCTCAAAAAGACAGACAGCCCTCCTTTCACAGCCACAACTGCTTTAAAGTTGGAGCTAAATCTCTCCACAGAGCAGATATAGGATGTGTGGATTGCACTGATTCCTGGCCCTAAGAATTTGGGAAGATTCAGCATCTACCAGGCCCAGCCGTGCTGCAGGGAGGGGTGGTGAAGGGATTGACTGCTTTGCATGGTTTAATTGCCCTCAGCACTGCAAGCTGCACCAGTTTGCTAAATTATGGCTAATGTTAAGCTTTATTTCTTTGTGAGAAATGGCAGCCAGTAATGAAGTGGAGCAGTTAGTCAATGGTTGTAAATAATTTCTTTCTTAACCAGAAAAAAAGAAAAAAAAAAAAAAAGAAAAATAAAAAAGGAGGCAAAACTAGGCAATCAGGCTCTTCTTCTTTTCTCTTAGATAACATCACCAACAAAACACCCAGGAGCTCTAAGGAGTCAATGTCCACCCAGGAGTTTATTCGTGCAACAGAGCAGGTTTTTCTTGACTTGATTCTGCCATCTTATGTTTATACCTCAAGCCTATTCTCTCTCAGGCATGCATTACAAAAGAGATTTTAGCTCTCTGCCCACATAACACTTTCTTCCCTCTTGCTTGAGCCTCCTGCTCTTGGCAAGAGCAGAGTCTCCTACAGAAACAGATGTTTCCCTCTGGTCTATCAAGGACATGCTGCTCTTGGGCTGAGGCTTTCTGCTTGCTCGTACTTCCAAGCCCCACAGGCAAGCCATGCTCCTCTCTGGAGTTCCCTTCTTCCCTTCAGGAAAGCCCTGCACCCCCTGAGCAGCCCAGGAAGAAGAGGCTGAAGTGAGCAGAAGCTCCTCAGATTAGGTAAAGGCTTTTTCTGTATGTCTGCTCTCAAAAGCAAGAAGGGCGTGCTGCGATGTCTTAATCACCCTGAATCAGGGACTGATTTGTCTCCCTATGAATCCTTTGGCCTTTGGCACTGTCTTTAATATTTCCACAAACAAAGGGACCTTCTGGCATCCCTTGGCAGGGCCAAGGAAAGGTCAACAAGAAAAGGATCCAGGCTGACAACAGAAACCTGCTCATGGCCCTACCAGCAGCTCTGTTTGGCCTCTGGGGCCCTCAGGGTCCAGGCTTTGTTCAGAAAACCTTGAATTTTATGTACAAACTCAAACAGGTGACTGAGATCCCATGTAAGCTCTTACTGGCTGTACAGCAGCAATTTGTAGGGTCTGTCAAGGATAGAACAAATGTCTGGGGATGCTGCTGGCTCTGCCTGGATCCTGAGTGTTTACTCATTAGTTCTTTGTGTGCTCTTCCCTGCAAGGTACTGCTATCAGTGTTTGGAAAGAGGGTACACACCAGTTACTACACTGAGCTTCCTCTGTTCTGTGCCTCATTAGTTGTAGCTCTTGGCATGTTGATAAAACGTTATCTCCCAGATAAGCTGAACACTCTGTGTTGTTGTCTTGACTTGTGCAGTAACACTTGGCCTCTGCTTCTATGGGAAATAACGGAGTGGAGGGGGTACCTTCTGAGGCATGATTAAATTACCGCCCTGGAGGTGCTGCCTGTGTGCCACCACCACAAGCAATGGTGTCTGAGAGGTGATTTGAAGACAAGTGCCTGAGAGGTGTCCCCTTTGCTGCCAGTGCCATCTGATGCAGGAGTGTCCTGGACTGGCAGCTAAGCAATGGCAGGGACAGCAGGAAACCTGCTGGACTGGGAAAGGCAAAGGCCAGCTGGGGAGGGTCATGCTGCAATGAGCTGTAAGAGACTGGCAGGAAATAAAGGACCGCCCCCCCCATGCCAGAAGCTTTCTTTATATTCTTGTGACTTGGGGGAATTTGGTGCTCTCCAGGCCACCCAACCACTCTGCCTTTCTGCAACACTCCACCACTGCCCACTCTGCATTTGAGAGGATGGTCAGAACTACATTTGGGCTTGTCCAGTATCCAAGGGATGGGAGCATCTCAGGAGCATCTCACCTCTCTGGTGAGGTCCAGAGCACATCATGAGGGAAGCTGAGGCCCACCACCAAGCTTTGAAACTATGTTCTTGGTGTTTCTGTGCCAGTAAACCGGCACAAACCATTGCCTATGAGCCCTCCATGTGCTTTTTCTGCTGTTCCAACCTTGGTTCCCCAGTGCAAACACAAAACATGTGGGAACTTTTCTGCAAACCTCTCAGTGATGCACAGCTGCCAGCACTAATACAGCAGGAAAAGCTGCATAACCATCTGCAGAACTGACAGGAGCCAGGCTTGAGCCATGAGAACACTGTGTTTTCAGTAAGGATCCGAAAAACCACCTTATCAAGGAGCAAAAAAAGCTCATAGTTTAATAGCCTTGTCTTTCTACCTCCTTCCCAGGATATGAATCTGGACCCTGTAAAGTTCTAGCTTTTATTTAGTTCAGCTCTCTAGAGGCTGAAATGACAGATCCCCACTCCAATGAAGTAAAGGTGGCTATTACACAGGTAGTGCCTCCACCAGGAAAGGGCCCAACCCTCTCTAAGGCCCCCGAGCAATCCGTGTTAGGTGATCTCTGCAGCTGGCTCAAGTGGCTCATCTCTCTAGCAGAAGCATTTTATGTTCTCCATAGGGGGAAAAAGAGGAGAATAACTGCATAAATTACCAGTGGAAGCAATCTCTTCCCTGACAGTCTTCCCTGTCTGCTCTGCTCCTAAAGGACTAGTATATACTGACTCTAATCAGGCTTGTCTGCTCGTGTTGGGAATTTCAACAAGAGGAAGGAGAGGAGATACTCTGCCTTCCAACCAGCAGAAAACCTCCTGCAGCAGAGATTGCTCCCAGAGGGCTCAGGCCCTTTCCCCTCATTGATCAGAGGAAAAAGTTGCTCCCAGGCATTATCCAGTTATCTTGGCCTTCATTTTCAGGAGTAACCTCAACTGCCTCCTGCTGAGTGTCCGGCTTATATTTTAACAGGGCTGATTTCCAGCTGGGAGATTCCTGGTGCTGCCTGGATATTGTCCTGCTTCTCCTGTCACCCAGGCTGGGCTGAGTGAAACCACCTTCTTACCACACAAGCCAGCAAAGCAGCAGAGCTTCACTCTCTGTCCTCAGTGCAGGAAAACAGGATGATGAAAGTGCTCTTTACAGGTTTCCTGTCCTAATCCAGACAGAAATCGCTCTCATTGTTCACTGAAGTTATGAAATTGCAGCGGTTTGTACATTCCTTTAAAGAGCTTGCAAGCCCTGCAGAGGCAGTGCCTGTGTTCTGTGTTTTAGCACCTGCAAAAACCACTCAGATCAGCAACTTGCCAGAGCTACAGAATACATAAACCTGGTATTTTTGCATCTGTTTAGTATGGGCTGTTAGTGGGAACCAGCTGAGTAGGTTCATGTCGTTTTTGCAGGAGAAAGTAGATGACATAAAATCCCTCTCCTTGTATTTTTAAAAGGAGGCCCAGAGAAGCCACTTCTCTCTCCTGCATAAAATATTCAACAGGGCCCAAGCTAATTATTTGCCACATTTTTTTGTATAAATCTCTAGAAGAAATGAGCAAAGCTGGGGAAAAGTGCAGCCTACCAGCCATGAGACACTCATTTGTACTGACCTGTCCCCTCCTGCAGCTTCAGCTGAGGTGGGACCGAGCAGCCCCTTTGGACTGGGTGTGCATATAGAACTGTTTTCCTTGGTATCAACTGGTATGTTCCAGCCCCGTCATAAGCCATGAGGATTTGGGAGCTGTCTGGGGAGATGGGATGAGGCAGAAAAGGGGAAAACACCAGTATTGAGTTGTTAAATGTTGTTGGAATGGCTGGAGCATGGCTCGAGCCAGGAGCGAAACACTACTCGCAACCACATATGGGGTGAGAATACTGTATTAAATTGTGAGAATTCTGTATTAAATTGTCTCCCTTTTCTACTTGGGCACCACCTGCTGGCATGTAATTAAATTAGCGTCATCAGCCAGATATTAAACTCTGCAGTCCCTGAGAGTATGCCAGGGTTTTTACAGATTATTAAGCAAGGTAGAGAGGAGAATTCTTTCAATCACCTTGTGCGCTCTCTGTACCAGCACTTAGTTACTGTAAATGTAGCTCCTTGTAGATTCCTCCTCTTTTTAAGCTTGTGGTGGAGAGTTTTCATGGTCAATGTTTTTCTGGGCATTACTTGCTCATGGCAGCAGGGAAAGCCAGGCATGTGCATGGCACAGGGTGATGGTGCTCAGTCCAGCTGCTCATCCTGCCTGCAGAGTACCCCTGGACCTGCCAAAACACAGACAGGACCAACATGGGACTGGAAGGACAATCACAGATCCATAGAACGGTTTGCATTGGAAGGGACACCTTCCACTGACCAGGTTGCTCAAAGTCCCATCCAACCTGGCCTTGAACATACACAGGGACGGGGCATCCCCAGTTTCTCTGGGCAGCCTGTTCCAGTGCCTGACATTCCTGGGAGCCAAGGCTGCTCAACGTGCTATAACCCCAAAATACACAATCGTGTGACTGAGAAATACTGGCCCACCTTACTCAGGTATCCCAGAAGGAGCTGCAGCACAAGCAGAGCCCAGGACCAGGGAGCAGATCCCAGCAGGGGAGATCTGTTAAGGGGGTTACCAAGAGACAGCGGTCATTCCTATGAGCTGCAAACACAGTTCTGGGAGTTCTGACTTCATGTCTGACACAGATTCAGCTTTCTTTGCCATGTTTCATGCAGCAACAGGAATAATCCCCATGCTTAGCAGTGTAAGCTCATTGAAGACCGCCTGGCAGCATAGAGCTCATCTGCAGTCTTTAGCAATGGTTTGCCTCAGGTGTTCCTCTGCCCTTGGCAAACATTCCCTGCAGCCAGGGCTGGTTTTGCACAGGTATGAGTGGCTTCCTGCCAGCTTCTTCCAGCTGCAAAATGTGGAGCGTGCGGGAAGCTGCCAGGAGGGAAAGGAGACAGGGTGAAATGAAGGGTGAGGGAGAATGGAGTTAGGGAGTGAAGACAGGAACATATCCCAAACATGGGGACCAGCAAGCCTTTCTCTTCAGGAAATCATGCACGCTGCTCTCCCTTGCAGAAAGGAAGGGACAAGTTTGCCGGTTGGTGACTCTTCCCAGGATGCAAAAAAAAGAAAAAAAGGGAGAGGGCAGCTAACAGAGCCAGCTTCTTTCCCCGCCCTGGCACCCAAAGTCATCTTCTGGTGCATATAGTGGCAACGGGGTAAGAGATGACACGTAGTACCCAGTGCTCGTCCCAAGACAATTCCTACTCAGCTTTTGGCTGAGAGCTTCACAGCTGGTTCCCAACATGCCGTTCTGTTTCTCCACATTGAGGGGAAAAAGGATAACCAGGACTTGGATCCGCAAGGCTGCAGGGAAATGAGAAGTGACATCCAAATTCCTCATTGCTTGCAAGATGTGTGCACAGCACAGGAGGAAACAAGCCAAGAAGCAATCAAATTAAAAACTGTGCTTGTGAGAAATTGTGCTGAGAGTGAAAATTCTCCAAACTATCATTTTTGCTGCAATCTGCTGTTGAAGGCTTGTGGTCTCTCTGGACCCCTGGTGCTGTGGGAGAGCTGTGTCAGGTGGCTCTGCAAAGGGCTAAGGAAAGCCCTGTGAGACATATGGGAGCATTTATACATTATCGGCCTATAGCTGGCTGCAGAAACCTCTGATTTTTACAAACGCAGGGGTTTTTGGAGCCCTAGACTTGGTGTAGGGCAGTTATTTGTCCATTTTCTTGGCTGTGAACTCAGAGAGCCACAGGAATAGCTCACCAAAGCAAAAATGTGTATGAAGTTCCCCTGGACACAAGGGACGGGCTTCCATGGAATTAGGCAATCCTAAAACCTTACCCTAGTGTAAAATCCAGCCTGCCTGAGCAGCCAGCTCCCAATGTCCTCTGCATGGGGTGCACATACAGAGCACAAAAGCCAGTGATGCTGAGAGAAGGGTCCATGGCCAAATGCACCCCTGCCATGTGTCAGCCCCATGTGGGGACCCCTGGGCCTAATGCAGCTTTTTCCCCAGGGACCAGAAGCGGCTGTGAGAGCCAGAGTGGGTGGAAAAGCAGCTTTTGGGACCTGGATTGCTGGTGTCACATGCTGCTGGGATGGCCATGGAGAGAAAGGCCATCCTGGGCCTGACCTGAACTTTTCAACTTGGATGCCCTGGCTGGCTTAGTAAGGGCACAGGGCTTTCAGCAGGGCTTACAGTGCTTTACTCATTAGCTCATTTACTCATTAACTCATTGATAAAGGGCTTGAACGAAAGCCCTGCTTTCAGACACCATCACTGTGCTTACCAGCCTCTACAGAGGAGAGAGGCACACGGCAGTCAGCTCCCCCAAACACAGAAATGTCACTCTGGGGATGGGTTATCCTAAGTGTGCTTCCAAAGGAGCATAGCCAGAGCCCAACAGCTTTGCTTTCCTCATCCCACACAGCTCTCTGGGCCAGCAGGTGCCCGGTGAGACCCAGCAGCATTGAGGCTGCTCAGACATGTGATCTGCTCCCCTGGAAAGGCCTGTCCTCAAACCACCTCCTGGGAGATGAAGTGTAGTGAGAAATGATGAGAAAGGAGGGTAACCAGGAGACTTGTGTTTTCCTCTGCTGAAGTGTCTGTTGGCATAGAGTTCCTTACAGGGCCACAAGTCTGGATAAGGGAACAGGCAGGTTAATGTTATTCCCAGTTTGGAGATGGCCAACAGAGGCACAGTGCTGGCATCTACCACCACTTCACAGCTCATCCACTTTACCTGCTTCAGCAGCATCCTTCCCAGGAGACTTCTGAGAAGGCAGAGAGCATAGTCCAAAGCCTTTTTATTTATATCTATAAGAAATAAAGATGCTCAGTTTTGATAGATTTTCTGGTATTAAAGAATAAAAGTTACTCAGGAGGTAACTGTGCAAAAAATTACCATTCCCTAGAGAATTCTTTGCAAGAAGTGGAAGCTTAGGGCAATCAAAGTAGAAATGTTTCCTTTATCAGGCATGGAAACAGAAATTCAAGCATTTAAAAGCAGCTTCTGGGAAGGATGCTGAAACATGTAGGATGTGTGGAGCTGAAGGTGGGATTCCTGCAGAAGGAACAGAAGAATGATCTGAAGTTGATGGCAGGATTTCCTCACAGTCCTGCATCTCTGCAGTGACAGGGCTTGTCCTTGGCAGCCCTGGGACATTCAAAGCCATTTCAGATCCTCATGTGGGTAGGAGAAAAGTTCTCAAAAAGGTTAAAAATGAGAGTTTTTCGAGCAAAACCCCAAGATTTCCCAGGCCTCTTCAGCATGAAGAAATGCATGTCTCCATGTCCTTCCTGCAGTAACAACAGACCTCCATCTCTTAAGAGAGTCACAACAACTCCCAAAAGGCCACTGCTCCAGCCATCACATTTAAGATGAAAGCTGCACTGCCATCCAGAGGAACGTGGGCTTCCCCTGGTCACTGCTATTTTCTCTGGTCTGAAGGAGACGGTTAAAGTGCAAGTGGAAGCACTGGGATGCTGTACCCGGTAGAGCTGCAATTTCTCTGCCGGATTCAGCCAAGGTGGAGTGATGCAGCTCCTGGTAGGCACCAGGCAGTGGCGCTTGCAGGGGTGCAAACCCTCTGCCAGCTGCAAACTGCCTTGCTTTGCCCATAATGACTAGTGCAGGCAGGAGCTGAACATGCCTCCAAGGCAGCACATGAAGAAAACAACAGTGAAAGGATTTTAAATGTGGTTTGTGAGCAATAAGGCTTTCCCAAGTTGGCTCAGTCTGACAATCTCTCCTCATACAAATTTCAAAGAGGGTTTTACCCTAGTGAAAATACAGTGAAAGGCTCTCTTTTATATGTTTTTTAAAGCCTATGCAATCAAAAAGCTCTTTGAAACTCCAGGAGCTGTAGACATTGTCTAAAAACATCTGCTTCCATTTTTTCCACTGTATTTTCCCTTGATGGGAAATGAAACCAATCAAACTCTTGTTAGGGAGGAGAGGCAGGATGGCCCTGTGCCGACAACTGGGGTGCTGGACTGGGACCCAACTCTGCCAGGAGGGGTTGGTGGCACCTGCACAGACCAGGTTCTACTTCCCCTGCTGTGATGGATGGCATTCAATCCAGCATGTTCAGGATGACCAGTATGTCTGCAGTCACTTCTCCAGTTATTTGCCCAGCTCCCCCCAAACCAGCAGCATTTCCTGCAGGTCTGGATGGGGAACTCTCTCCAGACAGCCAACGCTGAAGGACACATTTGCCTGCTCCTTCCCAAAGCTCAGCCTCAGGAAGCTTTTCCCTTGGTTCAGCCCCATCTGTGACAGAAAGATCTCAATGGATGGCAATGCTGGCCTCAGAGAGGCCCCAAGGCGCTGCCCACACCCTCACCAAGCAAGGGAAGAACATGCTGGCTTGCACACAGCCATCACATATTTCACTTTGAGTTTACGGTGTTCAAGCAAGCTGGAGAGAACAGCTGTGGATTTGTCATTTAAAAGCATTTTAATGGGAGGAAGCTCATTTTTCAGTGCAAAAGCAGAAGCTCAAGGAAATATTACAAACTGTGAGCATTACTTTCTGCTTCCTTCACAGCAGGTCTGAACCATCTCATCTGCTCTATTATGAAGAAATTATTTTAGATTTTCTAAAAAAAAAAAAAAAAAAAAACACCAAAAACCCAACCAGAAATAATAGCATAACTACCTTGCTGCTTCTCCCAGGAGATAATTGCTTAATAGGAACATCTCACTGTGTCAAAGAAAAATAGAATAACCAGGCCCTGTAGGTCTTCTCTCCAACTGTTACCTGCAAGTACCCACAGCTGCTACCAGTAATTTCTAGCACCCTGGCTGCTTATATGTCACAGCTACAAGAGTATCATTACCATGAGCAACCTCGTTGTGTAGAAAGATAGTATTTACTAAGCTGGAGTTGATTCCTCAGTGACAGCCAGGGTAGAACCTGCTGTGTCTCAGGAGAGCCAGAGCTGATCCAGCTTCAATGGCAGTCAGGGCTGGCACCCATCTGTCACCGGGAGATGATGGGTTCCTTCTGTGCAGGTACCATTCAGCTGAAAACCCTGCAAAAGCAAAGTGAGCTGGGATTAAACATACAAGGGGAGAGAGCACAAGGTTCCTCAGGTGCTGTTTTTTCTCCATCTGAACCCCTGGGCTCAGCAGCAGGTGAAGCAGAAGGAATGAGAATCCAGACCAAAAGACCATCTTCAAGATGAAGCACATTTAAGCAGATCAGAGGGAACATTTAATGTGATTCAGAAAACCTGCTCAGAGGCAATGCTAGGGCAGGTGAGGGGATCTCTCACCATGGCCCAGTGTTCCCACAATCAGCCAGGGCAAAGCTGGTGTTTCACAGCCCCAGCCAGCCCTCCCTCTGAATCACACATGACTCCTGAGCTGGAAAGCTTGGAAGGGCAGGGACCATCACAGCTTCACTCCTTCACCTCCTCAGCCCTTTTGCCTTTCTGACAACCAGTCCCAGGTTCCAGTGATCCTCATTTTTGCAATGGCAGCCTGAATTCTGCTCTCCCCCAGCTCTTCCTAGACAACTTCCAACAGCTCATAATCACATCTCTGACTGCTGCAGCTGCTGGCTGCACACTCCCTGTTTCTCTGAAGGCACTTGCTCTCATCCTTCTGTGTTAGGCAGGGTGGGCACTGAAAGCAGAACAGAGCTCTTAGTCCTTCCCTGGCCCCATGGTGTGCTCCCAGGCCCTGTGCTGATGTTTCCCTCCTGCTGGAGGTGGGAGCTGGAGACTCCTTACCCGGGTTGTCTGTCGACTGAAAGGGAGCATTGATGTGCAACACCTGCAGCATGAAAACTATGTGGGAAAATGAAGTGGCAGGAGGTGGAAAGCTCAGTGTAAAATTTTGTGCTCAGCTTGAGGATGAAGAATCAGTGTGTTCCCTATTCACTCACCTGATTTCTTTTCTCCCCATTAGCCTAAGAGGGCCATCAAAGCACCACAGCTGAACAGATTTCTGTACAGAGATGTGAGGAGTGATGATTTGGCATTCAAAATGGATTATGCAGCAGTTTGGGGGAGAGAGACTTGGAAGTAAAACAGGAAGATTTTAAGATAAAGATTCTGCCCGCCCCTAAAAACCCACACAGCCCCAGAAACACAAGGGAAATAATTTTTAACATCAAGGCCCAGCAAAAAAAAGAATCAGAATGATGTCAAAGCAAATTGCAATGCAGCGCGAGCTGCATCTAGTGGCCAAGGAAAGTACTGTTTGGCTTTGGAGGCGCAGTCCAGCTGGGTAGGAAAAGGAACGGTCAAATCCAGGGGTGGATACGGATGCTTCTCTCCTTGCTGTTCGAGGCTGGACTCAAACCACAGGCGTCCTACCTGAGGAAAAACAAGAGCTCCTGTTGAATCACAAGTCTCAGCATTTCCAACAGCACTCGTTCAGGAGGTGCCACTGGTGCCTTCTGACCCAGGTTTGCAGCAGCCCTGGAACCTGAAGGCTGCAGTGGCCACCTCTTTGGGGTCATCATAATGAAATCAGGCTGCTGCTGCCTCCACCTCAGGGCAGGCTGAGGATTCGGGGCACAGAGGCAGCAAATGCGGGGCAGGCAGTTGCATGGATTAGTCCAGACATCCAGAAAGCTGCCAGTGCAGGCTAAACCAGCCCCTGCAGCTTCGTATTCTGCTCAGGGCTATGTAATCCCTGGCTGCACAGCGTCAGGATCCTCAGCATTTCCTCCTGTAAATTCTGACAGTACACTGATAACTCAATTTGAAAGCCAAGGTGTTTCCTTGACACAGGGCTTTTTCTAAACGGAAGGCAGAGTACATCAACCCACGGCACAATTCATTACCCTCAGCTCGGAATGCATAGCATGTCAGGGGTAAAGCTGTGAAGTTTTGATTTATACAGGCTAATCAAGCAGAAAGCTATTAACTGAGGGGCAATGGATTATTAAATAAAATGACAGGAGAAACATAATGTCAAAACACCTAGTTCTGACTCCTGGAACATATAATTGCTCTTCTTACATACCCCAAGTCTTTGCTATAAACATTAAAGCAACCCTTTCAGCTCAGATACAATTTTAAACACATTGAGAATTTGATCCAGCTCCTATTTAAGCATTTAGAGCATGGCACAGCATTTGAAACTCTGAATAATACCACTGAAAGGCTCTCTCAGAGCACTCAGGGAGTTCAAAGATCAAGACCTGGGCACTACCAGCTGCAAAACTTTCAGTAAATTCTCCTTGACTGACAGCAGCATCGGTTTTGGGAGCCACAGATTTTTCTTCTTGCACAGTAAGCTGATCTTTAGCCTTTCCAGAGTATTTTCCTTAGTTGAGAGGCTGCCCATACTGTAAAAGGCTGGTACCAACCATGCCTGCAATTTAAGTTCTGGGTTGTGCTTTGTTGTTCTTATAAGAAAACTTTGCTTCTTAATTTTCATGGATGCCTAAACATAAAGATAAGCAGAAATAGCTGTCTCAATGACTTTGAGGTCGTGAAATGTGAACATTGGGCATCCCAGACTTCCTGCAAGGTGTTCAAGACTAAAAAATCATCTAGCGCATATTCCTATGTCCAGGGAAGTAGTTCCCACTTAGTATACTGAATGCATTCTTGTCCTTGTTGTTTCACAGAGGGGTTCTGCTGTCTCACAGGTGGATTATCTGTCCCCTTTGTATCAATTTTCTTCAACTATCAGCCTGAACTCTCCTGTTGGTTTTAAGTTCTGAGATATTTTCCTGGCATGCCTAGCCCAAGCAGACATGTAGCTTCTGGGGATCTTGGAAACCACAGGAAGGGGATTCTGTTTGGATCTGTGTAACAAAGGCACTAACAGGTGAAAAGAGAGAGAAAGGACATGGAAAAGTCCACTGGTATCACCCCTGTGCTGGTGGAAACAGTCTGTGAATTGCCTCCCAGGTTACTCTGGTTGTTGGATGTCTGTGGCAATGGGAAATGTTGGTGGCCAATCTATCAAATAAGGCTTTCTCTTAAATCAGCAGAACTACTTTCCTTTAAAAGGGGTTTCTTGGCTGTTGCCACACAGCTTGCACTGAGAGAGAAAACACCCATCAGGTTTAGATGCCAACAGTGTCAGGTTAACGTTAGAGAGAAGGACTTGCCTTCATGTGAGTTCTGAGACGTTTTTCCCTGTAATCACATCTCTGGCCAGACCAGAAGTGAGATGGGCCATTGATTCTGCCTTCTTTGCTTGGGAAAGTCTCTTGAGCATTAGCTGACCTGGAGGGTTTTGCTGCTCTCTAACGCTGTAGTCTTGGCTGGTAAGTGGCATCCTCAGGCCTATGGAGAGAGCTGCCCAAATTTCCTGCCTCTATGCCTGTCCTGGCTCCAGCACAGGGAGCAAGCAGGGGATTTCTACTGGGAACATTCTCTATCCTCTCCTCGCTGCAGAGGAGCAGCAACCAGCCCCTTCATTCTACCCCTGCATGTCCGCAGCAGGAAAGGTTCAGCTCTCATCCTGGGGGAACAAAATTCACTTTGGTCCATGTTACTGAGCAGTTTTAATTTTCAAATGGCTTTATCAGTCTGAGAAGGGGGATTAGGTGTGCTGAGGATTACAGCTGGGATGTCTGAGCTGCAGGAAAAAATGGAGATTTCTTCACAGTCCACTGGAGGGCATGTTTTAAGCATGATAAAAATGAAAGGCGAATGCTCTAAAAAGGGCATTCAAGAGCACCAGTACCTTCAGCCGGAGAATGCCAAGACAACATTGTGAAATGGTGTCAATAATTTGAAGAAATAAGATACTGTTATGGCTGCAGCATCGAAGGCAATGCAATGGCTCTTCTTTGCTATCAGCAGGTTAAAGGCTTTCTCTGAACTACAGTCATTCAGTGGAAGATGTGTATAATGAGCCTGGCATGGTGCAGTCTGTCACAGCTCATTCAGTGTCTGCAATAAAGCAGAGTTGCCTCAACAGTCCCCAGTGAAGTATCTTTCTAGTTGAAAATGCTGTTACAGCACATGGAAACTGTAAGTGGGGGAATGAGAGGATTTTAAAGTAAATTTAGGCACAAGAGTTTTCCTAGGTCAAAGGGGGAACTTCTCATCGTGGTTTTGGTGGCGTGTTTTGTTGTTGTTTGTTTTTGTTTTTTAAATTGTTTTTCAAAGTGTGATAAAAGCCAAAAGCTGGAAAAGGCTTTATTTTTTCTTTAAAGCATTCAGTGTTTTCCAGTTTTCCCTGCAGCAACCTGTCCAGAACACAGAGTCCTCTTCCCCTTCAGGCATTTTTTGGGGGCTTCCAGATCACTCGATATCTATTTGGACTTGTTTTTTCAGGGTGGTCATGGCAGGCAAAGACTGTGACTTAATTAGGTTGATACTACTTAAGTCACCTGCCCCTTGCTTAAGCAGCCAGAGCAGACTATCAGTGTGGCAGAGGCTCCAAGAAAGCTCTTGTTTAGAGGAAAATTAACTCCTCTGGCATTCTGGAGAGGTTCTAAACATGCTCATCAGCCCTCACCACGAAATGTGAAGTGTCTTGAAGTGTGGCTAGTCCAGCAGAGCTGTGTCATGAGCCTCTCTCCAAGGGAAGCTAAAGATGCTCCTACAGCAGCCCTGTGAGGCACTGAGATTCCACACTTCATCTGTGCCAGTTTTGTTGAATATCCCAGGTGTGCTAATAAGAGCATTAATGTGTTTTCAGTTTTACTGCACCTTTGGGAGAAGAATATGGAAAGCAAACATATGACTTAGGCTTCCTGTGAGAGCTATTACTAAACCATCTCAGGGCTCTTCTCCCAAATCATAAGCCTAGTTGACTTTTCTATTCTAATTCAAGTGGGAAAGCAAGACGGCACTGTGTGGCCCTCAGTCTCTCTTCTATTTGTACATGTGTCTCAGGAGATGAATTATTTATGATAATGTAATTACAGAAGTGAACAAACAAGCGCATTGTACACTTTTCTGCCCAAAGAAGCCGCAGTCTGTGATCAGGACACTAGATGGTAGCCTCAGTCCAGAAACATTTCAGTGATGTCTGACATTGCAGTGACAGGAAAATTGTGCCTATTTCAGTGGAGTTTGCTCTTTGCAACGCAGTATTTGAGAAGAATCAGTTGTGATGTGGTAATGTTACTCAAAACCAAATTGTTTGCAGTTAGGTTTGAAATCTGTAACCAGCTTCCAACTGTTTTTCAGCAAAGGAGATCTTCAGTCCTATAATTTTGCAGTTAACCACTACTGATCTATCAAAAAAAAACAGTGAAATATCAATTTCTGATGGTGTGAGCATGGATTATGATCAAAAGAGAAATCCAGTCCCTTGGTATCTCAGTCACTGTCACCAGTGATATTAAGGGAGATTCACATCTGTGTTCCTGCTTGTTTTGTTCAATTATGTTTCAATGTGAGGTTAATAAAAAGTGCATATGATATATGGAAATCACCATTTTTAATTATTAGATATCATAGATTGCCTGAGAAATTAATCCAGTTCTGACAGGGAATAGAGTGCAAGGAGAAATCAGACATATGGTACTCCTAATGTGACCATTTCAGTTTCAACACATTGCAAACTAGTATTGATTTCTGTGCATAAGCTATGAACAAAAAAGAATTGCAAAACTTCTCAGCAGCCTGAAAAGTCAATATCGACCAAACAAGAATGGCACTTAGGAGAGGGATGCTTAGCTGATGAAAATAAATAGCAATAAAATAGCTTCTCACTTGTAATTTTTATCTAATATCATATCAGGTCTGTTATCCTTTGCAAGTGTCATGCAATGCATCACTTGTGACTGCAGAAACGTGCAGAATTAATAAAGAAGGTGCCTGGATATGGAATAGCTACCCACCTCCAGCCTTCCTGAAGGGTTTTGGTTTGATGTATGATATTCCTCTGATGAAAGTAGAAACTCTATTAGTTCACAAAGTGAGTCTTATGCTTGAATTCCCAGCAAAGAAGCCCTTTCTTTGCTTGAGGCCCTGGTTTCATACCAACAATTTGTCTTTATGCCACTGTGCATCTTCAGCCATGTAACTGTGTGGTTGTGTTACAGCACTTCTAACAGGAGAGGCTGTGGGGTTGGAAACATGTGGATTAGAATACAATGTGGGTTAATACTTTGCTGACTTGGAACACCTGCAGCAGAGGAAGGGAGTAGCAGATAGTACTGGGTGTGAATTGGCAGGCTGTATATAAATAAAGGGAACTCCAGCAGGAAAGGCAGTATGGACATGGGTGGCTGTTGTGCTGTGAAATAAATGGGCATGTCAAAGAGCCAAAAATGTAACAAACATTCCCCAAAAGATGTGGGATTGGTTTCTCTGGAGATCCTTTCTGCTCTGCTGTCTTACCCCTAGAATGTTATTGTCCCATATGACAAGCATCAATAACTTCTAAGGGAAGGGGAAGGAGAAAATCTTTCTCACTAACACACTCCAATGATCATTTTGCACTTGACAATCTTCCTTTCCTTTGTTTTGGTTTTCCTCTGTTTTAGAGCAGGGTATGGAGTGGGTGGATGGGAGAGCCCATAGGGATGGGCAGCAGAGCACAGCATGTGTGATCAGTCCATTCAAACATGCAGGTACAAACACAATTTCCCAGTGCCAGAAGACAAGAGCCTGTGGAGCAAGTGTTAGATCTCTGAATGCATCTGCCCAGCACATTTAATACTTTGATTAAAACCGGGTGTTCTGATCCTTCCTCCCTTGGCAGGTTCCAGGTCTTGCTCAGGTTCAGCAAAAAGTGAAACCCAGCAGGGTGTTTCCTGCCTCCTTGGAGCACTTCTGTAAGTGCTGGACTCTCCTTTTTCAAGGGAATTTTGAGCAATCCCTGGTTCCTTCAGTGATCTCCTCTACTGAGATGAGAAATCCCTACTAGGCAAGTGCCTGTAATGTTTAGGTTCAACAGGTATACATACCAGTTTGTTGTACTGGTTCTGCAGAGATGTAAGATCTTGCTAAGAATGGGAGGTTGTTGCTGGCAGTCAGATATGGGCATTTTGAGTTCAACATAGACTTTCTCAGCCTGGAGCCTGAAATCTTTATCTGCTTGTGCCCAATTGCACGCAAGAGCAACTCCATGCCTTTGGTTACAAACATTACTGTGTGACTGGTATCACAGTCTGAAAAGAAATTAAACTGAGAAGCTGGTGCTGCATATGACCAGACAAAGAAAAAGTTCAGGAAGCCTCTCTGTATCTTCAGATCAAGACAAACTTTGATAAACTTGGGTTATTAAAAACACAAACAACGTTTTTCTTCCTCTTTTGACTTGCAAATTAAGCTAAACTCACATAATCAAATCTGATGGGAGTTTATTTTCAGCTGAAGAGTTCACCACAGACTTAAAAGACTAAACCCAAGATCATAATTGCATGTTATGGACTGCCCCTGCTGCAAACGTTTTCCTGACTTCATGGCAACAAAACCTACTTGGTAAAAGGGGGTTGTGAACTAAATGAACAGTTAGAAATGCAGAATTTGATGTTGCTCATTCAAATGTTGTAAGGATTTTGATTGGGATCCTTTCTCCCTTCCTTTGAAATGCTATTTACCTACATCAGAGCTTAATAAGGTTAATGTGCTAGATGTTCCCCCAGTGTAAATTCTATCAGTGGGAAGAACACTGCCTGAATAGAGTCCTTCAGCTCTATTCATTTGCTTTCGATGTGTCAAATTAATTTTGCCACATGGGTAATAAAAGCAGTGCTTCTGTGTATTTCTGTAAACATTGTATGATTTAGAAAGTGTTTATGATTTCTTTCAACAATGAAACTTAAACTGTGCGCAGTCCAATATCAGCGAGTAATTTCAGAAGTGACTGAGGCATGTAATTGAGTTTGTCAGTGTAATTGTATTTTGGAATAGATAGTGGTATGTTTTTTTTAGTTGTTAGTGAGTCTCGTATTTAGAGTGCTGATTAATTCTATTAGAGGAGTTAATTAGACTGAGAAGGTGGTGATGAGAATGGATACAAATCACTTTAAAGCACTGCGTTTAACTCAGAGTTGATTAGTCCAGGCACAGAGAAATGCCACCTCTCCCTGTTTGGACTCACAGGTGTGATTAGAGCTCATCGGTGCAGCCCCATGCCTGTGACAAGGGCAAATGATGAGTATGGATGCAGTTCTCTCTCCTTTCAAGTGTGAACTTCCATATTAAGGCACTGAAGGTACAGGGTTGACCTGACTTAAAAATAATAAGCTCCTGTGCATACTCCATAATAATAAAAATAATAATTACAATATCTGTATTTCTGGCACAGCCTCCCCATATTGTTTCCTTTAAAGAATAAATGGCAGTAAGGAACAAACAGGTATCACTTCAAGGCACTCTCTGGCTTTGCAGACTTCAGAAGAGCTTGGGCTCAAGTCTTGGCGTGGAAGATTCAGATTTCCCCTGCAAAGAGACTTGGATGCTAGAGGTCTGGCAACTCCAAGCAGGAGGAGCACAACTTGCCTGCAGGTACTTGCGTGGGCCCTGCCTCTGCAGCAGGAGGGTGGATGCTCTTCAGAGCAGTTGCCTTGATGAGAAATGGAAGCTGAACTTGCAGCTGCATTAAAAAAGATTTGTAACTCTGACCCAGGGCCTGGGCTGGTGGTAGGCATGAGCCTTTTTTGGAAAGCATCACCAGCAGCCCTAGTATGATAAATGGATGAGGGTGGACAGCCTCTCCCTACTTGTTGACTGAGTGCTGCGTGCAAAACAAGTACAGTCCCAAGAGGAGCTGATGTGGCTCTTGGGTCCTCTGTGTCTGACCCAGCATGGGCCAAGGCAGCTCAAAGTGTGGGCAGGCTGAGCTCAAGTGCTTCTCCATCTCTTTATCCCCACAATGTGCCCCAAACCACTTCTGGCTGCGAGATGGGTGGGACTGAGGAAAGGGGTTGATGGGGAATTGAAACGGCCTTCTCATAAGCCAAAATATGTGAAATAAATATGTACACAATAGATTTTTAAGCAGCAGTTGGTGTGTAATTTTTAATGACCTGGAATATTTCCAACTGGGCAAACACAAGACACAGTCAGAAGAATATTAAAGCAGGCCTTGAGGCATCATCTGAGCTGCATGAAAGTCAGGTCTGTTTATAAACTAAACCTACATATTGGGAGCTGGTGTAATTTTCGGGAAAACAGCCTCAGTTTGAATAGATGCAAAGGAAGGATACTGTCAAATGAAGTAGCAGTCAGGACTACACAAAACTCAGGTCAACAGTCTGCACATTTTCAAGGAATTGTGACCCCAAGTCAGGGCATTGTTCCAGGGTGCCTGGTGAGGCCATTACAGTGCTGTCAGTAAAAATGCCTCTTATCTTCCAACTCCTTCCATGTACAGATAAAGCAGCCGTGGTTAATACAGGGCATATTTTAATAAGATTCAGAGTGGTAACATCTGGCAAATTCACATGTCATGTGCTGCTCCTTCCCCACATACAAACAGCCCCTGTTCCCATGCTTTTTTGTTTCCCTTAGATAATGGCTTTTCTGCAGCAGAATGTGACTGACAGGTTATCGGCCGGGAGTGGCAGCGTGGCTCACAGTGGCATGATACGAAGGGATGATCAGAAACTTCCACCACTGGGAAACTTCACATGGGAAGCCAGCTCTGATACTCCCAGTGAGAGGAGAAGAGCCGGCAAGCTCCCTGCTGCAAAACAGAAGGAAAAGGAAAAGGGCCCTGGAAAGTCACAGGAAGGTGAATAAGAGCTTCTTGTCACCAGTCTCCTTCCGCTGGTCCTGGGAAGGACTTCTTGGCTGCCTCTCACCAAAGGGTTGTGCTCGGTAATGTCAAGGAAAACAGGGAATGGGGCCCATGGGTTCTTGGCTGATGGAAGAGCTGCTTATGTCCCCTGAGAGACCTCAGCTTGTGGAGACAGCGTTGAGTCTTCTGTGTCATTTGGGTTGGGTAAGTAGAGTCCTCTGGTGTATGGACAACCTGACAAATGGAGCTGTCCCATTCCATGCTCTTCTGGAGCTGGTGTTACACTTCCCTCCAGGTGCTTTGCTGTGGGTTTGACTTGCAGTTACTTGAAAACACAAAATTAAGGCTGAGGTTAGGCAGCCTTCCTCCCCCACTGCTGACCTCCTGAGGGACAGGGCAGCACACACCCCTGTCTGTTTTGGATTTAGGGATGGAACTCTCCATGGAGCAGCCACCTCCATCCACTCCAGGGCTGGTCCTGGCCATCTAGAAGGGAACATGAAGCAGGACTTCATGTGGTCTTACAGGATATAGATGGCAGTGTGGAATGATGACAAAATGGGATGTGCAGGAGTTTTGGGACGGGCAACATGTGCCCTAGCAGCTGGTTCTTATGAGAGTCTGTGCTCCCTTCAGCCCTCTGCTCCCTGTCCCTGCACTATCGCCCATGTCCTTTGGTTTCTTTGGCCTTCTCTGAGTAGCCTATGCAGATGGAGAAAAACTTTTCTTTGAATTAGATGATACTAAAAATGAATTATATCAAGAACACAGCGCCAAACACACAGCTCATTTTTTAAAGCAAGTTGTATTATTTTTACAGTTTACATTGAAAAAATAGCTGTAGTTTGCATGCCAAAGTTCAGCTGTTCAAATAAACCCTTAAGCTCCTTTCTCCAGTGACATCTCCCAATAGGTGGGTTATTTCAGCCATGGTGGATGTTCTATATGTCATTGCAAGCATTTCCCAACAGCTTTGCCCCCTGGGAGCTGGAGCTGGAATTTAGCTGATAAAAACATCGAGCTGAGCAAACAGCTGGCAATGAACTAATTTCCTAAAATATTGCTCCTCGTCTGCACAGAAACAATTGCAATTTATTTCTGCCAGAGGCTGATTGAGCGGAGCAGTGGAGGTGAGCAGCATCATCCTTGAGTTGGAGCCACACATCTCTCCCAGGAGCCAGGGCCGCCATCGCTGCAGAATACTGCTGGGACACAGCCTTGGGATGGAGGACCCATCCAACCCCCTGGAACGGGGAGGACTCAATGTCCAGGTCTCCAAACTCATGATATTCAAGAAAATCCAATTTTAAAAGATTCTTTCCTTACAAGGATTCAGCAAAAGAGCCTGAGGGTTCATTCTGGGCCTCCATCAGGATGGCCTTGGTCTCGTGCTGGTCCATACTGTCTGGAAGGGGAGGGAAAGTGGGTCCAGCACTAACCTTGCATCCACTCGCTCTCCTAGGAGGCACAACCCACCTCGTGTTTCACTAACACTGGCTGCAGCCTTTGGAAGAGACCAGGTCTATTAATCCTCTTTTTTCAAAAAGAAGGACCTAAATCACCAGAATTACTCAGAAAATCAGTGACTGAAGGAATCAGGTTTCCTGGTTCCACCCACTCCAGGGAATGTCAGGGATGCTCCTCTGGGACATTTGGAAATGCACAATTGTCTGGGCAGTTTAGGGCCATTCTGTTGCAAACTTTTTGTTAACTCTGCTTCCTGAGTCAACTAAGTCATTGCATCAGCCCACAAAATGAGCTGAGAACAGACAAGAGTAATGCCAGGGACTATAATAATTGAGATTTTTCTTCATTTCTCTTATATGGTAAAATGGAAATAAGATTAACTCAGCTGTGCTCTAAGACTAACTGCAGAGAGTCTCTGGAAGATGTGTTCACATGGAAAGGTCACTACATTGCCACTAGATGGTTATTTCACTTATTTTACTCAGTAGTTAAAATGCATGTTTTCTGTCTTTCCCAGACCATTCATATTCAATTGTCCAGGCAGCCAATAAGGCAGAATAAATGAGGAGCATCCAAAAGTTGTACAGTTTAAGGCTTTCTATCAGTATGCAAAATCTATATTGTCATTAATCACCTTTTTTCTTAATGAATTTGGGGACTAGTGTTTCTGCTGCTAAGTACTCAAAGGAGTTATTAAATTTATAGCTGTCTGGTTCCCCCATCTGTTTCCATAAAAATTTACTGCAATTAGTATTGCACCAAAATTTCTAAACCCTGCCAGACTTCTTAAGAACAGGGAAGGCTACTCTAAGCATGAGGGGGAACTAATCTTGTATGAGTGGCAAAAAATCATCTAAAATCCACATTAAACCAGCCTTGTCTGTATTTTGCAGGAGGGTTAAGACAGGAAAAGAGAGACTGACAAAACTGGGAGAGGCTGGAAAAATTCCTGCCCATCCAGGTCCAGCTGTCCACTGCTGGCTAGATATTAGGAAAATGTTTAGTTTGTTTTCATTCTTCTGAAGGAGGCAGCTCCAGAAGCACATGGGCAGAGGTTTGGAGCACAGCTGCTGAGCACACACAGGGGCCATGGGGGCAGAGGGGTGGCAGCTGGAGGCGGGTACCAGTCCTGGGGTAAGTACTGGGAACAGAGCTCTGCTTCCCTCTGCAAGAGCCCTGGTGTCAGGGGCCTCTGGGATTTTACTACACTGAAGCTGTGGCCAGGAGCATTTCTGCCTACCCCTGGCAGGAATAAGCTGCAGAAAATAAACCTGTACTTCCACAAGAGTGTGGCAGGAGCCCTCACCTTAGTGTGGGCATGTCAGGTGTTTGAGGAGGGTGGTGACAATGCTGTCTCCTGAACAAGGACCAGTGTTCACACCTTTCCAGACTGTGGAGCCACACCACTCTCCTACACAGGAAAATGCCTTTGCTCTGCATTAATTTCACAGTTCTGTGGCTGTTTGTAATAAAATGGGACAAACAACATTTTGATGGTCAAAGGACTGTGTTTTGTTCTTAGTGGGCCACGATGTGATCCTGTGGTGCATTGCAACCTCTTGGGTGCCGTAGGTGGTTCTATCATTCAAGTTTACCCTTCAGCTGGCTTCCCTGGCCCCACTGTGCACCTGAGTATTACCAAATTAAAGGGATCCCTGAGTCTTTATTTTCACTGTATTTATGCCAGGATAAATTTCTGCAGCTGATAAATTTCCATCTGCTTTTATGAACAGTGGGATGGGCCCAATTTCTCAGGAAGGAAAAGTTGTCGGGCGTTGTCCAAGATACAGCAAAAATGATGATCCAAGAAGGACTGACTGACTGGAAGGGGTTGGCTCCAACGTGCCTCAATTGCCCAGGAGGAAGATAATGAACAGAATGAGGAGAGCAATTGCTTCAATAAATAAACTGGAACATGTGTGCGACCAATACCACCGGGGGCTGATATATGCCAAGAAGTCTGTTTTTAACATCTGCTCTTCAGCAGCCTTAATATGTTATGACCAGATCAATATATCTTCTGCTGCTGGTGTCAGACATCCCACAGCAGCTAGAAACTGGGGGAGGAAATGCAGGCAAACAAGCATATAGACATTTTACAGATACACACATACAGGCATTTTGTGCAGTATTGTACCATTGGATGGATTAATAATGTGAAATCAATCCAAAATGGTGCTTAAGTAGCCCTGACAAAGAAGAGCCATCAGTGGCTGATATTCAGTCCCTACAATGTCTCCTTCTTTTCTTTGCAGAGTATAAGCTAGAGGATTGCTGTTGTTGGCAGCTCATACCCCACTCACAGCAACCATAGATGCAATATGTTCTTTATCCTACTATAGTTAAAAGGCTTTTCATCTCTTGCTAGGGTTTTTATGTGCTGCAGATGCTGAGGGAAGCAGGTGAGGTGGTGTAGGTATAATGGCCATTTTTAAAAGCATTCTTACCAACCTGCAGCCACAGGCAGGGAAGGGCAGAGAAAGAGGAGCAGGGAACAAATAGGAAGATGAAAGGAGGGTCTGAGCAAAAACATGTTGGCCAGCAAGCTGCTCTGGTGCTGGCAGTCAGCACTTGCAGCAGGATGAACACAAGTGTTTATTCTCTCCTCTACTTCAGGGTATTGCACTTGCAGTGCCTGTGAAAAGGAACATGTGGCTGTTCCTCAGCTCTCCCCCTAGCTCCCCCTGCAGCCCCTGAGCTTCAGCCACAGCTGGGAGCAGGCTTGGGAGAAGGCACCGGACCATGGAAAAGGGGAAAACAGGGTCAAGCAAAGACATGGGACCGTGAACATCTGTCATTCAGGTGCAGCCGTGCAGCCAGACGCTGCCTGTGCCTGTTGCTTATTCTTCTGCTCAGCCCACCTTCTTCTCTTGCAGTGGGGATGCTGAAAAGCATGTGAAGCATTTTCTCAGAAGGCACAAAGAATGCAAGCAACAGGATCACTTTCTTCACTCAACTTACTCTGCAAGCCTGAGGGGAGCCCATTGAAGGACTTGGCACAAAGATTAATGTTTGGCCTGTGGCATTAAGCAGAACTTGTTCATTTAAGACAGGACAGTGGCTTGGAAGAATAGGGGGTTGTGACCTCTCTGATGCAGCAGCAGTTCTCCTGACAGAAGGTGATAAATAAAAGTCAGTGCCACAGAGTGCATCTGAAAGCTCTGCACTGTACAATGTGAAAAATCCTTGCTATGACCCCAAGAACCCTTACATCAAGAGACCTCCTGGGCACATGTGGGTAATAAGGTCTCGTTTTAAGTGCTGCCATCAGTGGGTTGTATGGGAATAGCAGTAACTCTAAAAGCCCGCTTCATTTACTGCAGATGTCTGATTTCCCCCTCAATATCGCTCCAAAGTACCTCATTTAATGACAGACATGGACCGGGAAAATTTGGAGCTTTCAGCTTTTGTGTTTATTTAGCCCCTTACCAGAACACCAGCTGGAAATGGTAGATTTCAGATCTTTTTTATTTCTATATAAATAGCAGGGTTCTTTCAGACAGCCAGGTGCTCTGCTGGGTGTTACTGCTCACAGTCCAGTTGTATATATTACAGCTGGAATACATAACTGGGGTTCCTGTTTCTTCCAGGAACCAGAATCCAAGTTTTCACATATCATTGAATAATTTGGGTTGGAAGGGACCTTAAAGACATGTAACCCAATCCCCCTGACATGGGAATTTTCAGGAACTAATTCCTAGGACAGCAAACTTGCCTGCCTTAGGCTTCACACACTTCTCAGGCTTTGGAGGAAAGGTGGTCAGACAGCCACACTGGGGCTTGTAGTAACATCAAAGGATATAATTTGTTGGATCATTCCTGATATGAAACTAAAACGTGCTTTCCATAACCACTACAAAGTCTAAACTAAAACAAAGTATTGATAATTCACCAGATTATGATAAAAATTGTAAGTTAGGACCAGAAAAACAATGAGCTGCCTTAAAAATCAAAGGAAGCTGAGAAATGAGACATTCAGGTTCTTTCTATTTCTGCCTGCAGAGCTTTGGGCTTTTCACTCAAAATGAAAATGAAGACTAAACGAAAAGAAGACTGCTCCAACACCACCTGTCTCTGGGGACTGAGGCAGCTCAGGAAAAAACCCACAGGGCTGTAGGAGAGCTGCAGTGAATTTGCTGGAGTTAGCAAGTGCACTTTGACATCAATCCCGATGTTGCTGTGGGCAGATGTCACAGCCCAGGCCAGCACGGTGCTTCTTCCCACCTGCAAACACCGTGAGCAGCCTGGAGCTGAGACTGTGAGCCATCATCCTCCAAAAGCCGTCCCAAGTGGTGTGCTCGCAGCCAAGGAAATCCTGGAATTGAAGCCCTGCTGGTTCTGCACACACCGCGGTGCTCTCCAACATTCGCTCACCCTTCCTCCCTCCTCTACAACCACACTTCCCGTAATTCCAGGTGTGGTTTCTTGCCGGGTGTGGCTTCCATGAGGACCCTGTGCCAAGATCCTCTTTGCAACCTTTGGAACCACAGATTATTGGAGTGCCCTTTGCGGGAAAAGGGGGGAGAGGCTCTGGCGAGACGGAAACACGAGGCGTGAAAGCGCTTGGGAAATGGCATTTTGCCTCCCAGGAGAGCCAGCACAGCTCCTGGGCAGAGGCAGGAGGTAACGGGGGAGGGTCTGTGAGTCTCCCCGAGCGTCTCCCCGATCCCTGCTCAGCGGGGCATCCCATGGGAATGGGCGCTGGAAGGTGGAGGCTCCCACAAATCCAGCACCCCAGGCGTCAAAAATAATTACATCTCCTATACAGTAAAATTTACATGAACCCGCGTATCTAATACATATTCTCCGCCCACCCACCGCGTATTTATTTGGTTGATCGAACCTTACACAGTGCTTGAGACTCCTACTGTAAAAGTCACCTGATGTCATCAGTTACGTTTACAAAAAGTACATAAAGTTCGGCTTGAAGACACCAGCATCAAGGGAGGAAAAACCCCGAGCGATTTCAGGAATGTTTTTCCCTCAGAATATCGGTATTTCCCCCGGTGGCTACGGCTTTGCTTTCCGAGCAGGGCCCAGCCGGGAGCAGCAGGCAGCTCTGAGACAGCGGGAGGAGCCTCCTGCCCCGTCCCTGGAGCGGCTGGGGGGGGGCGGCACGCAGCAAAGCACCGCTAAGCGATCGCTAATTACGGCTGGGCGCTAATTGAGGGGCGCTGAGGGCACGGCCGAGCGCGCGGCGGGCGCAGGCGCGGGGGGGGGGGCACCAGGGGTGGGTT
>JAWWEU010000023.1:6064927-6130392 GCA_035583155.1 Acropternis orthonyx | reverse complement strand
CCGCGCTCACGTGACCGCGCGCCGGGAGCGGTAACATGGCTGCGCCCATGGGCGCCCACGGGGCGCGGCGGCAGCGCCCGGGCCCGTCCCGCTGAGCTGAGCTGAGCTAAGATAAGCCGAGCCGAGCCGGGCCGGGCTGTGCTCCCGCCCCGCACACCCACCCCTGCATGGCATGGAGCCGCGGGAGTCCTGGGCGGCCTTGGCGGTGAGTGAGTGAGCGGGCCCAAGGTCGGTTCTTTCAGAGCGGAGGTATTGTTGTTGCCTCAAAGGCAAACCGAGTCCTAGAGATTTCTTTTGACTTTTGGAAATCAAGGCATTCTGTAGGCGGCGCCGGGTGCTTTGGTTATCTTTTCGCCAAAACGCACACCCATGTATATTCGCTACAGCTTATATGTCAGCGTTACATGGTTATTAATTTTTTGTCCCTGCATTCCTGTTACATATTCATGAAATTTCCCAACATGTCCTTATAAGGTCTCTGAGGGTCTTCCCCATCTGAAGCCTCCCCCAGTTTCTAAGTGACCACTTTGCAAGCTGCAAGACAATTTACATGGTTAAAAGGTAACCGGGTTCCCTTTGTGGCTTCCTCCGTTCCCCTCATTGTTTGTGTAAATCACTTAGCCCAGCTCTCTGTAATGTCCCTTCTGTAAATACTAACAGTTCTTGTTACATCTCCAAACCCCGACATCAGTATTTGTTTTATTTATAGTTTTGTGATGGGAAATCCACAAAGCCAGCACCGTGACTACCAAACCTCACTATTTATGTATTTTAGTAAACAAAGCCATTAGTCTTCAATGGGTACAAGTTACACAGTTCTCTTATTAGCATTCTGTCCTCTATTGGTTAATTATTCTGTTGCTTCTTATGCTAATTATTCCACATGCTCAGTCTTTCTCTTCTTTTGGGTCGGTCCTTGCTGGAATTACCTTGAATGCAGTCGCAGCTGATTCAGCAGTTGCTGAGTTGTCTTTATTTCTTTCTTTTCTTGAGGCCTCCACCAAATATCCTTGTGACCTGCAAATCCTGCATTCTTTTTGTCCACTCTTAGCTGTACAACTTTCTTCCCAAGCTGCTTTTAAGCAGGAGGGTGAAGCCCCCACTTGCCATACCTGGGGACCTGCTTGGAAACATCCTGGGCTCCTTCTGGGTGGGAATCAGGGATGGGTGCCTTGGGCTGGTGTGAGAAGAGCCAAATGCTCCAAGGGCTGGTGGTTTTATTGTTAGTTCAATGCCTTGGTTTTGTTTAATTGTTTTGATGGAGTTTATAAAAGTCATAGAATATCCTGACTCGGAAGAGTGTTGTCCAAGCACTCCTGGAGCTCTGGCAGCCTTGGTGCTGTGACCACTGCCCTGGGGGGAGCCTGTTCAGTGCCCAGCCATCCTCTGGGTGAAGAACCTTTTCCTCATATCTAAACTAAACCTTCCCTGACACAACTTCAGGCCATTCCTTGGGTCCTGTCACTGGTCGCAGAGCAGAGATCAGTGCTGTCCATTCTCTTCCCCTCCTGAGAAAGCTGCACATCACAATGAGCTCTGCCCTCAGTCTCCTCTTAAATAAGTTCAACGAGTAAGTCCAACTCCTGGTAAAGGTTCTTCATCTGTTTGACTTCTGGTAACGCTGCTGTTACTGACAGGTGAGGGAGAAGGTGTATTTTAGGTGTCTAATTATCGGAAGATCATCCCCATTCTCTGCAGGTGGTGTAAGCACACAGATATTGTTGCCTGCTGGCAGGTGCTCTGTTAGCTGCTTCATGAATTTAAATGACATTTAAGATACAGAACTTTGAGAACTTAAAGAAGCAATTAGTAACTTTTGATTCATGTTTTAACAGATGGCTAGGTTAAATCTGATTAAATCTGATCAATGTTATTTTGAGCAGATAAGGATTTTGATGAGAAAGAGTGAAGAAAAATCAATGCATGCAAAATAGCCAACTAGATTAAAAGAGTAATTAACTTATTGATTAAACCTTTAGCAGTAGATAGCGAACACCTCTCTGAATCCTCTGTTGCCTTGAAAAAAATTATCAGAGTAACACACATGTGATTTGTTTTCAGGCAGAGTTAAAAAATCTGTGCAGCTGTTCCTTGTGTGTTATTCTGTATGAGTTACAGTTCAAACTACCCTTTCTGTTCCTGAATAGCACTGCATCTAAATAGTGTCTCATAATGGATTAATGCTAACCATTGCTGTATTTTTAAAATTAGATTTTCTGTTTATTTCAGTCTCATTTCCCTGTTTTTGCCAAGTAATTCTTTTCCGCAATCAGCCATGCCATGGGAGAACTTTAAAAAAATACGCACTCATATAGAAACACAGACAATGGAAGAAGATTGAGCTCTAGTTGAACCAATACTTTCAGGGAGGGTTGTTTTATGGATTGCTTTGGATACAAACCTTCCCCTTTTCCTTACGACTTTGAAGACATCTTTATTTCTTATGATTTCCGGTACCTGAGGGGAGCCTACAAGAAACATGGAGAGACACTTTTTACAAGAGCATGCAGTGACAGTGCAAATTGGAATGGTTTCAAACAGACAGAGAGTAGGTTTGGATTAGATATTAAGACAAATTTCTTCCCTATGAGGCTGGTGAGGCCCTGGCACAGGCTGCCCAGAGAAGCTGTGGCTGCCCCGTCCCTGGAAGTGTTCAAGGCCAGGTTGGATGGGGCTTGGAGCAACCTGGGCTGGTGGAAGGTGTCCCTGCCCATGGCAAGATTGTCTTGAAAAATACATTAAAAACGGTTTGCAGTTGTAACATCTATTACTTTCTTTTGTGCAACCCTCCTTGTTATAGCTGTGAAAACTACTGAGCTCTGTGTAAGACCAACAGTTTATAAACTGACCTCATGAACGATACAGTCAGTAGTGCTTTGGGTTAATCATGCCTCAGTTACTCACATAAGCACCAGAGCTTCACCCCTGAGAATATTAATGAGCTTTATTCCATGGTTTTGTCTTGAAGGCTGGTGGAGTTGCTGGTGTCTGTGTTGACTTGATCCTTTTTCCCCTGGATACTGTAAAAACAAGACTGCAGAGTCCTCAAGGATTTAGGAAGGCTGGCGGTTTTCGTGGCATCTATGCTGGTGTTCCTTCCACTGCCATAGGATCCTTTCCAAATGGTAAATTGTCTTTTGAGTTATGCTTAGTCTTATTTCAGTGAGAGTTTCTGTTGTATAGAACATTCATGTTTGTGGCTTCCTCTCCTGCAGGGGCCTGTTTGGATCCTGTGGGTCCATGTCCAGCTGTAAAGAGCAGATTCTAGAATTGTGTACAGTATTGAGCAAACTCTTGAGCAAGCCTGAGTGAGGGCTGCTGCATGTTCACTCTGAAAAGCAGCCCTAATTCCTTGGAAAGGTGCCTGGATATGAACCTGTCCGTATAGGAGCACCCTATAGCATTTCTAGGTGCAAAAGAGATCTTGAGTCTTGCTTGCCCTGGACATTTTTGTCTGACCCACTCTGTTACAGCACTGGAAATGAATCAAAGTCCAAAGTGTTTCAGTACTGGAGGTCTTTGAGCTAATTGTCCTGGGGAGACTCTACCCATCTCCCTGAAACAGCAACGCCTAAATTGTGAAGACAAGAGGAATACTTCGGAAACTGAGACTTTTTGAAAAGAAAACACTTGTAGTTCCTGCAGAGAAAAGGCATCTGAAATTCCTGATGCCTTTGTCCATTTTGTCTTTGTAGGGAGGGATGAAAAAACAGCAAGCTATGCTGTCTGGCATAAATGTTAGGAGAACTTTGCTGACAAATCCACTGATGCCTTCAGATGTTTGATGTCCTTCATAAGGTGATAAAAAAAAAATCAGTTCTTTATCTTGGCTGCTCTGTTATCTCTTTTTTGAGGTGATAAGCATCTTTTGATTAGCAGAAGGCAATTCATGTGGCCCTCCTGTACAATTAAAATCTGTTCCCCCTCAAGACATGTCATTTTTTCCAGGATTTACATCTCCAAAATCTGAACTGTGATTTTATCTTTCCAGTGTATGACTGAGAACTGAAATTATCTTTAGGAGAAGGAATAACCCTTAAGGTGTAAGTGCCTTTGTAGTTGACTGTTGCAGTGAATAAACACAGCTCATGTTGCTGTGCTCAGCTTAGTTTTATGTTTTTTTGTTCACTGCACAGAACTTTTATAAGTCTTTTACAAGCTTGGGGAAAAAACGTTATGGCACTAAATTGCAAAATATTAAACTGATGATAGCAGGAAAGAAATTATAAATAAACTGCCACTGAAACAGTTTTGCACATTGGTAGAATTTCATCAAGTACCTTGATGATTTTTTGGGTTGGTTTGTTTGTTTTTCTTGTCAATTTCTCAATTGTTTTGTTTGTTGTTCATGCCAAAAAAAAAGATCATCCCTTCAACGGAACCAAAATATGTTCTACCTGTGAATATGGAAGATACCGTATTTTCAGAATGTGCTGGACATTCATGACTAATTAACACATCTTTCCTTACCTCTGTACTAAATGTGACCTAAAGTCCTGACACCTTTGATGTGAATGGGATGTTCACCAGGGGTAGCCAGGAGCATAAACTTCTGAAGGAATTATCCCACAGATTTTGTTCATACTGTTGTACTGTTTTGGTGTAAAAATATCCTGGGTTTAAGTACAGTTGCACAGTAATAGGGGTCAAAATCTACCTCTAAATGGTTTTTGTGCTAGTTCTGTGATGGAGGAGCAGTGAAATGATTGCATGTATTCTTGAATTTCAGCTGCTGCATTTTTTATCACCTATGAGAATGTGAAGTCTGTGCTGCCCCATGGCTCTTCACCTTACTTGTCGCCAGCAACACACATGGTGGCTGCCTCCCTCGGGGAAGTGGTAAGAAGAAAGTCCATATATTGTGTGTCCATAGGAGGAGAGGGAACCATTCAGTTTTGAAAACTGGGGTTTGCCATCATATCTTACTTTTGAGTGTTGACCATACTTGTGACAGTTCTGGCAGGATTGTTTCAAAGTGACTCAATAACAATTCTTTGTGGGTCTCTTGGCTGATCTTGCTAAGTCAGTAGATGGTGGAAGCGTGGATTGTTCAAAAACATAAATAAACCTTTACAGGATAGAGCTGTGTAACTTCATGTACCAATGCTGTCTCAGTGGAAAATACAATGGATAGTCTAAGGAAGCTTTTTCCCTTGGGATGAACATTTGTATATTTGAGTGACAGGTTTTCACGTGGTCTCTCTCATAGCTGTAGACTTTACTTTAATGTGTTGGTTGGGTTATTGCAAGTTAAAGATGCATGTGTATAATGGAAATAATTTCTCTGTACAGCCTTTTTTAAAACTTTCTTCCCACTATTTTGAAAAGTTGGTGTGTTTCTTATCCATTAAATCCAATACTTTGTTTATAGCAGATTCTGGAGCTGCTAATAACAGCTTGCTTTGCCCACGTTCATATGAAACCCAAAATAATTGGGACCAAATTCAGTGAACACTTTAGATGATCATTAAGGAAAGCCACAAGAGAAGCCTCTCTTGTTTTGCTTGCCTAGGTTGCCCTTGCTTTGTTAACAGTGTGGACTTGGCAGAAATTAATTGTGTGTGGGGGCAATTGTTTTTTGTTTGCTTTACATTATAAGTTACAAATGAAATAGCATTAATCTGTTGAATTTAACAAAATATTTGTTGCCCTCCTCACTTTCCAATCTGGCAGATGTAGACTGTTTTCCAGATTATATTGACCATATTTTATTTTATGAGAAAGAAAGGTTTTCACTACTAAGGAAATGCCAAGGCTATATTTGAACATTGGAGATCATAACCTGAATTTCATCACCAACATGCAGTCACTGGAAAACTTGTAGATCCATGGAGCTCCAAGTTTGGCTTTGGCAGGAGCTGGTAGGTGACACTGTAATAGGAACTTCAAATAGACTGTGGCAGGTGTTGAAAAAGGATACTTCTCAGTGTGATCAGACTATGACCATTCCTTCTCTGTAGGTAAATACCAAAGGCACTTTATCCCAGAAGCTTGAATATTGTGTTTTTAAAAAATATTTCTGAGCCTATTTGCAAACAAAAAGAGCAAGGTTGCTTTGGCTTAGCTGAATCAAATATATCCCAGGTTCAACAAAATCCTCCTTTCCCCAGATACTCCTCGTTTTTATCTGTTGGCACAGTGCCTTGGCAGCGTTCTGCTCTGGGTGTTGAGCTGCAAACAGCCCCTGCTGTTCCTGCCAGTGCTGGCCACCTCTTCTCTCCAGTGTTTGTCACATGGGGGGGTTTCCTGGCACTGCACTGATAAAATGGGGTGTGAATTGATGTGTCTCCACAAGTTTGGGGTAGGGGAGTGGGCTGTATGAAACTGGCTTTTCTGGCTCTTTTGCAACTTTAATTTGGCCCGCGGTGTGGGGCAGAAAAATCTGTTGTGTCTGTGGTTGCATATTCTGCTTTTATGAATTGATTTTTTTTCTTTTCTTTCCCATGGTGAATTAGCTTAGGTGTAGGTTGGTCCCAAGCTACCAGGAGTGTGGAGATGCCTGTGCCATTTCAGCTTCACTCCAGCTGCCCCACTACTACAGCAGCACAGCCTGGCTATTTCCCATGGGAAGCAGCTCAGCTCCCTCTGCTCTCTGAGGGTTCAGTTTTCATTCCCAAGTAATTTTTAGTCTTTTATGGAAATGATACTGATAAGATTCAAGGGGATTTAGCCAGGAAAGTTAATTTAACATACCAAGCACATGAAGATAGGTGAGTGCAGCACCTGTAGCCACTCTGGTAGTGGTAGATAAAGGTGATAGATTTAGGGCTGGGTGGGATATGTTTGTGTTGCTGCCTCAGGTGGATTCTTTCTGATCTTGATTAGAGCCTGTGCTGTCAGGTTATGACTTCTAACTTAAGGCAATGCACAGAACTCATGTCCATGAAAATTCTCTAAAGGCTGTTAGAAATCATCAAGAGGTTCTTCGCCACCATGGCAATGTGTAGCCTTGAAATTCTTTGGTTCCTTGATACCTCATGGAATGGCAGATCCATGAGGTGTTTTAAGCTTCTCAAGTGCTGTTGCAGAATAAAGCAAAATGAGAGTTGGGCTCTTGAAGAGGTGCCAGTACTTTGGAATAATATCCACTGGGATAAAACCCTGCTCTTCTTTGTGAGTAAGTTATTTACAGTATACTCCCTCTTTCTGTGAGGCTTCTGTGAGAAAGCTGGAACTGGATAATTTAATTAGCAGCAGCCAAGGACCAGTTGGCTACAAATTACTCCTTCCAGCAGAACCAGTTGCCCATTTTTTTTTTCCAAAGGAGTCTGTAGTCTGTGACCCTTACAACTCAGGCACTTGCTGCTTTCATTTTGGGGCTGACAGAGGTGGTGCAGCGCTGTAAATGAGTTGCTCAGGGCTGTCTCACATGCTTGGCTCTTGCTACTCTAAGGCCAGAGAAATGTATATTGGAAGTCATTGAAATGGCAATATGACTTAATGGTGTGGAAACTACAGTACTGTAACAGCCATATTTCAGCTCATTTTCCTGCTTTTTGCTAGCTTTTCTTCTCTTGGAGTGATGGGTGTGAGGGGAGAACTAAGCTTTAAAGTGCCTGTGATGGGAATTTAGAGATTTGCTACAACAAACCTGGAATAAAATAGCACAAAGGAAGACCTTCTCACATTTGTTTTACATAAAGTCTTAGCTGATCAATAGAAATATATAAACTAGTCCAGATTGCATCAGGGTGAAAGTTTAATTATAGTTTTATTGATTAGTCATTAAGTTTTAATCAGGGCATAACCACTGGGACCATTATTTTGTCAGTAGTTCTCTTTGATAATATGTGCTTTTCTTGCATTGTATACTTTAGTAGTTATTATGATATAAATTGCTTTTAAATGTAAAATAATGAACCATGTTAGGATTCCTAGGCACGTCTTTGCATTCCCATGCTGTTTCTTCACAAAAGAGAGAAATTACGATTTAGAACAGGAAAGTCATGCTGGATTTTCAGGTTTCCTGGTCCTTCACTGGTGAGCATAAATGAGTCAGATACTTTCTTGTGCATCAGAAAAATGTGAGTATGTGCAAAGCTTAAATGTGTGTTTGTGCTGATTAATCTATGCTTTCAGTGTAACCCTCTAAAAATAATAAAATAGTTAAAGAGAAAGAGATACAAAGGTTGTATGAAGATGTGATAAAATATGTGTGAGAAATCAGTCAAATGGGTACTCTTAGTTGTTATAACAGCCATGCTTCTGTATTGTTTGCAGTCTGTGGAAATTCATGGGAAACAAAGTCCCCTGGGACTGGTTTGGTCGATGTTTCCAGTTCCAGGCTGGGAGGCACAAAACGAAGCAGAAAGAAGGCTGGGGCTGTAGCAGTGTTTTGATTTCTTTTTCCTTTTAGGCAGGAGAAATATAGAAAGTTAATCTTATCTCCCAGAGCGAGATAAAGAAAAGTACATACAAAGTCTCACCCTGTTAAATGTAATTATTTTTTCTATAACTGAATCTCACCGTATAGAGACTCTGAATATCCCATAATACATGAAAAATTACTTACAAAGACACAGCCAAAACTCTAGAGGGCAGATACATGGTATATCATCTCATCTCATCAAGGAAGACGAAGGTTGAAGAATACATGAGTTACCAAGAGGGAGAAAACCCTTATTATACCCATTGTGTAACTGAAATTTGGAGATAGGAAACACACTTACTGCATCCAGGACACTGGAATTTTTCATCTTGACTTGACTTTGCCCTGTGTGTTTAGTCTGCCTGTATCTTTACGCTGAGCTGCCAAATGTGCTTGGAAAACATGATATCATAGGGAGTGGAAAGGAAAACCAGATGTTCTAAAATTTTACTTTTAATATTCTAAGGCGGTATAAGTAACTCTGAGAAAGAACAGTGTTTTTAACCTCCTAGTGCCCATTTTAAGTAGTAACCAGGTGTGTCTTGCAGACCCAGAGTTGATTGTATCCAAATCCAGATTGATTTGTACAGTTTTTTATATCAGTTTAATAGGAGTGTATGTATTATTACAAGAAACTGATAAACTGAAATCCCCCTCTGAGCCTCTCCCACCAACCTCCTGCAAATGTGGGACACATTTAAGATTGTCCCAGATTGACCGATGAGGTTTCCTTCAGGAGCGCCAGAGTGGTTGGATTCAGCACAGCTAATTTGGATGCAGCACAGATAATTTTACATCCCACTGGCTTTTCCATGGAGGTGAGAATAAAGTCGTTTGGCTCACGTTCTAGAGAAGGGAGCTGACAACAGCCTTTTTTCCATCTAATATTTAGGTATTGTTATGGTTACCGTCGGAGCTTTGTGAGATATTTAGTGAAAGTTTTGGGCTCTCACTTGTAAATATTGTGTTCACTCTTATCTCTCTCACCTTTTGCTCTTGATTGGCTATTTTTGATGACATTGTCTTTCTTTTTTGCTCCCTACTCTTTAAGACAGCAAGCTACCTTGACTTTCAGAGAGGGAGTGTGTGGGAGGACTGAGGACCAGAATTGGAGGGAGGTGTCCTGTTCTTTTGGCAGGTCGTTGTAATGACCATGCTCTGGAAGTAGATTACCAGCTGAACTTTCTGAGCTGCTTTTGTCCTTGTGTAAGTTTGCAGAGTTCTTTAGTGTTACAGCACTGGAGATTTGAAATGTCCAAAAGTTCACCCCTTTGATGGGGAGAGGGGATCTTGTGGCTCCACAGGGCAAGGTGGGACAGGTATGTCAAGGTGAAATTCCAAGCTCACTTGTGTATTCCAGTGTGTTACCACTTGAGGTACTTCCATGATAAGAGCCAAGTGTGTGGTTCATCTGTGATTAGCATCTGACCCTCACTATTAATAACTTTGGAATTTTTTTATCTGTTGTTGGGATGTGTCAAATAGGAAAACTTCTTAATGCAGGAATTATCTTTCTGGGGAATTCAGTTAGCTTTCTCTAGTAGTCCTAACTTGTTTCTTACCAGAAACAAGCTCAAATGCTGTAGAATGACATTTTGAGTGTGCTTTTAATTCAAATAAAGGAGGAAAGTCTATATTTTTCTTTTTCTTATGCTTGTGGGTTTTTTTTTTTCCCCCTGGATAAACAGAGGTATTTTAAATGTGATAGACAACACGGTATCCACGAATCAGGTCTTTCTTCCCTCTGCCCTGGCAATATTTTTTGAAACAGTTAAATAGTTTCAGTTTAATAGAAGAACAGGAATCTCCAAAAGTTTATTGGTATGAATTCCATGAGTGTTACTGGCTGAGTCAGAGAAGAAAGTTGCTATTAGTGCCTGTTCTGAGGAAGAGGCAAAAGGATGAGTCAAACAAATCCACACAGTAATGGAATGAGAGAATCTCCAGCAGGATAATTGGTCCGGGCTTTACAGCATGATAAGCTCTAGAAGATCAGCTTGCAAGAGCCCAGACTAACAGAGATGAAACAGCTGCTCACATCAGACATGATGTTTTTAGGTATTTGAAACTCCAAAACTTGCATATTGGAAGATGTGGCTTTTCAGCTCAACAGGCAGGTTGGACATTCTAGGCAAAGCTGCTTTTAATTCAAAAAAGAAGTGATTTAGTACTTACAGTGTCTTGACTTTGGGCTAAGGGCTTTGAATTTTTAACTATGCCTTTTACAATAGCTGAACTAGTAAATGAACAAAACGGTTTAAAAGCAAACCCCTGAGTTTTCTGCTTTGCATCCTATCTGCTCTCAGCCCATGTGGTATGGGCTGGCAGATCATGCTGTTCAAAGTAGCATCCAAAGTCTGACAGCAGCCAAAGTTTGATGGGAACCTCTTCCACAGTACTTAACCTTTTTTTTTTTTTTTCCTATTTGTATTGATTAGTACCTGTAATTGTAGCTGTGACTGTGCCTTTTGTGCTGTGCATATCTGGCCGCATCCAGGCTTTGGGAAAGGGAATGCACCAACCCTGGCAAGATGAGCAGTGGTGGGGAGTGAGCAATGTAGGTGGTCTTTCGAATTAAATGTGATGGGGTTTGAAATATTCACCACTTAATCCATGTGAGGTCAGGTCTGCAATACAGATGCTGTAGGATTTTTGCCAAATCCTTGTGCAGAAGCAGTGGTTGGGAGGTGGTTGGGAAGGTAAGACTGCTGCCATTAAGAGCTAGTGGGGAAGGAGCAAAGCTGGAATGGATGGAAACTCAAATTAGAGCCGTGTCTGGGAATTCGTTGTAAATAAAGATGGATGCTGGTGTGAGTCCACAAATGCTGCCAACAAATTCATCGTACAATTAAAGACTGAAACAGCAAATCAAGAAGTGTCAAACACCTAACCAGCACCCACGATGATCTTCTCTTGTATGCTCCACGCTAACTGCATGTATTGCCTCTTGTTCATCAGCTGCTCTTCCAACACTGCTTTGTGTTATCTACTCAGTTCAGGGCTCAGAGGACATGCTGCTTTGCTGTAAAGCTTGATGGTTGTCATGTCTTTTAATCCTAGAGCTGATACTCAGTTGATTTAGAAATGTTCGTTGCTCAAAGTGTCTGTACAGGAAAGCTAATTTGGGTTAAGGAGTATAAGTGAGAAATAAGTAATTTGAAAGTATTTCCAGATAGATTTCCTGACTTACTCTGCTGGAGTCAGCTTTGGAAAGGTCTGAGATACTTTGGAATAAGCTTACCCGATGCTAATGTTCTATGCAGGGTTTGTCAGGAATAGCTATGAATAGCTCCATATGTGGACAAGCCCATAATTCTTTAAGTGAAAAGTCTGAAGGAAAGAGTAAGGGATCAATTAGAGGAAAATACTTGATAAAATACAATGTAGTTGAAATTTCCGTGTTCTGGGCCAGTGTAAGCCCAAGAGACTGAGCAAATTGTAAAACACTAGTCATCTTTCAACAAGAGACTTAATGTGTTTTCAGAAAATACTGCCTGTGTTCTCTTGCCTGGAATCTCATTAACGTCTGTCCTCCTGTAACGCAGCCTGACCCCACTTGGCTCCTTGGAAACAGTTTTATGCTGGATGGGATGCACCATCCTACTTCTGCTGAAAGAACAGTTTGGCTGGTGGATTTGATTAGTTTCTTAAGCCTTTTAAAATAAGTTTAACAGACTCTCATGGTGAAAGAGTTGCTGGAATAGATTGGATCATGCAGATGATTCTGTACATTGAATTAAGGATCTACTTTTATTTGGTTTTAAGGCTTTCTGTGTTTAAATGTGGTAGTAATTTATGATTCAAGCGTCAACCAGTTTAAGGAAGATTTTTTAAAGTTATTCAGTTCATTTTTGCTGCTTGAGTTTAAGCCAACTGCTTGTGACTAGTAAGGAACTTCAAAATCCATGGGACACTTAGTTTGTGCTGTAGTACAAGAGATGAGCATAACAGCAGGCCACTTTTGGTAAGCTTTAGGTTTAGTTTTAAAAAGGAAACAAAACTGCATTGATTACACTTAGAAAGAAGCAATTGAGTTATGCAAAGCACACAAACCTTCAAAACATCTGCAGTGACCAGTACTTCTGCAAAGTGTTTAGTGTCACCCTTTTCAGCTTCACAAACTTTCCCTGTTCTTTGCCCATTAACTGATGTAGCTGGAATAAGAGTTTCTCCTTGCTGTAAAGAGAACCCTGCACAAACGTCCACTGTTTGAGGGCAAGGGTGTACCTGATATGGCTAAAGGAGAGGTAAGCAGGGAACCCACAGCAAGATTTGTAGGGAATTGAAGAGCTGTGAGTGGGGAAGGAAATCTGAGAGAGGGGCAGAATCCCAGTAATCCTGAGAGGGCTCCTGAAGTGATGGATGAGGAGCCAGCTGAAGGAAGAAGTGTGTGGTGGTGCAGGAGATGCTCTGAAGCAGGAAGAAGGGAACTCTGCAAAGTAATAAAATGGAGCTGACTTAGGTTTGACAATGACAGGATGAAATAAAAGTCTGCAAAACAGCTCTGCAGATTTCAGGTAAAGTTTTCTAAGGTGGGAACTTTGAGGAAGTTGAAAATATTTGTGCAGAAACTCCAGTTTTCTAAATGCTTGTGACATTTGGTCCCTGTGAGTGGTCTCCTCTCTGAAACAGTATGTTTTTAAGCTCTGGGAGGTGCTGAGATCTGAGGGATCTTGCTGGGTGAGATTGCTCTTTGAAGAAATGTTTCCTGCCAGCATAGAGGGGAGCTGCAGTTAAATTAATGAAGGCTTTATTGTGTCAGTCGGAGGCAAAGATGGGACAAAGAGCTTGGCATTGTCTAAACTTTCCCATCCAGAGCCCATTAGTCAAAACTTGTTCTCTCCATGGGGTTTAAATTAGGAGTGGAGTCACCTGTTCATGACCCCAGCAGCTTTGCACAGGACTGAATTTAACTGTGCTGGAAGGGCACTTCTGTGCTGTGCGTGAGAGTGGGAGGAGGAAATAAGATGAGCGTATTCTGGGGTTTAATGCTGAAGATGAACACTTTTTCCCTGGGGCTGGCGTTTAAAGCAGAAACTGATAAAGGACAGTGCATGTACTAGGAAGTTTCTGTCATCCCTGGAGACGATTTCCTCATTAAAATAGGTGTTAATGCTTCAATTCTCCACTTCAGTTGTTCTCTAGCAGGTAGCACAACCTGCTGACAAGCACGTGTGGAAGGACTTGGTCACAAGTTGAGTTGTGACCTCCAGCAAATTACTTACCATAGAAACTTGTATTTTTGTTCTGTCTTGGTGAAAAGGGCAGCAATTATTTAGATGAAGGTTTATTGGTGTTTGAACTGTTATGGGTCTGTGATTGCAGCAGTTCGGGTGCTCTGTTCAAAGAAAATATGAAACCAAATGACAAATGAGTATTTCCTGTTTCTCTTCTTTTCTGTTAATTTTCCTGGTGGTGAAAAGGGGGAGGCAGTTCCATCTACAGATAAACTCACGTTCCCTGCTAGCAAACGTTTTCAGTCCCAGAGCTGTGACCACAGTTTAGAAGCAGGTATTTAGAGTATACTTTGCTAGTCCCATAATATTGCATTAATTTTTCTCTTCTGTTGGAAAGGGCAATCCCAGAGAGATCTGAAGAACCAAACATGAATATACAGGGTGTGGAGAGGCATGGAAAGTGGCAGTGCTGAATTCAAGGTTTGTTCAGAGCCCCTGGCTTGAACCTAGAGGGGAATTTCCCCTTCTTTTCTCAGGATCCAAAGGAAATCAGTGCAATTTAAGATCTCTTAGTTTTAGACTTGCCTATTATTTTAATAATTCAGTTATACGAGAAAGGGAAGAGGGTATTTTTCATGTTTTGGATTAAAAATAGTAACTTCTTCTTAGAAAGGAGTATCTGACGTAGAAATTGAGATGTTGAAATTATGATAGGAACCAAACCAAACAGGAAATCAGCAACAAAACCAACCTGAGCCCCAAGGTAGATTTTGTCTGCAGGATTATGGTCAGGGCTAATGCAGAGTACACTTAAAAACCCCACAAAAACAACTTTATTGCTGCTTCTCTTGGAACAGGGTTTTAGAGTTACTCCATCTTTCTTGCTCATTTTACTTTATGTTGCAGCAGGCAATCCTGACCTTCAAGAATGGGGTGAGAGCCTAGGATTTTGTTTGCAGATTGACTGCAGCCTAAACATACGTCCTTTGTTGTGATTTTTGCGCAGCAGCTTTTTCTGCCTAATGGGTTAGTGATTATCTTGCCATAGGTATTGTGAGGTTTAGTTTAAAGTCTCTGCTCTCTGGATACAAAGTTTTATAGTGTCATAAATTAGATTATTATGTGATTAAGGATAAATTTATGCAAATGACATTTAAGAGCAACTGTCCCCAGGTATGTTCCTTTAGTTTTGTGTTAAGTGTTAAATTATATTTATATGATGTACATCAGTTAAAGCTTCCCAGGCTACTCAGAGAGATAAAGTCATTAAAACCAATCGCCTGCATGAGAAATTTAAATATTAAAAGCCTTTAGAAAGGGTTCTAGAGGGTTTAAAGCTGCAACAAAGAAAAGTTGCATGTTTCTGCAGCAAGTTTTCAAGTAGGCTTAGCTATGCAAGCCAGAGATTTCCTCAGAGTCACTGAGTGCAGGTTCCTAAATCACCAGCCTCCAACAAATTCCATAACAGTTCTTTGTCCTCAGACTACTCTTCTCCTGCCATGTATCTGGCTAATTACTAAGTGGAAAAAATTTGGTCTTGATCCTCACCCAAGCCCAGGTTAGTGCAGGGAACAAATCAGCCTGTTAGTGAGGAGCACTTTGACAGCGTGGGCTTCAGTAGCCTGTCTTGAGAGCACAGGTAGCACCTGCCTCTTATTAAAGATAAGAATTGCTCAGACCAGGTTGTGGGAGCTGTTAAGAGTGCGAGTCAGATCATCAGCTGTGCAAGGTGCAGCCAGGCTGCAGGAGGAAAGAAATGCTTTCTCAAGCTGCTCCCCTTAGAGCTACAAAGCTGCTAATAGTGTTGTACCAGCTGTATCCCTTCTTCTGAGAAAACCTGCCGTGCATCAACCCAATTAAATACCCAGCATAAGCCCTTAATGGCAACTCTAACACCCGCTGGCTCCTCTTCCAAATGTTTCTGGATGCACCTCATGCACGGACTGTTCCTGCAAGGTTAGTGGTCAAGCTGTAGTAGAGGTGCCTGAAAACAAACACATGGGTGATCTTTGGTTCTCTACCAAACCCTACAAATCCAGTCATGGAGAAAATTGTTTGCTTGGAGCACAAAGAGTGGAAGCAAAGGGCTGTTAATCTAAATGAGATATGTTAATATTTGGATGATAATGCAGCGCTGAGGACCAGGAGGTGCTGTGTTCTTTTCTAAAAATATTGGCATTGTCTATGTTTGGCTTTGCTAAAGAACAGAACATGTTGTTGGATAGAGAAGCAGAGACATGCTTGGGGCTAGAAGTGGTGTGAGGGGGGTTTGCAGTTAAGTGCCTACTCCTGAATTTTCAGGGGGTGCTTTCTAGTCCAACCAGCTACTTCAGATTTTTTGTCACATTAACAACAAGTAAACTAAAAATCTCTTTTTGTTTGGGACTTTTCTTCAGCAGTTTTCATGGAAGGCTGTGTTTGCTGCTGTTTTTCCTGAATGAGCAGCGAGTTGTGCATACCTTGCAGCTTTTGCAGTTCCCTGGCTATTGAATCATCAAGGCCTGGATCACCTACTTGCACCAAACCTCCTTGTGAGCAAGACTATCCCTTCTTTGTTCTTTTTTGTTAGGTATCTTGTGTTACTGTCTGGAGAAAAAGGCTCAGTATCCTTGTGCTGATGAATTAGATGAGTCTGCCTGATTCTGAACAGCTGCTTTAGCTTTGGGTAGGATTTAGCTATGCAGAAGTTACAGCATTAAGATCAGGTGTTTCCAATAAACTTAGATAAGGCCATGGAAAAGGCTTTGGGCAGGTTCCTGGTGCCGTTTGCAGCAGATCTTATTTTCTGTTAGCTGTGGCCACATGAGGACAGGCTTCATATATACTGAAACAAACTGTTTGATTCAGTATATAGGAAACTTCACGGCACTTTTGAGGCTTTTATTTGCCCTGGTCATTCTTCAGTATTAGTCAAGACATCGATCAGAACAGCCAGGAAAGTCTTGCTCCAACACGAATCCAGCCAGGAGATGGCAGCGTTGAAGCACGCAAGGAGCATCCAAAAGTTAAAATGCCCTTCCCTGAACTGACAGAGGTAAAGAACTACCTTAATTTAATTAGAACATATACTGTCTTAGCAATACGTAGATAAATGCTAGTGAAATAGTCCTGTTTTTAGCTTTTGTCCGTAACTGGCTAATGTAAGTCTGTAAATTAAAAATGTGCTTAGTTTTTTTTCTAAATGCTGGATTCACCCTTTGACCTGGTAATGGTTTGAGACATGAATTTTGAAATTCGGTACCCTCTTGTTCAGAAGTGCCTATAATCTTAAAAGGTTAGAAAGATAACAGGTGCTAATATGGTCCTTTCTACGTACCTGCTCTGTAAACTAATAATAGTTTTGCTCGTAGCTGTAAAATCAGGTTTTCTTAAAGCTTAAATTTAAGAATTCTGGAGTCTTTAGTTTTTCAGTGTTATTTTCCTGCCCCTATGATGTGTGTATACACATGGGAGAAGAGAGTCTGAAAGCTGGAAAATTGTGTGACCTGACCTGGTAAATAAGGACTGAGCTTATAGGGCAGCACCCGTTTTCCCCCTGAACTTGGCCTGTAGGATCTTGAGTCTGTGTTTTGGCTCCCATCAAAAGATGGGAATAACTCTTGGCTCTAGACCTGGCTTGGGAAAACGAGGGTGGCCCCTATCAGCAGGGTGGTGTTGTCTGATGCTGTAAGTCAGCTGAGGTAGCCAAGGTCCCACTGCTGGACCCTCTCCGTGGCTGGCTCTGCACATGTTCTGTGGAGAGCTAATTTGTCACAGGGTCATCCCCAAATCCGGTAGGATACACCAGGAATGGCCCGAGTCTGGCACGCTGTATTGTGCTCTTCTGTGGCAAGCAACAGGCTACATTTATGTGAACAGCCAGGAGATTAAAAAGCAATTTCTCCCTGGGGTCTTGGTGATTAAGGAGCTGAATGGGCTCCCACCACGTGAGGTCACATTATTGTCTGTGTTCCATGCCTGTTAATCCCGGAGCTGCTGCAGGTGGAAGCACTGAGGTGGGCAGTTCCCGTGGAGTGGCTGCACAGCTACGCCTTTCACCCTTGCCTCTGAGGTTTGCTTACAGCTTTCACATGCCTGGAAATTTGCAGTATGAATTCTCTCGGTGCAGAGTTACCACACCAGTGCTGTTTGAACATATTTATCCAAGAAAGCAAACGGTGGAGACACACGTTGTGTGCTTTTACCTTTGGCAGCATCACCGGAGTGACTGAGATCTGAGCGAGATAGAGTTGAGATTTCTCTGCACCCATCTGTCCAGGTTGTTACTTTTTTAATAAGATACCTGTGAACTTTCTTGTTTCCCTTTAGAGGCCTGTTCTCCACATCAAAAGGCTGCTGGGATTGTTATTGATACAAAGGAAGGTACACATGTAGGAACAAACAAGGTGACGCATTGGAAGTTCAGGTGCACAGCGAAAATGTCACCGTTCAGTCTGATCTTGGCAGTCACAGCTCGTGGCTTTTTGAGTCCCAGAAGTGCCCTACGGAGCCAATTTGCCAGCGCTGCCCGGGTGACACGAGCCTTTATTTCCTTTCGGTACAGCACAATGTAATCACTGGTTTTTGTTCTTGTGCAGCCACAGGCTCCCTTGTAAGCGCAAATTCAAATGGGAGAAACATCAAAGTTAATTTGAAATGAAATGCACCCCAAGTAGTCTGGGGGAAATGGAGACATTACTTTGTAGCCACCCTTGTGCTGCCAAAACTGCAGCACCCCAGATGTCAGGAAGCCACGCTGCGCTCTTTGTCTGGTCTTGATTGACTAGATTGTTTTCATCCGAGCCTTTTTAAAGCTTTCCTCCTGCCTCCATATTTTTAAGGAATAAAAAGCTAATGTAAGGACATGGAGTGTTATGAAGCATGAAGTTCTATAAATATTTATGCTGAACTATCAAAAAACTTGACAGTTCTTATTTTCTTGACAGATTGGGGTCACTTGTTATTTTTGACCCTGAGAATTGAAGAGCATATGGAGTTAGATCTGTTTGTAATGACTTTTGGATATTGTTGTCTGGTAAACTTGTAGGAATGTAACGGGATAACAGACTTTTTCTTGGTGTCTTTGTGAAAATGAAACTTAAAACTTGTACCATGTTAGCCACAAATGACCACTCAAGTTATTGTCCCTGTGCAATCTCCAGTGAATTCCTGTCTTTTCTTTGGCACACATGGATTTCTCAGTTAGCTGCTTGGTTTGCCTCTTCAGATGGACAGCTTTCACCTGGGCTGCTCTGCCCTTGGAGTACTCTGTGATCACCTTTATGTCCAGGAATCACAGCGTGTTCCTGAGCCCAGCACAGGATGAGATCAAGGAAAACTAAAAATCTGACCTGTTGTGTCTCCAAGTGTTTTGCCACCAGTCCCACCAAGGCTTTAAGTATCCCTGGAACCAACCAAGGACAAACTCTTCTTAAAAGTTTAAGTGCTGATAAACAGGCATTTTCTAGAGAGATAAGAGGCTTGCAACTCCCATACTTCAGGATCCTCATGCCTCAGAATTATGTGCACAGAAACTTCACCCCTACCTGAAGCAGAAGTGACATGTTTTAGAGCCAAGTCTGGCTCTCTTAGAAAAGCTGGAGCTTTATGGCATGTTATTACATTCAGCTGCAGGGGCCTTTCTTGCCTTGAGAATTCATTGTGTGGGAAAAGATCAATCCAGTGCTTCACCTTGAATGAAATCTGGTGTGTTTTAAGGTAAACCTTGAATATATTGTGTGTATCTAAAGCTGACCAGAGTGTCTCTTGCTGTCAGTCACTAGAGGGCACAAAGCAACTACCAAGGAGAGAAGTTTGTTCTTCCGGCGCTGAATCTCCAGTTCACATATGTGAAAGTGTATGTGTGTGTGTGTGTGTGTGTGAATTCCTGTAGCTGCTAGAAGACAGGATGGCTTCATAATTGGTGATTTTTCCCCTTCCAAATCTACTTCTAGTTTGGAAGTTAAAAATTCCAAGGGTTCCGTGTTCCTGTTAGTGTAAGTTTGAGATCAGAAAGCACATGGTGCTCAGAGCAAATACATAAGCTGCTGAGAAACAGTTTTTAAGTTCAACTCATGTAATTACAAAACTGATTTCCCTGTTTGTCAGGTTTCTGTTTGAAACAGAAGAGAAATATGAAGAGAAAGGCAGCAAAGGGGGTTGCTCTCTTGACCATCTGGTTCTTCTGCAGGTCGCGTGTCTCATTCGGGTTCCGTCTGAGGTTGTCAAGCAAAGGGCCCAGGTCTCTCCTTCCTCGAGCACCCTCCGGATCCTCTCCCACACCTTGTACCATGAGGTGAGTTCAGAGCAGAATTTCTAAGTTGCTTCATTCTTCCCACTCGGTGCCATCCACGTCCAGAAGCATTCCTGCAACTTCATCCCAGTTCTGTGCTCTCCCAGCTATTCTTGTTAAAAGTGATTGGCATGTTACGATTAAGGAAACCAAACCCCCACCTCCCCTTTGTGTGTGCACTTACATACATGCTCCAAACAACTTTTTATATGGGTTATCTGCATTGAAATAGGAGAAAAATAATTTAAAAAAAGGATTTAGCATTCCAGGTTCCAGAGGTCAGCTTGTATTTATGCCCACAGTCCTTGTCTGGGACAGCAGAACATCGAGTCTCTCTCTATGTAGTTTGCTGAGTGGTTCTTGGTTTTTGAAGCAGGCGTTGGAGGGAGTGTCTGAAAGGCACCATGTCAGAGGCTCTGTGAGAGCCAGGAGGAACTCTGGAAATGAGTGTTCATCCAGTATGGGTGACTTGCAAAAATTAAGGGCTTTTGTCATCTTTTGTTATGCTGTTCCCTCCTGTAACAACCTGTTCACCTCTGGTTTTGCAGCATCTCACAAGGGGTGTTTCTCAGTTTGTATTCTGTAAGAGAACGTGCCTTCTGAAAACACTGTGGGGAAAAATATTATACGTATTTCTGAGTGTAAAAGCCAGGAAAGGGAAGACATAAATATGATCTTTAAATGATCCACTTGATTGTTATTTGCTTTCAAAATGAAAACTACTGTGGTAACCCTGCACAAGAGGGTCACTGGAACTTCTTTCTGTGACTTCGTCATTCTGCTCTAAAAGCTGACACTCTCAAAATCATATGTTTTTCCCCTTCTGTGTTGCTGGCCAGAGAGCCATAAGCCTTTCCAAACACCTGAATGAACTGCCCTATAATAATAAAAACCATTATTTTCTAATTGTTTTGAGTATTAATTATCTGGTTAAAAATATAAAATATTTGTCTTGATAAAAGCCTGAATCAAGGCTAAGAAAGAGAAAATAAAACCCTCTGGTACTGTAAATAATGGAACACAATATACAGTGTTACAATCAATATAGTGAATTTGAAGCTCAGGTGTGAACTGGGTAAGGCTGTGCCTGTCACGTAATCACCGACAAATTGTGCTCTTTGGCAAACTAATTCCCTGTGGATGATGCTTTCTTTTGTTGTTTTACAGGGTGTTCAAGGACTTTATCGAGGTTATAAAAGCACAGTATTAAGAGAGGTAAAACACTTGTCTTTTTCTTTTTCTTTTTTTTTAAATTGATCCCTTTTCCTCAGTTTTCTAACCAGAGATAGTTGTACAATTGAGATCAATTGCTCGAATCATAAGCTCTAAATCCCAGTGTACTTCATTCTTGATAAGTTACTAGCCTGTAATTTAAATAGGATACTGATAATGTGCACTAAGAAAACCTGTGATATGTGTGTCCTGTCTCTCAGTTCTGTTGCTGCTAAGTCGAGAAAGGAGGGAAAGGTATATGTTAACATGCAAAAACCCTAAACTAAAATACTGGAAACTTTTTCAAGTCTTGTGATTGCATCATGTGAACTATACATGCCAACAATGGTGAACTGGTGGCATCAGGCCAAGTTTAGCACAGACAGATTTAGGCTTTCTTTAAATATATTCATCAGCAGATGCCAAGAGATAATCTGTCATCTGTATATAGGGAGGATTGTGCTCTCTATTTTTTTTTTTTTTAAATGTGTGAAAGAAATGTATTTAGTCACCCAGTCTGTAGATTTGATATGGCATTACTTAACTCTAAATCAGAAGTACTTTACTGTTGAGGGGGGAAAAAAAAGTGGGGCTAAAAATATTTTTTGCTTGCCTGGCAGAAAATGGTTCCTAAACTAAAATCTTTTCATAAGTGTACTGTGAATTCCAGGATCAGTGTCATGGAAGTGTTTGATACACTGTGTGGACTGAAGGCAGATTATAAAATAAGTAGAAATGCCTACTGACAAACTCCCAATCTAAAATAGTTTCAGAATGAGATCTGAGGAAGTCATCCCTTGACAAAGCAGAAGTTGCATCATGTATGTGTAGCTCAAATAAAGAGATGAGGCTCGGTTCCTGTGAAAACATAGAATCACAGAAAGGTTTGGGTTGGAATGGACCTTGAAACTCATCTTGTTCCACCCCCCCTGCCATGGACAGGGACACCTTCCACCCTCCCAGGTTGCTCCAAGCCCTGTCCAACCTGGACTTGAGCTCTTCCAGGGATGGAGCAGCCACAGCTTCTCTGGGCGGCCTGTCCCAGGGCCTCCCCATTGTCACAGGGAAGAATTTCTTCCAGACATGTGGTCAGGAAGGTGCTTTACGTGCCGTGTTCCATGTGGTGTGTATGGGTTTGTCCTCTCCTTACATAACTCAGCTGAGTAAACGAGCTTTGGGTCTTTGCTCTTCTGTTTTAAACACAGGTTCAGATCTGCTGGCTCTGTTGCCATTGATAATAAACCCAGTTGCAGAGGCCTTTTAAGCCTTGATTCAATAACTCTGCTTTTAAAAGCCTTTCTTCATGCTGAAAACTGCTTTTAGGTACAGTTATGTTAGCCAGCTCCTGTTACAAGTATGGAATAAAGATGGGTATTACTTAAAATATGAAATACAAACCTTAGTGTTCCTTAAAGTGCTGACAAATGCTAATGCACTGCAGTCTATTTTAGCAGTTTTGAGTGTTTAAAAAATTAGTTATTTGTGCAGAGATGACACCTGCTTTTCTGAAACGTAACCCCCACCACAGCTTTGTCCTGTACTTATTTTCTGGCTCACTAAACACGTTATTCACTCAGATTTCATTTGCAGACAGGGAAAAAAAGGCCAACGAATACGAATCATTTTGATTTCTCTGAGGGGTTCTGAATAAATGAATAAATTTAGATCCCATTGAATACAGATTTTGCATACTAACAGGTAGGTAAAACACACGGTTGCTACTGGGTGCTATTCTCCTTAAAATTTGTTTTGACATATGCCAGGGTGGTAATTAATTTGCAGACCATATTCATGGCACAGTGTGTGACCCTGCTGAGATAACTTTGTTTACTCAAAATGGCAGCACTTTGCCGGGAATTTAATGGGGTTCCTCTCCATTATGTATATTCATAAAAGATCCTTCAGAACTGATTTCAGTTGAAGTATTGCTTTTTGGGAGAATCTGTCCAATAGAATGAGAAATAAATGATTACCAAATGAAATGTGCTTTCTCTTCAAAATGAAACAAATCATAGGTGATGTTTAAGGAGAAAAAAAAAAAAAATCTTTGAATTTAACACTGTTAAGATGGATGCATTTTTCTGACACTAAATTTTGTAAAGCAATGTCCAGTCGAGTAAGAGCAGCGTATTGCACCTTCAGCTGGAACTGTTGTAAGCCTGACATTTAATCTTGGGATTTTCCCTTCTCTTTAAGTACACTTCTCCCTTTAGGGCAAGTCTTTATTTTCAGGTAAAAATCTGTATTAATTCATTATTGGGTGCATCCAGGTAGCTGCATGGTGTGAATAGGCTGATGCTTAATTCCAACTGACTTTTATACTTAGTTTGTTTACGTGCTTTGGTTCTTTACCTACACAAGCCCCTTTGTTTAGTTACAGTGGAGTGGGATTTTTTTTGGATAGAGGGGCTTCAATGCATGATTTTTCATTTAAAAAAGATAATTAGAAGAGGCTGGGAATATTGATGCTTTTCAGATGATGATATTCTTTCACTGGCAAAGGTCTTGAGCCAAAATTTAAGAAAGGTTAATTTTAGCAGTTGCATTGGGATAAAATTTTGTGTATTACATCAAGCAGATTTCAGTGCCTGGGTAGAGATCTGCTTGCCAATTGATTGGACTTCAGTGAGAATGAGCCTGTTTATAAATGGAGGGTGATGTTGAAACCTCATCTTTTCACTGTAACACAGCAGATCTTTTCAGGACAGCTTTATGTAATTTGCTTTAACTGTTGTGCTGCTGCTGTTCTCGTGCAAGGTAGTTTTTTCATCCTTTATTTTTGATCCTCAGCCTTTTACTTATCCCTTTGTCTTCTCCTCGGAATGCTTTCTGAGCAGATGAATATTGGCAGAGAAAGAAGATGGCTAAATATATAGTGCTTTTGGAAATAACCGTGTGAACCTCAACACTTGAAAGTTTTGGCTGTGACTCTTTTCACCTACCTCCTTTTTGGTGACTTTTCTCTCATCTCCGTTACATTTTGGTCTTTACATCTTCCTTTGATGTAGTTACACTGAACTAATCCTAAAATGGAAAGGGAAGTGAGGTACAGTGCATCCTTCTGTTGGCAGTAGAAGCCCAAAAGAGACATCTGTGCTCCAAGAGGAAGGCTTTTGTAATAAAGCACAAAGTGAGAGTATGGTTATTAGGTTTCTGAATGAGACTTTGAACAAATGGCAGAAATCAAGAGGCTGTGAAATGATGTGGAATTCCCATGATGTCATTTCCAAACCAAATCCAAGTGAGAATTGTCCTTTGCTATGGTTGTAGTGTACCAGCATGCATCGATGTGGAAAGTGGATTGCACTACTAAGAGCAGTCAATGAACAGGTAAATTTATTCATGTTTTCCACAACAGAGACAAGTTAATTTGTAAAATCTCCAGCCATCTTATAACAAGGCAGGACCAGACTATAAATCCACTGTAAATCCTCTAGAATTTCTTAATGGGAATGTGGTTCTGCTGCTGAGATCTTATATAAGCAAATGGAGCCAGATTTTTAATTCCTGCATAATTCATTTTATTAACTATGACCAAGTAGAACATCTGTTAAAATTCCATAATGTTCAGTTCATGGGAAAAAGAAAGAAACCCCTGAGTTCCCATTGGAGCTCTTCCATTTCCGTTCGTGTTACAGGACTCTAGCAGATGTCTTAAAGGGTGTTATTATGAATGAGGGGCAACACAAAAGGAAAGAAAGTGCTTTGTCCAGTTTCCCTGTGTACAATGAGTTAATTGACCCTTGGCTTGTCTGTGTGCAGGTTGCATCTTTTGCACCAGTAGTGCCGTGGTAAATGTCACGAGTTTGGAAGAACTGAGTGAGTCCTGAGTGGGTGCTCTGTGTGCCTTTAATTCAGTTTGTCACTTCCAGTGGATGTTGTGGACTGGGATGGACTGGGCTCTAGCATAGAAATAGATTCAAAGTGAGTTAAAATGAATATTAAACTCTTTCTTAAAAGAGAAAAGGGTTGGAGGACGATTGGCTCTTTATAATACACAAATGTCTTGAAAGGAGACTGAGAATTGCTTTCAAATGTCAGTCTTTGCTGTGCAGGTTGCCCTGAGTGAGCTTGTCCTCTGTGTTGTCTCACAGACTTTTCTAAGACGGTTCAGACCCTTTCTGTGGTGGCCTCCATTCATGTGGAGATAGCAGTGCTGCTTTGCTTGTCAGTGTTGTTTCAGGATTCATCTCAGAGCTCTGAATTTGAAAGGGAGCGACCTGACTCTGGGACGGCACAGTACTGGCCTGGCTTTCGGTGAGGTGGCCGAGTTGTCCCTTTTGGAAGTTCCAGTTCTTTAAGTTAATAGAGTTGTGGGTTGGATTGGGTTTTTTATGTTCGGGTTTTTTTTCCCCTTCAGTGTATGCAAGTCAGAGCCTAAGTGGATAAAGGCAGCTGTGCTGTTGTGGGAGGGAGAGAGCACTCCGTGGTATATTGACTTTGGGGAAGTGAAGGACAGGTAGTTGCAAATATGCAGTTCCATTAATGAGTGGCAGCACTGTGACAAACAGCAACACATTCGGGCTCCTCTCAATGCCAGAAAACCAAAAACTAATAATCTCTCCTGAGGAGAAGGTACTGTTTGTTGTGTGTGTTCCACAGAACTGCTGTCCTGTTGTAAGGTGTGTCTCAAAAGGGCTGTGGAGGATGTGCATCTTTGAAGATGAAGGAGCTAGAAGGACAAAGACCAACAAAAAACCCTCTTCTCAAATGACTGACTGCCTGGGAGAGGGAAACTAAAGCAACCAGCAGCAAAATGGGCCTTGTAGGCACACCTGCTGCATATCCCTGAATTTAAAGGGTCAGTGAACAAAGGATGCTGAGAGGAGTTTGTATGAAAATGTAAAACCCAGCTGAGAGATGTTGACCCTGTTGACTGAGGGCAGGAGGGGATCTCTGAGAGCTAAGCTTGGTAGGGAACACTCTGCAAACAGGGAGCCCAGTTTGTTTATCCACTCAAGGTAGTTTTGCATGCTTTTCTTTTGTTAGGACATCTTTATATAAATATCCTGTTCTCCTAGCTGTTAGAGGGGCTTTTTTAAAAGAAGTTTATCTCTGTTGCTGTAGGACAGAAAGAATGTTACTAATACACTCTTTGACTTGCACAATTAAAACTTTGATCTTCTGTCATTCTCTGTGTAGTACAGAGCAGATGTTGATAGAAATAGGCAAACAGGACACAATCTTAATACAATATTTGGAAAAGTAAACATCCTCCTTAATGAAATATGTGAATTATCTGTCTTGTGTTACCTTCTGGAAAACTGAGCTGGCTTTATGTTATTTTGTGATTCTAGATAGATTAAATTTAACCAGGAATTTGCCACACAGGAGGCAAAGGGGTTTTTTTGACTTTTACTGAGAAACCAGCGTGTCTTTGGCTTGGGGGTTTCCACTTGGAACATCAGCAATCTCATGAAAGTGATGGGAACTGTAAAATGGATTAACCAGCTATGGAAAATTGTGCAGAAGTTATGTGACATGATTAATGGGAGGAAAGCTGAAAAATAAGTCCCTGCTCCCCCCCCTTCACATCACTTTGTCTTGGAAAGCCCATCACTGAAGTTGTATCAGGGTTTGTATCACTTGCACACTTATATCCTTCTACATACCAATATTCAAGAGCTTTTAATTTTGAGGGCTGTTATGAGGGTTAAAGGTGATTCTCAGGGGATAAGAGCTGGGGACAAGTCTGTGCTTTGGGATAAGGGCTCAGGCACATCGTAGCTCGTGATGACTCTGGAACACCAATAAATGGATGAACGGAATAACTGTCCTTTGCTGCTGTAGGTTGTGCGCATTATCTTGTCCCTGCAAAAGCTGGAATAGTACTCGGAGATGAAAATGGAGATCTCACAAAGCACTTAAAAATGTCTTTTACAGACCACAAAATAACTCTGTTTTTTCTAATTTACAAGTTGTGGGAAATAGGTTTTGTGAGATGCCTGAATGGCAAATAAACTGGCCAAGGTGGACAGAGACATAAAGTAAATTCCTTGAAGGCTGAGGGGAAGGAGTGTCAGAGTGTAGTCTTTTTGTTTGTTTTGGGGTTTTTTTGTTTGGTGTTTTGATTTTTTTGTTTTGTTTGTTTTGTTTTGGTCAAGCATGTTCAGTGATCTCAGATTTTTCTGGCTGAACACCCTTTGTTCAGGTGCAGTATCCATACAGACTGGCCAGAAGCAGAATGCAGCCATCCTTGCTGCCATCCCTGTGCAGTTTACCAATGGAGCACACAGTTATTGCCTCTCCCTGACATCAGTGGGTGTCTTCAGATGAAAAGAATTTCATATATGCAGAGTATTCCTGTACTTTGAAACTGCAGCCTTGCATCTGGGGTCTTTGAACAGGGGAACACTTTGAAAGCCATGTGAGCTAAAAGCACCATATGTGGTTTGATAATGCAGATTCTTTCCAACTGAATGTGTGTGCAAGCAGAGTCTTGCAGGAAGCGTGTTCTACTCCAGGCTTCAAACAGAGATACCATTTCCATACATTCTCAAAGCACTTTACTGAAGTGTTTCTGCAAATGATGTTTTCTGCAGCATTCAAGGTGTAGGAATGTGTTTTGTGGGTGAGTAGCAGCACTGTTGGGAAGAAGAAAATGCTGTGAAGAAAAAGTTATGGTTTTCTTCATGCTGTTATATTTTTGTTGCTTTTGTTGGTTTTTTTTTTGTTTGTTTGTTTCTGTTTTTTAAATCACCTAAGAATTGTATTCGTTACTTCGATTGCTTTTATTTCAAACAGTGGTTTCAAGAGCACACTTCATGGGCTGTCTCCAGTGGAGAACGCAAATTTCCCTGCTGTGGTTCCCCACCTAAATAAAATTGCCTGTTACAAAGGGTCAGGAAGAGGTTGCAAATCTCTCCTGAAGGAGAAAACACAAAAGGCATCCCTTTCCCTCATGAGAAGGTGGGACTGTGACAAGAGGGAGGACAGGCACTGAAAGATAGTGTCCTTATTTTAAAAGGAGGAGAAAAGGCTTAAAAAAGGAAAAATGGTAAGTAACAAATAAGTGATTATAAGGGATATTAAAAAAAAAAAAGCTATCTGATAGGAACATCTTCAAAACTTTTTAGGAGAAACTAAGCATATTAGAGTTAATGGAATAGCTTTGAATCTTGGAATCACATATTCCTTTAGGTTGGACAAGACCTCTCAGATCATTGAATCCAATCATTAAGCTAAGGCTTCCACCAACCCCTCTACATGAACTCCAGAAACTTCTATCACTGTAGCCTGATAGCATGACACTGAAGTCAGGGAAAGCCCCTGCATGTCTAATGGGATTAGATAGTTGTACCTACTTCTGTAAAATTTGTCTGGTTGTAACACTTGTGACTGTTTAAAAGCAAGCAAGAATCAGAGAGAAATCAGTGGAAATTTTTGGCTGAGTGGTTGCTTTTAGTTTTAATTCCACATCTACATTCCAGTATGGGCAACTGTATTTTGTCTGTCTGAGTTCTTGCTGTAGATCTCAGTTCCTGTTTGGCGGAGCTGTAGAGTAACCCTGCCAAGGGCTGAGGGGTTGCTGGGCTGTACCTGGGGCAGACCACATTTCATTGGTGGGTGAAGCAATTTCTGTGTGTCTGGGTTGAAGTGGGTAATTCTCTAACCCTTTAAAGATATGTGGGTAGTGTATCAGTTTGTATAAAACCTCTACAAAGATCATACAGATGCATCTACATGTAAAATATGGTATTGTTGTTAGTAATTCCTTGTCTTGGACTCTCTGAAGCAGCTAGTCTTATGTGTGTGATCCGTCTGGAACAGCAAGCAATTTAGCAATTTTCTGAAAGTACAGGACTGTTTTTCAAGGATGAAATTCTTGCCTAAAGTAAATCAAAACATGGTTTTACAGTGGAAGGCTTCCACCAGCAGGATCACACTGCTCTCAGTAGGGATAGCAATTACCTGGGTTTTATGCTTAGGCTACTATTGCCTACTTTCTCTACACCTGCTAAAAACCAGAAGCACAGTTAACTAAGAATCAGCTTTTGAATCTGTAACTCAGAAGTTATAGTGAAGGTGTGAAGAAGAAACCAGATCTGTCGCAGAGTGCTTAAGTAATTTATCCCTTATGATAATGTTTGGAAGCATGGATGGAGAGGCACTTGTGAGAGCCACAAGAACAATTCTTCCAAGTGCTTAATACACATCATACTTCAATTTTTTGGAAAGGCTATCTTCTTATCTCGCAGGAAATAGGAATTGATGCCAACGTTTCGAGCACAGGGGAAGTGACCCTCATAAAAGAAAATACTGGAAGTCATACCTAGCTTTGGGATACTTTTAAGGCCAGATTTGGCTAGTTTATAGAATAGAAGAAACAGCTTTCTTAGCTTGCTAAAAGGGAAATCTTGGGAGTGCAGCAGCAATCAATCGATTCCTTTGGCCAGTTGAAGGAAAGTAAGTTAATTTTGGGCACGGGAGGTCTTTCAATTAAATTAAAAACCCAGAAGGAAAGCGGCCCCGTCCCTTGCTGTGCGGCCCCTGCGCTACCCGCGCTCCGCCACTGGGGGGCAGCAGCGCCCGCCCTTGCGGCAGCTCCGGCCCGGGCTGCGGGGATGGAAATTTTGGGATCGCCGCTGGATCCTGGAACTGACCCCGCCCTGATCCCCCCCCTCGGCCCGGTTGCAAGGCACACGTAAAGCCTGAAGTGCCGTTAACTTGGTTTGACTCCGGCGATTAGTGCTGTTGAATTTCCAGGGACTCACTTGTGGGAGGGAAAAGGAGTGAGATTTAGCTTGGGAATGATTTCATGGGTTGCTGGTTTTTAACTTTGGCCAGGTTTCCATGTGATGGGGATAGGCTGTGTAAGGTGTGCAGCATCCCCCACGTGTTCTTGCCCAGTGGAATAATGCCGGTGTGACACAAAGAAGAGAAAGGAGGATGTACGATCCTGACACATTGCAGTGTTTGGGCTGCTTAATAAGCTGTTTTAAATTTTACTTCAGCATCAGTTTTTGCCAATATTCTGCATTTCTTCAACTTATCTGTTTTTAAGAAAAATCCAGTAAGATTTATAGTCTTTGAGATAATCCCAGTGTGGCGTGCACCTTAATTTGAAAGTTCCATGTCATTTTTAGTGATGCTTTTTGGTAGTTGGAAGTGCACGTGGTGGGTGGAGCAGGAGAGACGAGTGGTAACATGATTTTCATTATTTTTATAGAAACATAGGGAAAGCAGGCCTGATGCGTGTACTGCAGATGGAAACAGTGTTATTGAATCAGGCTCTTATCTCACTTTTATTTTTCTGTTAATTTTATAGAAGCCAGTAAAGCATAAGCTCTGCAAATTTTCTTTTTTGTGTCGTTTGAATATGTGAAAATTGTGTTCTTGCTTTTCAAAGCAAGGTCTAGAGTTTGGCCTGAACGTTTTGGCATCACACTGCACACGCTTGGGTCCCTCTGCCACATCTGGCTATCCCAGGCTTGAATCTTTCCCAGTTCAAGGCTGCTAGTGATGCACAGGATGTGACATGGGTGAATTTATATCCCGAGCAGACTGAGGCACCTCAGTGCTCTCTTTCAGACAGAGCAAACCCTCAAAACAGAGAGAGAAACACCAAGCCAGGATACTACCCCTACTTTCCCATGGGAGAACGGCCAGGGCATTATATTCCGTGCTTGCATTTGGCTTCGCAGAGTCTCTTAATGTAAAAGGGAAGAGCAAATAAAGAAAGGCCCACAAGTATCAGAATAAATAATATGCTCGTACCTCAGTGGGAGGTTATCTGCTCCCTTCTTGCTTTTGCACATATGAAATCCTGTAGTGCAATAAAACATTTTAGGAGTCTCGTGAAATACAAGACCATAAGGCACTGATCTGAATCTTGTCTTGCTGACTTTAATGTACTGAATGCCAATTAAAGCAAAATTTGGCCCAGTATTAATCTTGCCACTGGCTACATACCTCACAAGTTTTGAGTGGATGTTTTTTGCCCCTTTTCCTCCAGCCTTCCCAGCTTTTTGCCTCCTGGCCTGTACAGCTGTGCTGCTGGTATCCTTTCTATTTCTGGAAATGACCCATGCAGCTAGGTCAGTTTGTTTTAGCCTTGCTCCTTGTTGCTGAAGTAGAATAGCACATTGCCCCTAACTGCATGAAAGCCAGGGTAGACAATCTTGATAAATATGATTAATGGGCTTCTCTGCCTTACTCTGCAGCTGGAGGCTTCCTGAGGTTCTGTGTCAGCTGAGATACAGCTCCCCAAGCCAACCTTTACACAGAAACGTATGTCTCAGGTTCAATTATGTTGTTAAAGATATTTTTATTCCCAGATTTTGCTATAGGAAAGTCTTTGCAATTGAAATATGGTCATAAGACTCTGAAGGAGGTAGTATTGGAAGGAAAAGCAGTTGATAAATATGGTGAGTTTGAATGCCTTCCCTCTGTCCTGTGACCTAGAAGTTTGTTGGTTGTTTCCTGAGCCTGAAGTTAAATCTAGGGTGAGTGAGGTCTTGAATTCCTTGCCCTGATCAGCAGGATAGGAACTATTATAGGAGATGGCAGCAAGTGATGGCACCTTTGAGTCAATTATAACTTGTCAGTACATGGGATGTATTTGTAAGTTACTGTTATGTTGATCTCCAGTAACGTGACTTAAATATGGTATCCACAGACTTTGACAGAACATGCTCTCCTGTTGTCCATTTTGTCAAAAGGAAAAACAAGCTAGTATCGTGTTATCTTGATGAAAAATGTTATTTAGAGACTCCAGTAGTTACACAAATATCCTCCAAAATGGAATTAAAGAACATAATGGGGGAAATCTCCACACTGATGTAAGTGATAATGAAATGTGTGGTTGGTATCAAGGAACATTGATTTTTGCACCTCTCCATTAATTACCAAACACATTTGTGAGGGTACTCTGTGAGCTGTCCTTAAAAATCAGAGGCCAGACTTTGCCCTGCATGTGGGAATTGCTGGCTGCAGCACAGGCGGAATCCATCCAGCTCTCCTGGTGACTGCTCTGCCATTGCAATTGCAGGAGCACAACGATTCTCAATAATTGAGTACAAGTCTTAATAGCAAATAATCCTCTTGAAGTTGCTCCCCCTCCACTGCAATCAGAGGAGAGCTTTGTTAAGGCATTAACTAACAAATTAGCTACTAAATACTGGTAATAACCTATTTCCCAAAGATTGCTTTTTAATTATAGCCTAAGCTGTGTGATTCCTGAAATCACTTCTTTGGCAAACCAGTGTTTGTGATCATTTCCAACCACTGTAAGTAATTGGCAAAAAAAAGTAGTTTTTCAGTCTTTACTGATATCTGAACACACTTTGCTTCTATATTCCTGTCTGCAGAAATACTTTATCAGTGTTTCTTTTCACTGTTATTAGTATTTTAATTTAAATGTATTAGGCTGTGCTGTGGAATTGTTTGTTTTTTTACTTCCAAGAACAATATATGGCTTCATTAGATTTTTAGATAGCATAGATATGTTTCCACTCAATTGTTACAAGAAACTTTTCCTATGAGGGAGAAGGAATTAACCACTTTATTTTTATATGTATTGCTTCATGCAAACTATTTATTTTGCTAATCTGTGTCACAGCAACCAATTAGAGAACTAAATTATGTTTAGTTTTTGGCAAGAGGGGGTATTTTTTTGTATATTCATTACTTTTCCTTCCCAGATTTCAATAAAGGCTGCATGTCTTCTAATATATCATTCTGCTTCCCTTCAAACCTGACTTTTTTATCAGGGAGCACAGCCATCAAAATTGGCAAAAATTAAGCTTGATAATTAGTTCAATATAGTGACCAATTCAGTGAATTACAGTTCAAAGCAACACATGGACATGGATGAAATCAGATTTTGGCATTTCTCACTTAGATTGTTTCAGGACACTGCTGGAACTTCTTTGATCTGTAAATAACAACTGCAGTTCAGTGCCTTACTTAAAATACATCAAACACATTCATGACTTTTGCTTTTACGTGTAGACTTGACTCTCAGTTACAGTTTTGAATCAGACTAATAAAGCTACTCATGTTTTGAGATTTCATAGAGAAAGCTACCAAAGATAGCTCTTTTCATTCTTCTTGTTTTAAGAGAAGCAGCGAACACTTCTCTGGTGTGATGTGCAGCTCAGACTACACCAGCAGATGCTTTGTGAAGTCAACAGTGACCACCTCCTGTAGTGCAGATCCTCTACAACCTGTTAGCAAGGAGTGTCTTCCTTCCTTCTCTCAGCAGTATAAAACAAGTGAACCAAGGGTTGATGTTCACTGAACTCCGTGGCAATCTCCTCTCCCTGCTGTAGCTGGCACAGACCGGCCTTTTTTCCTAGTTCTGAACTTTGTGGTGGTTTGAACCCTGCTGTGCCAGCCAGCAGTCAGTCTCTGGAGGTGACCAGACAGGCTCTATTTGTTACTCCCTGGAGGTATACACAGGTGCTGATCTAGTTCTATAAGTCATTGCCTTTCAATAGTTTGTTAACTGCACTACCTCTGGGCTACTCAGTTAGTTATAAAAGTTGTATGATTTCTTGGTAGCAAAGGAATGTGGGGAATTATGGCTTCTTGGTGTTTTAACGTCAGTTTTCCAGCTGGGTAACTCCATAGCTTTTAATTTAAGTCTAACTTAAGTTTTAGGCATAGAAAAGTTCAGCATCCAGCAGTGGTGCAATGGGGTTTTTATACTCCATGGTTAGTGTAATTACCTGAGTTCTACACAAACACTTAGAGTGGTTTTCACAGGGCTTTGGGGTCTACTGAGATAGAAATTCCTTGTCCTATACAACCCTTTATATATAACTCGCACTCAGCGAAAATTCACTGCAACCCTCCAGCCCCTCAAAAAAATCATAAGCTTGACACTTAGCTGGAAGACGAACTTCTTGTCTAAGCACCCCTGTCCCTTTTTTGTTTGTAGTCCCTCGATATCTGACACTTGGAGCTTTTATTTCTATGGGTTGCAGATGGTAAGACCTGAGCAGGCACGTTACACTTTGCCTGATGTTCGGTTCAGTATCTTGTCTCTCCTTGGGACCAGATGTGGAATCCTCAGGGAAGTCAGGAGGTAGGAAAGGTGCCCTGCTGTGTTTCAGGCTCACAGCTGGCAGCTGTTACAAGACAAGCATTCAACCTCCCTTCTGTGAGTTCTTGTTCTTACCAGCACCCCTGGCAAAAAATGACAGTAGAAATAGGTACTACAAATCCTAAACTTTCACATTAAGCCTTTTAAATGGATGCAGGTGGCTCAGAGTTTTCTTACACTGATGGTTGGTATTTTGAGGGGGAGGCAGCTTATGTTTATTACATGGGAAAACAAATTATCCTTCCTGCATATTCTCCATCTATGTTTCCTTTCAAGACTTTGCTCCAAAGCACCCTTACTTATTTAGATATAATGTGATATGAGAGGAATAATTGACATCAAAATACAACTGGAGCCGTCATGGCAAAGAAAACAGCAGCAGAGGACAAGGAAAACCTGAGGAGTGGCACAGTGAGAGCACGGAGGTGCAGTGAAAGGATTGGTGCTCTTAGTGTTGTGTGAGGTCTTTTGTTTCATTCCAGACTTGCTCACAACCTGACCATGGGAGGAAGAGCTTTCAGCTGATTTTGTGCTTGACTTCCCTTTGGGGCAATGCACTCACTCATGGACACCTGAGGGTTCTTGTTTTGTGCTCTGTCTGTAAGGCAGAGGGAAAGGAAACAACACAGGCAATTTTCAGTGTGAGAATTGTTGGTGGATGCTTTCAGTGTAGTGGTTTTTTTCTGGCCAGTTCTAAAGGCTTTTGGTGTCTGTACTGACTTCTAAAAACAAAGAGAGGGTTCCACTGTAGGGACCACCCATCAGAAGTTTTGATAGGCTCTGTATTTTCTAAGATAAATGATTCAGTGAAAGTTTACTTTTTAGCTTTAAATTGAGTAGTTCCTATCACTGAACTGCTTAATTTTTATTTTGCTCAGCTGGTTGTTCAAGTTGAAGATTCTGGTTTGACCAGGTGGGAAAAGGTGGGCTCACTGGACTAGGAATTGGCTAGAATGGTGTGATGAGGAGCAAAAGGACAGTGAGGGCTGCCCCAAGAAGGTAAAAGCTGTGGCTCTCTGAGGGCTTTGTCATTGAATCTCAGCAGGATTTGTTTTGTAAATTAATATCTGAAGCTTTTGGGATTTTCTTTTGATTGCTTCTGGTATTTGTATCCAAACTACACCATCCAAGATTACATTTTTTTTAATTATTTTTTCACAGTGTATTTACCTTTCTGGTGCTCTGAAATATGTGCACATTTTCCCAGTGCTTATACTCCATCCTAAAGTAATGAGTAGGAATTTCGTTTTGGATTCACAGTCCTGTCGTCAATGCTCTCTTATTATTTTTTTCACTTTGGGAGGTCTAGATCCGTGTTTAATTCGTTCATTTTCAGTTTTAGATAATTGAGAGATGCTTATTCTGAATATTTAGTGGTACTAGCTGTTATTTTCAGAACATGCAGTTTCTGAAAGAATGCAATTTAGAAACTAAGCCCAGGAATTTCTGAGGCAGGTCAGGCACTTCTGGCCTCAACTGTCATTGACTGGAAGAAGAATAAAGCTCACAGTGCCTCTGCAAATCACTAAAGCATTCCCTTCCCTGATGTTATGATACAGGTCATATGCTGTGTTGAGAGACAATATGAATGTGCCTGGTGGGTAAATGTTCTCTGGGTAAACTTGGATGTTACTGTTTCTTCTCACCGTGCCTTTTATGATCCACGTCTCTCAGGCTGATGTGAATATGTAAAATGTGAGCTGCTTTGATAAAACACAAGTGTGCAAACACCTAACAACCATGGAAAGAATGTCTGAGAAGTGAACTGGGTGCTATGGTGAAGTTTCAAACACCAGCCAGCAAAAGAGCCCCGATGTGTTTGTTTTCATTCCTGTACTTTTGAGAGGCTGTTTCGTGATTGTTGGTGCTTGATTCAGAATTTTAGGAGAGTGTTTGAAGAAGGCAGTGTGGTTTTGTGATTTAATATGCTGGTGAACATCCATGACCTCTGTGCATGGTGACTGAAGGTAAACTCACCTTGCCTAGATAGTCCAGATGCCTGTGAGAGGAAACAAATGAGGGAAAACAACAACAATTTGAGAGAAGAAGATATAGTTAAAAGCAGATCCTTTGAGTTGGCACACCAGGGGGAGAGAATTCTGCCCAAGATCCTGCTGGGCTTTGCCATGTTCAGAGGGGAGAAAGACAAGATGCAGAAGATCTTTATTTCTTTGCTTTACTCTAATATCTGAGTCAATATGTCACACAGATCCACAGGTCAGGTGAACATAAACTGCGCTGCTGGAATTTATCCAGCCAGTAACTTAACCTCTGACTCACCCCACCAATGGTACAGCATTACAAATGTCATCTTCAAGGAAGGATGAACGAATTTCTTAAGCCACTGGGCACAAACAAAACCTTCAAAATCAGTCAAGAATACCTCCTTGTTCCAGTGCTCTGTCACCCCTCGTGCCCTGGAATGTATTTATTGTGGCTAATGCTAGGAAAATTCAATCTGTCCGTTTGTACTCAGAGTGAATCAAGGTGCCTTTCCTTGTTTTGCCCAGCTCTTGTTTAGTTCTGTGTCCTTTAAATAATTTCCAGACCACCAAGTGTGGTGATTCTCAGCTTAAGCATATGAATATCTGCGTTTTGACAAATGAACCTCTTTTGTTAATATGGCTCAGCAGAAGGGAACATGAAGGGAATGCAAGAGCATGGTTTTCTTGACAGTCCCAGCACTTTAGGAATTAACTACTTCAGGCCACAGGAATGCTGTATGTTACTAAGGGAACTGAAAAGATTGTGTCCCCTCACCTGTGATTTTATTTTACCTTCATGCTCTCCTGAAAACACCAGGCACGCAGAGCTCCCACTAACAGTGGGGAAGGAGCTTAGTACTTCCAGAAACAAGTAAGACTTAAGTATATGCATTGGAAATGGATCTTGTGTGTGTAAAGGAATTTTTATTGCTGAATTTCCTTTCTCTGGATTTCCCTCCTATTTTTAATTTAAAAAGGGAGCAGATCTGGGTAATATTTGTAGGAACAAACCAACTGAAAGATCCAGTGTTATTTTTGTCCTGTAGCTGGAAGATTCTGCATAGATTATGGGGATGTGGACACTGAAACATGGGACCGCTTGCTGAGGTTAATGTTTGATCTCTCAGTCCTCTTGGAAATTATGTTCTTGAAATAAGATGGCCTATAATGATGTAAAGTATTTGTTTTCCCAAGGTCCGTGAATTGCAAACACAGGGAGTACTTTTACTGTAAAAATACTGTGTATTTAAAGAGAATTCCTTCTTTTTGAGGATAAATGTGACCTTGATTAAATTACTTCTATTTTTAATCAACTTTAAGGTCTCTGGAACTTCTGAAGTTCTCCGCAGCTGTTCCTCAGATGTCTGCTGGCCTGTTGGCCTCACAGATTTCCCCATCTCCTCAGGAGGACTAAGGACTCTGAACAAATCAGAAATCCTTGGGGTTTAAGCAGCTTCACCGTTTATATACACGGGTCCGCAGCGGCTTTTTGCTTTCTTTGTTGTTCCATCTGTGGGTTTCCCCCTGTGGTATTTTGGATGGTTCTGTGTTCTGTAGGAAATTTGGAAAGGCTGTTTACCTGCCTGCGCTCTGCCTTCCTCTGCATCCACCTCGCCATGGTGCAGTGCATGGCCAGCATCCTGCTCTCAAGGCCATAGTACCTTCTCTTCACTGAAGTAGTTCCATAAACAGCACAAACACATTTTCCTACGGACCTGTAACCCACAGCACCTCTGCTTCTCTTTTGTGCTGACTCAAGCTCTGCTTTCCTGGCCCCAAAACTCTCTCCTCCAGCCCTGAGCTGTTGGTTGAGCAGAGGATAACAGATGCTGGGGCACTTCCCGAGGTATCTGTGTGCTGGTTGCCTGGCCAGCAACCACACCAACAGCTGCTTCTGCAGCCTTTCCTGAAAAGTAGAGTTTCCACATTGAGTCTCTCAGCTCAACCAGGGTGCTTACAGATGTGTTTGAGATGTTTGTGTGATGTTCACAGAAGTTTTAGGAACTTTGTCCCTACCTCTGTCTTATTTGCCTACAATCAGATGATGAGTTCAAAGGCTAAGAAGGGGGAAAAGTGGGTAATTTCAAGCACCACTTCAATAGCAAAGCAGTCTAGAAATGCAGCTCTGTACAGTCAGAGACAAGATGCTAGTAAATATCCTATTGAATGGCTTGTGTTCCATTATGTACTGGTACAGCAGTGAAATAAGTAATTTTTGAAGCCAGATATAAGCATATGGTGGAGATAGAAACCTTAGTACTGAATAAGTATTATTATCCAAGTGATTAACTAAAATTTTACCATCCAGATATTGTGTAGTTGGAGCGGATAAGGCAAAACCCAACAAGTTGATTAACAAGTTGACATTTAGTTCAGGGCACTCCTGAACACTCAGGTATTAAAAATGGGAAGTATTTCTTGGTACAAAATGTCCTCAGCCTTCATCAGCACAGATGTCCTTTCAGGAGTTGTTATGGGTAGTAACCAAACCATGATGCAGGTCTGAGGATCCACTTTCCTTTTCCTGGTAGATATGAGACTCTTTAATTGAAGATTTAGTTATGGAATTTTCTTTGTATGAGCAGAATTCCATAGTTTATTGTAGTGAAATGCCTGAAATAGCCAAAAAAAATCAGCCTATAAAGGAGGATCAGGGAGTTTAAAACCAATATATTAGAATTGCATGGTGTTGTGTGGGCACTGGGTTGTAATGGCTTTTACCCACTGGGAATCAGACTTCAAAATGCTGTGTGCTTGCAGGGATGGAGTTTTTTCATTGTTGGTTTATTTACAGTTAATTGTATCCGTGCCAGATAAGTGTGACAGGTATCTGAATGGGCTCAGAAATCTTTTTCTTAAAGGTACTTTGCTGCTTTTAAGCTTTATCACAGTCAGGTTTTATGTAAATCTGTCAATGTTATTTCCACCACTGGTGATCTTGTTTCTGACTGCAAGCACTACTGTTTAATTCTGTCATAAGTGTTTCCGTAATTAGATTTATAGTGCAGCTTAATAACAGTTCAGAGAGCATAAAGCTCCCAGTGTGTTTTAGTTCTATTTGAAAATGGATACCCAGGCTACAGTTTGGATCAGAGACAGTAAAATTGGATAGTGCTTTGTGACCCTAAACCTTTTCTGCTCAATAACACCTTAACATTCCATTTTATTGGGATGGAAACGATTTTTGTACAGGCGTGTTTTGAAGTATTTTAATACATTAAGAAAGATCACAATGAAACAGCACTGTTGGCATTTCTGTGTATTAAGAGAGCAGTTCTGCTCTCCACGCTCCTTTTAACCTAAGTGTGAACTGCTTGAATGAGATGTTTGCAGGGTCAGGCTGCTTCCAGGCATCTAGGGGGAAGATATCCCGGTTTCTTACTTGATGCAGCACATTGAATGAATAGGAAGTTACTAATACCTTGCCACTCTCCTTCTTGTATTTTTCCGTGAGAATAATCAGAAGATAAAAAAAGCGTATTGCTTAACAAAGAACTGATCAAATAGTCCTTTGACAGTGAAGAAATTGCAACATTAGACAATCCTATTAACCAAAAGTACTTTTCAGGTTTTCGAAACGGAAGTGTCACGAATATGGACACACTGCAGATGTCCCAGCTTGAATAAACTTTCTCATCAAGCATACAGGTGTACCTTTGGATGAAAGAATGCAGCGTTGAGCATTGCTCCCTTTTTAGCATGAGCTTTACCCCAATATATCCTTTAATGCCTGTGCTTAGACTAACAGAAAACCTTTGATTACCAGTGCCTATAAAGAGCAGATGGTATCTTCTGCATGTGTTTTAATAGGAGAAGGTATTGAGTATAGATTGAGGCCTTGCATATTTTAAATGAACTGTGTCTGTAAACTCCATTTCAGCATTACCTGTGCTTTGAAGAACTTCAGATATTTAATATGTCTACAGACATCCCATAAATTCTTATTCACCCCACCTGCCTCCATGTGCTAAGTTCCTGCTGTTACAAGTAGGGCTTTGAAGGATATTTAGATTGCACTATAAAGTTCTTTCCTTCAAAGATATGGATTTCCCTCATGGAAAATGCTTTGTTTCTGTTCAGAAACACAAGGAGAAAAGGGTTGTCTTATGTCCACAGCTCACCAGTGTTGCAAGTCATGTGGGAATGAATAGTTATTGCTAGAGCTGTGCAGAGCAGCAAATATGGGTTCCTATTATCCCAAAAGCTTGGACAAAAGAAATTTAGTATATACTTAAAATTTTTCGTACTAAAACCATCTCTTTCCCTAGTTCTGAAATTATTACAGTAATCATCTTCCTGATGGATATTGTTCTGTGTTTGTTACACACCTGTTAATCTTGGGACTTTCCCTCCCCCCTCTCCTCCACCTTTCCAACCATCCATCAGAAGTCACAGGAACCTGGCTGGGCTTTCTTTGTTTTCCCTCTCCAGGAATCAGCTGCTTAGTATGAGCTAGAGTTTGACATCCACAGCTGTCTGAAATGGCAGCGCCCTTTTCTGAAAGGGAATGTTTACTGCCTCAGTAATAGCAGCAAGAAGTCCTGCCTTACAGCATTCCCTCAACAGGAGCAAGGTGGAAACACCAGTAAAAGGCTGAGGTCTGAGGCTTTCACACTAGTGCTTTTGAGTGTCCTTGTAAAGCTACAGGTAAGCCAGTGTTCTTGGGAGAACTGTGTGCCCCTTATCTGGCCAAAAAGTTTATAGAGCCTTAGATTTATCAGTTATCTTCCTTGTCTTTCATCACAAATTACCTCTTTGTGGAGCTCTCTAGTAGACAGCTGTTCTATCAGAGTTGACTTTAAAAGGTTGCCCTAGAACTTCCTGGAAGACCTCACAGTTTAATGGTTTAATTTTATCTTGAAGCTTTTGGGTTCCATGGAAAATCTCTGGTGTGTGTGTGTGTGTGTACATACACCCCTGTAAGAGCAAAGTTGAGGTACTGCAGCTACTGAAGTTGTTTCTGTGACAATGTCAGGACCTTTTACCATCCTGATGGAGGGCCCAACAGTAAACCTGGATCATGTACGTGCTACTTTAGGCTTCAAAGTCAAATTGGAGATCTGCAGCCATAATATGAGTGGTCCCTGTGTTGCTGGGGAATATTATCCATGGGTGAGATGTATTCTTAGAGAAAATGCTTATAACAGAGGCTTTTTCCCCTTCAGGGAATTTATGCTTCTGAATGCAACAGTAATTGTTTAACAGGCAGAGGTTGTGTTCTCAGGTGGAGACTTCATGTGTGTTATCTTTGCACATCTGAGCTGGCACATTATGCTTGAGTCTTTCAGCCACTGCTGTAATATGAATAATCCAGAGAAACCCGATCAAAAGCAAAGCCTTACTGTTTTACTGACTGTCCTCTCAGCAAAAGGTCGTCTTTGAGCTGGTGACCTTCTAGTCCGACGGACAAGATGAAGGGCTACCATTTTTTCCAGATGTCAATTCCAGAAAGATTGAGTGCTTTGCCTGAGGTTATGTTCTGAACTTCCTATGCAGTTGGGGCATTCTCCTCATTGCCACAGCAGTTTCAGAACTGAAGGACTATCCTGCTGCCTCACTTAAGGGTTTTTGTTGGGAACCAGCAGTTGAGCACACACGTGGCGTTTTGCAAGGCGCTGAGGGCTGAAACTGCCACACTGTCCGACTCTGCTAATGACCTCCTCTGAAATTCAGTGTCCATGTGTGGGGACTTCTTGCTGTTCGCTTTTGAGCCCCAGAATAACGTAGCCCTGTAGCTCAAGCTCCTGCAGCACTGCATGCCTCAAACTACACAGGCTTGCACAAACTCTTAGGGCTGTAGTTGTTTCCCACAATTTTCTGCGTGTTTGTCTCTAAACGAACCATGAAATGATTCAGTGCCCGCATGTGGTTTTAATAACAGGCGTATGTGGGCAAATGAGAAAATACAGAATGTTCAACTGGAAGTTTCCAGCACACGTTATGGGTTAAAATCTAAGTAGGTTTGTAGTGCAGTGATTGTCAGAGTTGGTTAATTAATTTTGGGTTAGATGACGTTTTAGATGATACTTTTCTCTCTAACCTTATAACAACTGTTGAATAGTGGAAGACTATATTTAATCAAGGGCAGATTTGGAGCAATAAGCTCCAGCTTGATCTTCAGTGGGTTCTGATTGTTTTTCTGGGAAGTTTGTGTGATGTTGGTTTTTCGGCTTTTTTGTTTTGCTGCTGTTGTTGATAGTTGTTGGGGGGTGGGGGGGGGGTTGGCTTTTTGAGAGAGACAAAGTGCAGCAAGTAACTTTCTGATTGTGTTTAGCAGAGAGTTGTGTCAAAGGCTTATACTTCCACATCTTGAAAACTAGAACTGCTGTTGATCCATTCTGGCTACAAGAGGTCTGTCCAGAGCAATCCTTTCCTTTGCCACATATCCTCAGCTTTTCAAAACGCTTCCAAAGAGTCCTTGTGTATTTCATTATTATGTTGTTACTTCTTAGATTTCTGAAACTACTTTTTTGTTCTCTTCTCCCACCTCAGACACGTTCATCTCTGATGTGGCCGTGCTTACTGAAGGGAGATTGTGATATCCCACTACCCTGAGATCAGCAGAAATTTGTTGCTGTCAGATTAGAGAATCTCTCAAACTATTCTGATTCGGTGTTTTCTTTTGCTCCCAAATTTGAAGGGGTAATGCTGGTTTAGGCTTAACCAGCTTTTTCTAATGATCTGGCTCAAGCTTGCTGATGAAATACACACTGAGAATTGCCTTTGGCAGTCTTTGACGACCTTGTGCAGGAAAGGGAGGAAGAGCACCGAAAAAGCCACAGGAAGGTAAAATGATAAATAAAGACAAGTACTTGAAAATTTTCAAGTGAAGGAGAAAAGAAAAATCTGTTCCTATGCTTCTGATGAGGGGGTGAAGAAGTGATGACTTAAATTGCTCTGGGGAACTCTCCACCAAAGCAGCACCTGAGCTGGTCACCTGTGCAGCCCATCCATCAGGAGAGCCTGCTAAAATAAGTTAGGCAGACATTTTGGGAACAGGCCCTGCCCTTGGTCAATGGCCTTTGGATCTTGTTTTCTCCATAAGATTTAATTCTCCTGAAAGGCAAGTGCTGTTGTAACAGAAGGCAAACAAGAAACGCAAAGGAGCAGAGCAATTCTTGTGACAGCAGCGCTTTGGGTGTTGTGTAGAATAAGAGACTTAAGTGAAACAGATGGGTAAAGACTATAAAATTCGTTGATCTCTGTGTTTCTCCACTTGTGCTATTGGAAAAGTTGTTTTTCTATGGAGATTTTTCCAGTATCTAAATGATGTGTCAAGGTCACTGTGAGTGTAGAGGTACCTGAACTTGGTGCACAGGTGTGGATAAACTGTATTGGGCTGCCTTGGTTTCTTCTCACTGTGATCTTTGGGCACCAAACTTGCTTGCAAAGAGGAGTTATGTGAGCACATATCTGCTGGAAGCTCTGGTGAGTGTAGACATCTGAAATGACAGCAAGGAAACTGCAGTAAAGTTTGCTATAAATCCTGCCACCTTTATGTAACTGACTTACATAAAACTTACAAAAAGTACTTTTGGCCCAGAATTTTGAAACCAGCTGTATGTCATTCAGGCACCCAAGCTGGAGAAGGCCAAGTGGTGTGTGTTTTGGGGTACAGAAGGTTTCAGGAGGACACTGAGGCTGAGGGGAGAGCAGTTCCCCACGGCTGTTCTTGCTTTCTGCCTCGCTGTGGAAGTGGACCCGACCCTGAGGTAGCTTATGGGACTTGTCACAAAGCAAGGGCTGTAGCGTCGTGACAAATATTTGCATGTTCTAGAGGGGAAATGCACTTCTCTGAGGCACAAACATCCCAAGGTGCTGTAGGTGATAACACCTGTATGCAGTTATTTTATCTCTGTGCTCATCGGGCCTTAGGAGCGGAGCCATATCTTAAAGGAGCTGTCACAGCAATCCTTGTTTGCCTCCAGGGTGTCTCCCGAAGTGCTCCTGCAGGTAATTAATCACCTAATAAAATACACTCTTTGACAGTAGGTGGAATTTGGAAATTAATTTGCACCCCTTAAATGAGGCTTCTAAAACTATAATTATCAGGAAAGGAACACGTGAGCTGTGTCAGGTGTGCAAATGATTTATTTATCAAGAATAAACTGTCACCAAAGTGGCACTTGGCTTGCAGCATCTGTGCTGCGTTTCCTTAAGGTGAATTAAGCAAGGGCTTTTGCCTCCGTTCCCATCCTTGCAGGTCCTGGGGCAAATCTCCAGTTGTTTGTGGAGCGTTTGGTACAAAAGTGACCCACAACAATATTATAGCTGCCTTTCCAATGTTCTCTTTCTTTATTGTCTGATCTCTTCTCGCTGCCCCATCATTCCCTGCTCGATGCCTTATTCCCCCAGGAGCCTCTGCCCTCCCCAGGGGACACCCCAGACCTTGTGCAGCCCAGCTGCCCATTTGGCTTTCTCATTCTCTCTCCAAATGGTGGATTTTGTGAACTGGATATTGGTAGAATCAGGAAATAGAAACAGGAGAAAGTTTTAACTAGTTGGCTGGACTGCATATGGAATAAGTTACCTGGAATAAGAGGAAATCCGAGATATTTGATTCTCTCTCTCTCTCTCTGCCACTTTTTAATGATACAAGTTTAAAGATGCCCGAGAGATCTATTTTTGAAGGTTGTGAGAGGGCAATTTTTTTTTAAATCCAGAGAAATGTGAGAATAGTAACATTTTAAAAGTAAATAATTTACAAAAACATTTACCATCAAAAATGCCTTTCCAACAAGGTGTTACCACAGCATCTGAATATTTATTTTAGCTGCATGAGTAAATGGGATGTGGGGTTCATTGCAGCCTTCTGTACAAATTTGTCACTAACAACTGTTCTGGTTGCTACAGCTGAAATATATTTGTTGCTGACAGTAGTTTGCCGGTTTCAAAGTGCATGTGAATTGCTGATATAGTATGTGTAGTCTGTGGGCATTGAAGAAAATTGTCTCATTATTGCATTTTAATCTTGCATTATTGGTGCATTTATTCCTGAGCAAGCCCAAGAGGATTTCTATTCATTTGTGTCAGACTGACATGCCTGATTATTTCCCTTATCCTTGTCTGCCTGAAGTGAAGTTGACTTGGAAAAGCGATGAGGGTGCTCAGCACCACTGGCTTGATTCAAAAGTTCTGCACACAGTGAGATTTCTGAAGTTAAAGCCCCTTGAGGAAAAAAAAACAGTAAGAGTGAAATTGTTTATAGTGGCCTTTTTATTTACATTCTAGTAATGTCATCCCTTACACCAGAAGTGACTTTTGCTACAAAGCATCACAGACACAAACAAAATAGGGTGCCGTGCAAAAAAAAAAAGTCTTCATGTGATATGATTAGATTGGCAATGCCATATTTCAGTTGTGAGAATTGACAGATTGCAAACAACTCAGAAGAAAAATACTTGTGATGCTAACTCTTCACTTAAGAGTACAGGGTGGAATAATGCTATGGAAAATCCTTTCAATATAAAATAACACTTTTCTTCTCTAAAGTTTTGCTAGGAAGTATTTTTACTGTATTTCAGATTCTTTTTTTTTTTTGGAAGCGTACTGGAAATACTTTTCACGCAAACCAAGTGGCAAAAATTAAAGGCTCAGGAATGCAGCTGAAGGGGCAGTCCAAGCACCCGGAGCATGTCCTGGTTTGCTTGAAATATGGTTGCCCTTTCCAGGCACTCAATTCATCTTGAGGCCAATTTTAACAGTGCACAGCGCAGAAATGGCTGTTATGACATGCCCTGAACCAGTTCCAGTTCAGCTTGTGTAAATTCTACATGTGGGGTGCTTTTGGAGCTGACAGGTGGAATTTTATTGTGGTTGTATTTAACTATTCCACCACAGTAAAGGCTCTTGGCATTTATCTCACTGAGTTGCTGCACGTTGCAAAGCAAAGGCACCCAGTTCTTCACTTTTTTGGTTGTTGTGGTTTTTGGTTTTTTTTTTTTTTTTTTAATAAGGCTGAGACAAAATGCAGCCTGCTTTGGGAGGTATCCCTAGGGAAAGAGGGGATTTAAGGAAAGTAAAGGATTACTTCCATTCAATCTGAGGTTGAGGCAAGTGTTAAGTGTGGGGAGAAGGGATGATGCAAGCCCATGGAGCGATGCTTTCTTGCTGGTGCTGTTTTCTGGAGGGATGCATGAGTCAGGACAGCAGTAAAAGCCCTGCCAAACTGGCTCCATGCTCAAAATAATGGAACTGGCAGCTGGCTGTCAGGATTCTCCCCTTCTCCTGAGCCACCCTGCAAAGCCAGGCAAAGAAGCAAAACCAAATCATCCTTTGCAAGCTGCTCCCCTGACTCTGAGGAACCTGTGGAGCATCTGCCGAGCTCTGTGAGCTCCTGTGTGACCTGCCAAGATGAAGCAGCTGAGTCTCCTCCTCTTCTCCCTCATAGCACAGCTACAGGGCAGGGAAGGGAGAGGAGCTGTGCCCAGTGTTCCTCCAGCAGCTACTTTGGAGGAAACCAAACATGGTGGGTGAGTGATCACATCTCCCTTGTGCTCAACTGGTCCTGCCACAAGGGATAGCTGACAGGGTGATTTCAAAGCCAAATAATCAAGATGCAAATTTGCCTCTGAGAGGTGGCTGCGGTCAAGGTCCAGTGGACAGTCACTAGAGCTAAAAGCACAAGGCTTTTTAGGTTTATTTTGACCTGATGAAAACCTGCAGAGGCTGTGGAGGTGTGAGGAAGGTGAAGGTAAGACGATCCTTGGGCATGGCTGGGCCAAGAGCAGCTCCAGAGTCCTGCTCCTAGAGTGGCTCTGCTGCCTGCTTTATATCCCTTAAAGCACTTTTCATAGGAAAATGATAATATAGTTATGTTTCTGATACTCACCTGAGCAATTCAAGGTCTGGGGCCCTGCAATCAGCTCAGGTATTTCTCCCCTGCGGTGTTGGTTATTTGCGCAGAAGGCACATACTGTGCACAGGCAGACGCAAACAGCAGATGATTTCTTTCCTTTCAGCTCCAGCTCCTTTCCAGCCTACAAAATGTTCTCTTTTAGCTCTTCCAAGTTTAGTCACAGCAACGTGTTTACCCTTTCCTGGGAGTCTCATCCTGCCCACAGTACCCAAATCCCACCTCTGGTGCCCCCTTCCACCCATCCAGCTGTTCCTGAGTAGTTTCAGATGTTGCTGGGTTTGGGTGCTGCCCCTTTTTTTTTTTTCTTTCATTGCTAATTCTCAGGTTTTGGAGGGGGGGGACCTTTTCACATTTATGCACAGAAACTTTATTATCTCGCAGAATCATTCAAATTTACTTGGTGTGGTATGTTGAAGGTTAAGGTAAGGATTTAAGCATTTGGGATTCAGAGGTGCTTCATGGCACTTTACTGAAGGCTCGTAAAAACCAGAAACGTGGTTCCCAACATGTCTGAGGTCCCTGCTCCCCTCCTCATGCCAGGCACTGAGGCAATGCCCCCAGGGCCGTGTCACCCTCAGGGTACAAACCCCCTCTTGGGGGCTCTAGCGCACACCGGACCTGGAGCGGGCTGCAGACGCTCCGTGGGTTAATCCGCCCCTCAAAGCCCTCACGAGGCGTGAGGGGCGCGGAAGGCCGCGGCTGCTCCACCGGCACTGCCTCAGCCCTCACGGCTTCTGAAGCTGCCCCGCGCCCTAACCGCCTTTTAAAGTAGTTGCGTCCCCCTCTACCAATCACAGCGGGGACGAGGCGTTCCTCACAGCCAATGGGAGGTTGTCGCTGGAAGAAAGGGGCGGGGCGAGGCGCTCTGCGAGCCGGAGCCGAGCAACAGTGGTAAACAAGGGGGCGGGTCCCGCGGCTTTTCTGACACTCGGAGCAGCCAATGGAAAACGCCAGGCGAGGCAGACAGCCAATAGCGAGCGAGGGCGGGCAAAGTGCTGTGTGCTGATTGGCTGGCGGGCCGCAGAGAGACCGTTGGCGTGCGGGGGCGTGGCGAGGGGCGTGCGGGGGCGTGGCCGGCGCTGTCGCAGTGAGCGGCGGGCGGGCGCTGCTGCCGGGCCGGGGCACGGGGCAGCGGCGGTGGCGGGCACGGGGCGGGCGGGTAAAGCAGAGGCATTCAAGTAGCTTAGTGCAGTTAGGTACTTCCCTCCCGGATACTCGCATGGGCGGGGAGAGGAGCTGTCTCCTGGTGAGCCCAGCCTCTTCCCTCTCCTAATTGAACGGGCACCCGTGAGCGCTGGCAGCAGCGAGGGGCTCTCGCTTTTGGGATGAGCGGGCAGGACTGAGAAGATTTTGCTCACTGTAGGAGCCAGAGAGGCATGGATTTGTCAGAGGGGTGAGTAAACAGGGCGGGGGGTAGGAAAGCGTCCGCCAAGGGGAGCTGACGGCCTGTTTGGGGGGCAGCGGTGTCCCTGCCCGTAGGAGAAGGGGTGACTGGGGGCTTGTAGCTAGGGTTTTAAGCTGTTGTCCTGCTTGGTTTTAGGGTATGCAAGTTGAGCTCGGTCTCTTCTGTAAGGAGGGGGTTGGTGTGAAGATGTGGATAACTAACATCCAGGCAGAGATTTGGGAGAAAAAGGGAATTTGCCGGGATCATTTGGCAAAACCAAAACCCGTCGATTTTCTTTTTTTTTTTTTTTTTTTCCCCTCAAGAAGCTCAGCCCGAGCCGAGCTTTCCTGCATGGCTGGTTTGCAGCCCTATCGTCCCCAGCCCTGCGCGGGTGAAGGCAGCTCCTGGCAGCCTTGAGAGGAGCTGAGCAGCTTCGTCCCAGTCTGTGCTGTATCCCAGGGCCCTCTGCCCCTTCCAGGGTATCCTTCCGCTCCCGGGATGTCCCGGAGTATCTTGCCCCTTCCAGGGTATCCTGCCCCTGCCGGGCTTCTCGCTCCTCGTCAGGGCGCGGATCCGCCTCTGGGCCCCCGGGCTGCCCCTCCGGCCAAGCCCAGCAGCCCGGAGCTGGAAGAGAGATGGCGCAGAGCAGGAACTGCTCGCAGACTGGAGAGTTGATGGCAAGTCCACAGAGAGGGAAAGCGAACTAGTGCAGCTGGAGGGAGGGGGACCAGGAGGGGACAAAGGCTTATATCGCCGGCTGCATCCTTCGTGGTGTTGAATGACCACGCTCTTGTCTCCCCCCCGCCCCGCAGAAATGCTGCAGCATGAATCCACCGCCTAGAGAGACGGGCTCGCACCTCCTCGGCGCCGCTGCCTGAGCCAGCCCCACCGCAGCCGTCCGTCCGGCGGGGAGCCTGCACGGGGACCGCCGCCGGGAGCAGCCCAGCCCAGCCCCGCCGCTCACCGCCCGGCTCCGGCGGGATGCGCTCGCCGCCGCCCTCATGCCGGGAGGGGGGACGCTGAGCCGCTGCTCCGCCCGGCCCGGAGCCACCCACGTGCGGTCCCCGGTGAAGGCGGCCGGTGGTGCGGGCGGGCACCCCTGAGCTTTTGGCCGCAGGAGCCCGCGGCGCTCCCCGGGGTGGCGGCGGGTCCCGCCCGGCGGCCGCGGTCCGGTGCCCCATGGTGCTGCTGCGGAAGCTGCCGGGCATGCCGGGCTGGCCGGCGGCGCTGGGGCTGCGGCTGCCGCAGAAGTTCCTGTTCCTGCTCTTCCTCTCGGGCCTGCTCACGCTCTGCTTCGGGGCCCTCTTCCTTCTGCCCGATTCCTCCCGCTTCAAGCGCCTCTTCCTACCCCGCCGGGGCACCGCCTCCTCCTCTTCATCCTCCGCTTCCTCGTCCTCTTCGTCCTCCTCCTCCACCCGCGACACCGACCTGCCCCACAGCCCCCCCGCCGCTGCCGAGCCCCGCCACGCCAGCCCCGCCGCCGCCCGCCGCCTCCGGGAGAAACTCCGCATGGCCGGCCCGCTGGCCCGCACCGCGCCCGGCTCCCGTCAGCAGGTGCCGGGCGGCGAGGGGCGAGCCGAGCCTGCCACCGGCGCGACCCCCGCCCGGGAGACGCGGGCTCCGTTCCGCTTCGACTACGAGCGGTTCCGCCGGAGCCTCCGGCACCCGGTGCGGGGCGGGCGGCCCGGAGAGGACCCCGAGACCCGCGCCCGCAGGATGAAGATCAAAGAGGTGAGCGCTCGCGCCGCTCTCAGGCAGCCCTCGCTGCCGTGCCCCCTCGAGCTGCCCTCGTGGACGTGTGCCCCTCTCGATCAGCTCTCACAGCCGTACCCCCCCGAGTCAACCCTCATCGCCCCCCTTCAGTCTTCCCCTCACGTTCCCGCAACAGCTGTGTCCCTCGTCGCTCAGCCCTTGTGGCCAATGTCCCACATCAGTCAGCCGCTGTGGCTGTGTTCCGTATGAGCCAGTCCTCACCTGCCTTCATGGCCGTGTGCCCCCTTGGTCAACTCTCACATTCATGTCCCCCTCTCAGTTGCCCCTACTGGTCTGTCCCGCCTCAGTCAGTTTTCATGGTCATGTGTCCCCTCAGTCAGCCCTCACCTCCCTGCATGGCCACGTTCCCCCTCAGTCAGCCCTTACAGCTGTGTCCCCCAGAATCAGCCTTCATTCTCCTCTCGTCATGCTTCCCTCTGTCATCCCTCGTGTCCATGTCCCTCCTCAATTAGTCCTCACCTCCCTTCAGAGCCATATTCCCCTTCAGTGCCCCCTCATGGCCGTGTCCCCCCTCAGTCAGCCCTCACATCTGTGTCCCACCTCAATGAGCCTTCACCTCCCCTTCACAGCCATACATCCCCCTTCAGTCAGCCCTCGCCTCCCCTCACAACCTTGTCCTCTGTTCATTGCCCCCACTCTCCTCACCCCTTCCTCACCTCCCCAGCATCACCCTCATCTCCTTCACAAGCCTCCTGTCCTCCTTTCCTTTTCCCAAGGAAGGTGGCAGTAGTTGGGGTGTCCCTTTCCCAGGGGGCGTCCCTGTCAGCAGGCACACACACACCTCCGCTCACCAGAGGGGAGATGTAAAGGCAGCCTGATGGGGTGTGATTGGAAATTAAAGAGCTGAAATTAGGCAAAGGAAAATTTAAATTCCAGCTTGGTTATTAGGGAAAAACAAAACTCACTTCATGTGTGCAAGAGGCTCCATCCCAGGGGGTTTGGTGACAAACTTGCAGCTTTGCACAGAAACAGGGAGATGGCAAAACTTGTGCTGGTCCTTGGGGATGGAGGATTGGGATGTGCCCTCGCAGGAGTTGGGGAGAAGCGGGAGGGACTGTCCCTGTGAATCCTTTGGAACTGGCACAAACAGGGAGCCGAAGGCTGCCCTTGCTCTGACCCTGCCAAGCTGGGATAACCTCGTCCAGGGGACTACAGGGGTGTAAGGGTAAGGGGAGAATTTGGCCTCGTGCTCACAACTTGTGCATAAAAGCCTGGCAGCCTCAAACATCATAGAGCAGGTTGTGACCCAGTTAACCAGGAGCGATAGACTCTGTGTAGTAGTCAATTGTGTTTATCGTATCTTTTGCTACAATGAATAGTCAACTTGGAGGGAATTTTGCTCTAGTAAGAAGTGCCAATAAGTAAAAAGCACAGATTTAATTAAGCAGATTGTAATTCCTGAGTTTGTGCTCTTGCGAAGGTGCAGCCATTCAGCAAAGACGCTGCTGCAGGTTGAAGAGAGAAGAAAGTCAAAGAAGAACACACGGAGGGCTTTCATCCATTCTAACCTGCATTTTAAAAACAGTGTTTTAAAGCTCCCCTCCTGGTATTTTTGTCAGTCACTAAAACAAAGGCTGCACAGCTGGTAAAATTCCAACTTTTGTGCCAGGCAACTAGACACAGCACACCCAGGGATGCTAGATTTCTTTATGGTCCCAGGTGGGATTGAACCATCCTTTCCTGCTGCATCTCAGCTCCAGGATATTTGGAATATTCCAGTACCTGGCCATCGCGTGTGCTGGGAGTTGGGGAGCATGTGCTTGAATACACTGCAGAATCCCACTTCCAAGGTATTCCAGGGAGCACGACATACCTGGGAATAACCCAGCTTCCGCTCTTTGCAAACAAATCAAACAAAGAAATCAAATTTAGAAAAGCAAGCGGCATTCAGTCCTTTATTTGTAGTTAATTATTTTTTAAATACAGGATTATTTCAAGTTGTATGGATTCAGCTCCATCTGTGTCTAACAGCCGTAATCAGTGCCTGGTAAGAGTTTTCAAGGATGAGAATCCATAAATATTAGTTTTATGCTGACAGCTAATTACTCTTCAAACAGAGTCCTTATTCCTTAAAAATGCCTACACTTTTGTTGATTCAGAGAGAGGGAGAGAGGGAAACAAACATGGTGCTGAGATATGAGACTGATTGTGCAAAACCAGGGAGGGTGATACAGCCTGGGGAGTAAATAAGGTGTGCCTTTTCTTTGTGAATCAAAAAGACAAGAAGACAAATCATGAAGATTAGAAGACAAATGCTTTATAAAGAGAAAGAGATGGGGAAAAAAAGAATTGCAGGGAAGAAGTAAGTGATGATACAGCCTTTTATTAGCAAATATTCCTCGTGTGATGTGAGATGCTTGCAGGGCAGGTAGTAGGTTTGCTGGCTAGTTTAAAGTGTGTGCAGTAGTTGCAAGTAGCTTCTCTCTAGAGCTTTAGGTCCTGTAATTTGCTAAAATGTGTTCCAAACTATCCTTGTACTAAAAGTTTTGTTGTTTTCCTTACTTCCTCTTAGGCCATTCTTACAGGTCAGCACCTCTGTAACAGGGAGGATGGATGTGGATGGGATTTGTTGATATTTTTTTTCCCCATCTGCCAGAGCCTAGATGAAAGCCAGGATGAAAAACCAGTGCATGATCAAAGATGCCCAGAGCTGATGCCCAGCCTAGAGACTTGGGACTTCGTGTTTTCCATAGTCTGAGCAGGAATCCAAGCTTGTATCCACTCTTTCCCACCAGCCTCTAAGCTGCTGGATGCTTCAGTTAAAGAAGAGGGTGTGTCATGACTTTCTCATCTGGTATGTGTGGAAAGTTTAGCCCTGCCAGACTTTTCCCCTTTAAGATAGTGTGAAACCCACAGCTGTTGTGTCTCCCACTTTATTGCTGTTTGGGAGAGCCCTTTGGAGTGTGAGGAACACCGGATCTGTTTGCAAATTGAGGAGTCAGGATGAGGGGTATATCTGCCTCACTCACTCATGTGCTTGAAGTGCTGTGTTTCCTTATAGTGCAGAAAGGAAAAGAGGTGGATTAGCAAGTTGAAATGACAGATAGAAACCTGTTCAAAGAAGTAAGGGCTGCAGTGAGGTGAGCTGAGCTGATGTGCATGCAGGTATCTGCTTTGCACTGATGGGTAACAGAGTGGCAGACAGCTTAGGTTCTGCTTACCTTTAAAGAAAGTCCAGGGTCAATAGACAGTTGTTTTCTTGAGAAGAAGAGAGAGCATCTATATTGCACAGACTGTTTACTGCAAAAGGTCGTTGGTCACCTGGAGAATTGTCTGGGATATTCTGCTGTGTGTTACTGTGGGCAGCTGAGTACTGTGGGCACTCTGACCTTTTCAAGAGAACTGCAGAAAAACAAATAACAATCTTCCCATGCTGCAGGTTGGAAAATTTGAAAGGGATTATTCATCTCTTAAACTGACCTCTGAAAAAGCCATTGGTTCTGTAATTAATCATTTAGGCATGGCTTCAGCGAATAGCTAATTTTTACCATGTGCCAAATACTAATCACTGATACCACACTAAAAAAAGAGAGGTGGTTGTAACTGGAGAGCAACTGCAGAAATGTTAGGGTGGGATTCCATGTTTATTTGCTCTCAACAATTTCCAGATCAAATTGGCTCAGTGAAAAGTCAAAGTTATTTCCCCTTCAACTGCTGGTATTGCAAACTCAGCCTCAGATCTGGGGAAATCAGACCGTGTGGTTTGTGCCTTTTGCATCGTAACCAGTAATAAAGATTTTGCACTTGGAGCTGACCTGACAGTTTTGCTGATGATGGATGAACAAAACAGACTGGTTTATTTTCTGTCGTCCTGCTGCGTTGGCTTCATGGGCCTCATAGGTAGGGAAGCAGTGGGGAGAAAAAAGAGCATTCTTTATACCAACCCTACTAATGCCATCCAGTGCTTAAGGACAACCATTGTAACCAGCCAGACCGGAAAGTTCATCCATGAAATACTTCCAGTTCAGTCATGGGATGTGAGAAAAATGTGAATAGACAAAGAGAAATCTAGTTTTTTGGGTACAAAAGGCAAATTTTTGTGCCTGATGCCTGGGAATACCTCATACCTTAACCTGACAGTGTCCTTTGTCCTTTTCAAATAAGGGAATATGTCAAATTCAGGCAAGTGTTTAGTCCTGTGCTGGGATTGTACCCTTGGGTTTGACACATGCATTAATTTCCTCTGGTTTAGTAATACTGAAGCCTGTTTGTTTTTACATTGCAGTTCTCCTCATCCTGGCTTTTCTTCCCATCTCCACTTCTACTTGGCTCACCTTGCTGTCCCCAGTCCTCTTTTAACACAGCTCTAAAGATGTATTTGCTTTCAAAATTCACACCCTGGGGGAAAGGAAGCCATCAGACTCCGTGTACAGTTACCCTGCAGATTAGCAGGTAGATCAGTCTTTTAAACAAAAATATCTTGACAGCTTATCACTAAAAGGTAATTAGCAAGAAGCAGGAATGTTATCAGGACTTCCCTGGTGTTGGTTGCTGAGTTCTCTTTGTGTGGTTTTGACAGTTGTGATCACAATGAAAAAGTGCTCAGTTTTGGGGCAGAGCTGGGAAAAGCTGCTTGTTCTCCTGAATTTGTGCCCCAGCCCTGACCCCTGCTCGGAGAAGTCTCTGCTCTGATGCTCATTCCCTCCCGCACACCTTTGTGGAGGCATGGGTGTTCTCAGGGGAGTTCACAGGGGTGCACAGGGACTGGGTTGTGATCACCAGTTTATTAAAAGCAGAGCTCAAAACAGTTCTCAGTTTGAGTTTGAGTTGTGCTGTTGGTACACCACTGTGAACCACATTATTGAATGTCTCTGACCATCTCCTTTCTGCAGCCAGCAATAAACAGATTTCAGACCTCTCCCTTTCTCTGCACTGTGAAACTCCTATTCGTCCACTTAGAGAAAATGCCTTTTCTTTGTGTAACCTGGGGCTGAGTAGCACTACAAGCAAATAACGTGATCTGTCAGTGGCTTTGGTACGTGAGTAGCACCACGCACCGTTCCATATGGAAATGCACCACTTCATGCACATCTTCCTCACTGGGACACATGGAAATGTGTCCAGTCCTTCATGCTTGTCAAATGTAAAACCAGTGACTTTCAACGGACTTCCTTTGGATGCTGGGGGTAAAGAAAACAATTCTCAGTAAAATATTTACTATAATAGAATGGGATTATGATCTCAAACCAGTCAGATATACTGTGATCAGATCGTAATTCTCTCTCTGTGGTAAAAATACCTTCGCAAGGGAGAATTTCTCTGCAGTTTGAAGCACTGGCTGGCTCCAGTCTTGCTGGAATTTTCCTTTGCTCCATGCTCCTTCTCATGCATTTATTTACTGAACCTGTGAAACGGGTACTGTAGTGCAAATTCCACAAATGGGGCATGCAGTGGATTTTTTGCTTCAATAGCCTTTGATGGATTCATGCAAACAAAATTTAGGCCTGACCTAGAGCCTCTTTCAGCTGTAGGGCATACAGTTAATTGACTAAAAATGTGTTTGTTCTGTTGATAGAATGCATGAGTACAGAAAATGCTTCACATGCTGTGATCTGTGCTGCAGTGCTGTTTGCCTCAGATGTCAGTGATACCTTAGTGCTCGCTATTACTGATCTCTGTCAAGCTGCGGGTGTTTTGGAATTTGGGAGTACTGTGCATTTTGAAGACATTTGTTCTTATCTCCCAAATCTAGCACTGAAAGCACTTGTTCCACAATAACTAAATTTGGTGCTAGACTGGTTTATAAACTGCCACTTTCAAGACAGTTCCCTGTTCACAAGAGCAGAACTGTTGGCTTGTGGACCTCTCTGGGCAGATGATGAGTGACTGCATGTGCTTGACGTGGTGAAATGAGCTTCCAGGATGCAGAAGGACCTACACCTTCCTGAGTCACTTCAGTAAATACACATATTTCCTTGAAAGTCCTCAGATAGAAAGACAAGGGGTTTATAAAGGGCAGGAAGGATGGAGCCTGGCCTTGTAACCTCCCTGTTCTACCATCAGTCTGTGGAGCTGTGTATATGCAATTCTTCAAATATTTACTAAAAAGCAGTCACCTGGTTAAGATCCTGTCTTTCCAGCCAAAATTTTTATAGACTCTTGGTTAACTTTTTATTCAATTATTAAATCTGCCACTTAATGGGAGAAAGATTTTTGTGCTAAGTGTTCTTCCCTTTGGTTCTGTATGCAGGGCTTTACCAGAGGAGGTTAATCAGTCATGTTTGGTTTGCTCTCTGATTCTGTTATTGTTTGGATTGTTTATCATTTTGGTGATTTTGGATGTTTCCCAGTATTGAAAACAGTTCAGGTTTTAGATGGGAGTCTGAGAGGGGTAAAGGGGAATGTATCTTAGTACTAAAATGACAGACTGATCTGAACATAAAGCTGACATGAAGCTGTGAAAAAGAGAAAGCAGAAGGAATATTCATTCCATTGGTGGGAAGAGGAAGTCTTATGCTTGGAGCATACTGATTTTTAAACTTAGGAAAGAGACTACATTTACAGTCCGCAAAAACTTACTTTTCACTGAATGCTGTGAATGGATTTGGCATGAGGAGCGCACATACTCTCATGATTGCTGTCTTTACTGTGTGTCCCCTTGGCACTTCAGTTCATCATATGACACAACATTCTGGAAGGGCTCCAGAGAAGCTGTCATGGGCAGTGATGTCCCTGATCCGTGCATAATGCGAGTGCATTGTGCCTGATGGACCCAAACCATTGTAGGAGAGAGAGCATGGTGGGAACACTGAAGGACTGGATAATTAACATCCTCTGTTTATGGGCCAAGGATGTTACTCATTTGTACCCTGACTAAAGGAGCAGAGCACCTACTGTTAAGTAGATCAGGACACTCGGTTCTGTGTTCTTTTCCTGATGGCAGATTCGTTGTGTCACCGTGTGGTTCCACTATGCACCCCTGTACACCCCTGCACACAGTTTTTTAATCCCTAATCCAGCAAGCTAATGTGCAGCAGATCTGTTTCCTCTTGGGCCCTTCAGCATTCCCTGGGAGGACACTGGAGTATAAGTAATGGCTAGAGGTTGCACTAAACTGAAGTGACTTCAGTGCTTCCCTTCTGCATCTACTTATCTTGACAGCAAGAATGCAGAGTCCCTTGTGTGTGTGTCTGCTGCATGCTGGAATCAAAGGAAAGATCTCTACAGTGTTTGAAAAGGGGAAGTGTGTCCTTAAGATTTTTTTCCCTTAGCAGGAAAGGTAACAAAGTCCAACTTCCTAGGAATGGGAGCCCTGTGTGCTGAAACCCCATCATGGAGTTTAGGACTTTTCCGATTCTGGTGTTTGTAATTCTGTGTCACCCATCCCTGCTCCCTGGTGTCTGTTGCTCCTCCCAGTGTCCCTCCTTGGCTGTGTGAGCTAGAGGCATTGATCCACATCCAGCCACGGGTTCCTCAGCAGGCTCTGAGTGACCAGAGCAGGAGCCTGTTTTACCCCCCTTTAGTGTGACACTCGGTGGGTCTCTCCACCAGTTTGTTGGCATTTTGCACTGAACTTTAGTTTCTCTGTGACCTCTCCCCTCTGTCAAACCTGATTGAAGTTTTCCAGCTCAGGAGTTACTGGGGAGGATGGGCAGGCGACAGTGGAGCAGAAAATGGTTCTTGGGCTTATTTGAGCTAATTGTTCTGATGGTTGTGATTGAGTGGGAGCCAGGAGCTCATTAGTTCTAATCTGGCCTCCAACACTTGCCTCTCACAGCCCTAGAGCTGTTGTTAGATTTCTCTGTCTTTGTTTATTAGTGGGTAGAATGATATTCTGCTGCAAAGAATAATAAATACAAGATATATAGAAATTCTGCAGCATCTCATGCCAGCAGCTCTGGCACAGAAAATGATATACAGTAAAGCTGCACGTTCAGTGCATCCTAGAGAGTGTCCCTTGTCTTCAGAGGAAGTAAGAGAACTCCCACTGATTCATGGAGCAGGATGGCTCTGAAGACTGTCTGTACTGAGAATTGGAGCCATGCTAGTAACATCCAAGCAACCATGTTTAAAGCAGGGTTCTTGCTCTAATTGTGTTAACATGATTTCCCTGGGCAGTAAAGAAAGTGCATAACCGTGTACTTTGCAAAGTAACAAAGGATAATTATAATGTAATTGCATTTCATCCATCCTGAAACCCTCCTGCTGTCTAGGTTAGCCAGCCCAGCTCACAAGTGAAGTATTTCCAGTGCAAATGTGATGGGTTTGTCTCTTCTTTCATCTGATTCTTATTTTTCTCTGGAGTTTTCTGGGAAGGACACATATTTATGTTGGAGTTCAGCATTGTGCTAGATGAACCCAAGCAAATTCTTGGCTGACTTCTGGTGCTGTGTTGGCTTTCCTGAAGTCCTTCCTCCAGCACCAAGACCATGATAGGATTCCTCAGTCCTGAACCACCATAGTTGTGTTTGATTATCTTGCCTATCAGACATTTATTCTGCGTTTTAGTGAGCCCTCAACAACCAGAACAATATCACTTCTGGCTGGTTATCTACCCATTCTCATCAGTGGCTGCACAGTAGCATAATTCAAAAGGTTGATTTCTGAAAGGCAGCTCTGACTATTGTAGGATAAAGCAGTAAAGAGCTGTCTTCGCTTTTGGTTCTTTCATTTCTGGATTTCGAAGCCTTAAACAAAATTTTGAGTTGAATACTAGGGTGGAATTTGTTAAGTGAGACAGAGTGGAACCTTGTTCCTTAGGTCTTGAAAGGCATCATGGCCAGAGCGTTACTGTGGGTGCCTCTTCTACACTGACAGAAACATGGAGTCTGTGACCTGGGAGGTGCCTTCTGTCTCTAATTCTGATGAGTATTTTTGGCTCTTTTCTTTAGTTTATTGCCCAGATCCCCTAACTTGCCGTTTCTTGCTTTATTCTTTCAGCAGTTCATTAGTCACTGTCATGTGATGACTGTGTAGTGCCGTGCTGGAGTGATGCCAGGGCCAAGCCTTGATTCCTCTTGGGATGGGAGGTCAGGCTAAATGAAAACGAGTCCCCTCTATCCTGCCAGCTGAATTCTAACAGTGTTCTAACATCCACTCCACCAACTTCATTTTTATTTGCAATCTGATTTGTATGAGTTATTGTGGGCTGTGGGACTCTTGGAAGAGTTCATCAGCCTCTGGTTAATAAATTTGCTACTGTGGTCCGAGAATTTCTTGTAACACTTTTGTAAGGTGACAAGTCTGACGTGAGGCTCTAGGAAGGCTGCGAGTGAGTTTCTTGTGTCTATTATTAGCTATTACCTTTGATAAATTATTGGACCAATCTCAGCTGACTACTTAATGCTAGAGAATTGCTCTGTTCCTCTCATCAGAAGTTGAAATCACAAGTAACTCTGGAAAGGGGAGAGGACAGCAGTGCTCCAATCTGTCCCTCTGAGCAAGGACTACAAAGACAGATGGGGAGCAGGTGAACCAGCAAGAAATCATTAAACTAAACTCATCCTCCCAGATCTCTCCTGTTAAGCCATCCAAGTGTGAGATGAAGCACGAGGTGTGCTGGCAGTTCTCAGCTTCCTTCTTTCTCCTGTTTCAGCATTTGGACTGAGACAAGGACGGTTTCCAAACAGATGTTCCTTCTGCTCCCTAAGTCCGTTCTCACAATGCAGAACAGGAGCGATGTAGGGTAACTGTTGGCCTGTATTTACATTTTTTTCTTTCCTTCTCCCCTTCCTTCAGTTATCCCATCTGCTTATGCCTTTGTTTTGGGCCCCTGAGCCATCCATGTGTCAAAAGCAATTCACGCTTTGCTGGTGCTGGGAGGAACGCAGCAGATCATCTGTGTGAGACAAGTGCACTGAGCTGCTGAGTGAACCTGTCACGGTGCTAAGTTTTCCTTCTGATGTGGAAGGACTCCTTTAGTATCTTACAGCGTGGGTCCTATTCAGAGCTGTGATTTCCTTTTTCAGATTTAAGGCTCTGTTCAATGTGTTCAGGTTGTCATTAGCCAGGGTTGTACCTTGAGCTGTGGTGTGAATTGGTTCCATTTATCCACCTGGCTGCTACTCTGGCTTAGCAGCTCTGTGTCACTCGTTTTCCAAAACATCTTGCTATATCCCAGGCTGAGAAATATCTTTCCCAAAAGATGATGTGGGGATTGTGAGGCTGGTATTCACTTTTTATGTCTGAAAATGCCTTGAAAATGTTTCTTTGGCTGAACTGGAGCTCTTCAGCTGTCCAGCTTTGGCTGCTGAGTTTGGAGCCTCGCACAGAATCCTGACCTGGTGCATCATGATTTCTATAACCGTGTATCACAGTGACTGTCAGGATATTTCTGCTCTGGGTGAGGAAGGCTTTATTTACTTGTCTCAGGTTGGGTCCATGGCAGGTTTACACACAGAGACTCTGGTACCTGTTCAGTGTTCAGCTTCCATATCTACAGAGGATTCCTTCCAACACCTAGGGCTCAGGAGTACAAAGCCTCGTATCTTTTCTGTTTTGTTTCTTTCCATTATTGATCTGTTTGACGTATGTCCCACAGACAGACCTAATAGGTTCTAGAGACTTTCTTTCCTATTCTTATTATCCTTGAAAAAGTAAACAAAATCTTTCCACACTCTTTTTTTTCTTTTCTTCCATCTCCTTGCAGTCTGCCCATTTTGGGTTACTTACGGCTACAGCTCCTTTTAGAGCATCCCCTTGGGCTGCAGCTCTCCAGAAATGAGAATCTTGTGCAGATGGTATCTGTAGGAAAAAAAAAAATTACTTATCTTGTCATAATGCAGGTCTGTAAAAACAATCTTAGTGCTTGTGTTTCCTTCCATCTTCCCATTTAGCATGGGGATAATATGGTGAAAAGCTGATGGATTCTGACCTGGATGTTTAACTGTTGTTCATCACTCACCTGGAATGCTGGTCACTTTTAAGGAGAATTTGTAGTCTGTGTGTAATTAGGGATTTACAAAGACTGTGTGCTGTACATGCTTGAAGGGACATAGCTGAAATGTAAGAGCCCTGAAGGCAGCCAATGGGTATGTGACAGTGCCCAAAATCTTAAGAGCTCAGGGAATTTCCTGCATGATTTGTGCTGCAGGATCAAAACTCCGGAGGGGACTTGGAGGTGACATTTGAAGGAGCATAATTACTAGGTAAGTAATTTTTCCCCACTTTCTCTCCTCAAAGCAAGCTGGAGTGAAATAGTAGTTGCTAGCAAAAGCCAGACTGTCCAACCTGGAGTTAAAAGGACTTGAAACATCATATAGCAGTGTCACACAGTGTGTACTGGTGGCTTTCTGAGTGTGCCTGCTGTCCTGTGTTCCTGCACCCCCCACAAGCTGAGGAGTTGTGTGTTTGACAGAGACCTCCTAAGACACAACTTTGTTAGCAGAAGTCGTCTTGTGAAGTGAACCAGTACATTGGGATGTAACTTATTTGTGACATCACAGCAGTGTGGGGGAATATATCTGCTTGATGTGCCTCTGTGTGTATTTGGGTATGGGGTACCTTCTCATTTCCAAAGTGCAGCATATCCCATAATTCTTGTAACTAGGAGCATGGGAAAGTACAGTATAGTATGATGTAGTTTGGTATATTTTAATATTTTTAAGTATCTTATTATGTAGTATTCCAATATTTCACAAAGAGGGATTGATTTCAGGTGTTCCACTGTTCACATTCTGGTACCTTCAACACATTCTGGTACCTTCTACTTTGAAAGCACTTTTAAGTGCTACAGATATATACTCAGAGTTGCAATTTCCATTTACAAAATCTGTTTTGTGTAGGAAATCTGGCTGCAGGGAAGCCATAAACCAGAGCTAAGTTCAAATTCTGTACTGTATGTATAGAAAAAAACCCCAATGCTTTATAAGCACGTTAAATTTCTTCCCTGATTTCCTCATGTTGCTCAAAGAGCTGCTTCTGCCTTCATTCTGTGGTAATAATGAGGAAGATCATAACTATTCCTGTGGTTTTAAGCTCATTTTTGTCACCTCTTCAGTTTCTAATTGTTCCTGTATCTCACTATTCCCGTTTTATATGTCTGCTGGCACATCACCTTCACTTTGGTCTCCATCACACAGTTAGACTTGCCCTTTGACACTGATCCCAGTTCTTTTCGCAGCATTCCAGATTACCTTTGGAATGTCCATCTACGGAAAAAATCACCCCTCAAATTTAATAGGGTCTGGTCCCCTGGCTGAGACTGCAAACTGGACACCATGGATCGCCTTTTCGTGCCAGTTCTCTAAACTTCATGACAGCAAGTGCGTGAGTAGCAGTTAGGGGTAACAAACTGAGGACAAAAAGAATCTGTACCTGGTTTTATTGCTGGATTTGTTGTGCAGCATCAACCTGCTTGTGCTCTGGAATATCCTGTGTCTGATCAGCTCTAGAGACTTGCAGGAAACATGAAGCTGACAGCATTGGGGTGCCTGGGAACACAAATACCTTTTATTTCTATTAGATTTTCCCCCAGGCTTTCATTTTGGAAGTGAAGGAGCCGTGACTACACCGTTTCTCATCTCTCTCCTAAATCACTCTGTGCTTTGGTCTAGACTTGCAAATTTGTTCTCAAAACCATTGTTGTCCTCTTCCAGTCCAGCATCTCATTACAGGGCTAACTGCAAAATCAACTGCTCTTGCTGATGTTTCTTGATTTAGATGCAGCTGGAACCAGCTGGGTCTTAATGCCTGAGATAGCACTATCAAAGGATTTTATTTTTTTTCCCCCTTTGACACAGTTAAATCTAGTTGCATTAGGAATTTAATTAGGTGTTTGTTTAATTATGGTTTGAGCGCTTTTTTCTCCCATTCAGCTTTCCTAGCAAGGACTGTGAGTCAGGGAGACTCTTGAGTTCTATTTGTGTCCTTGTCACTAACACTAACGACCTTGGACTACTCTGTGCTGGGCTTTTTTCTGTTCCCCCAGTGCAAATCAGGCTTCTAGTCCTGCTTTTTCCCTGATTGTGGTGGGGGGAGAGTGCTTACCTCTGCAGATTTGAGAGGGATCCAGCCATTACTCTGCTGGACTGTCTGGCTGAGAACAACAAACAGAATGTAAAACTTACTTTTTTTTTTTATTCTAACTTGCTGGAAGGTGCCTTGTGTCTGCATGGAGGGTGATTTCTTCTATTGTCATAAAGAATTCCTTCGTTTTTCCACTGATGGGGTTCAGTTTTCTGAGCAATGAGCTGCTGTGTCTTTGGCTGTTCTGCAAGAGAAAGTGAGCTGTGATAGCAGCTGATGGCATAAAAACCCACCCATGCCAGTTTGAGAGCAAGCTGTCAAGACTTTGCCAGAAAAAATTTGAAACAAACCCCCGCTCACCTGTTGCTTGAATTACTGTTATATTTACTTCTAGATAAAGCTGCATGTAGCAAGTAATTCACAGTCTCTGTATACTGTCTAACACCAAACTATCAGTTGATGTATTTAAGTCAGTAGGCTGACAGGGTTTGAAATTTTAGGTTAGAATCCATTAGGAAGACCTGTAGCACAAGGGAGGAGTTCTGTGCTCAGGCTGGTGCTTTAGGTGTGGAAACGTAAGCCTTTATCTGGTGTTTAAGGAAAACTTGAGCAGAACATTATGCAAAATGATTCTGGGTCTGCAAGATCGTTGAGTGAAAGAATACTGAATTATAGAATCATGGAATGCTTTGGGTTGGAAGGGACCTGAAAGATCATCCAGTTCCACCTCCTGCCACAGGCAGGGCCAAGCCCTGTCTAACCTGGCCTTGAATACTTCCAGGGATGCTGCAGCCACAGCTTCTCTGGGCAACCTGATTCACCAAGTGAGCTCAGTCCCACAGTGGTTAATGCACATTGGTTGTTTCTCTGTTATGCCCAGTGCTTTGAGAAGGAAGGGCTGAGGTTTGTGTTGTAGAGGGATGAGCTGAGGCACAGGGTAGTGGAAGTTGCCCAGAGGATCTGGAAGAGTCAGGAATGGAACTAGAGAAGAAATGCCTGTCCCGTTGGAGTCAGGACTGTGTTCACATAGCTTTGCCAGGGCTTTCATTTGGTAGTGACAGACTGAGGTTTTGCCCCCAGTCACTCCTTTGCCATCAATTAAAAGAAGTATGATATTTAATTTAAAGTAAGGTGATGTTCGATTAACACTTCCCAAGGTGAGACTCTCATGGTTGTCAGTTGTTTGAAGGCCAATTAAATGAAAATCTCAGCATTTCACTCAGTGTTTTATTCACAGACAGGAGCTAGCATGGCTCCTGGAAAACAGGCAGGTTAGCCAGTGTCTAAATTGCTCAAGTTCCTGTTTGGATCTATTGGATTTACTGTAATCTTTAATTATAAAGTGTAATTACTTTAGAATGGATTATCAATATTGGTGTCTGTCTCTGTGAGTTGCTTGGTAACGTCTCTGGTGCTGCAGCACTGTCTGTTCTGCAGTTCCAGGCTTTTAAACCCACCAAGTAAAAGCCTGCGGATATTAGTGTCTGCCTAAATGGAACATCTCAATCAGCTGAGTTAACACACAGCCTTTTTGTTATCATTTTGCTGGTACATAAAAACATTACTGAGGACAGTGTCCCAAAGAAGTAACCTGAGAAGTTGCTCAGGTTTCTATTAAAGATTTTCAAGTAAATTCCAGCCTTTTTATATCATTCTGCCATGATGTTTGTATGTATATTTATATCTCCACGTGATAATATTAAAAACAGCCACACATAATAAACATGATGCTGTTTCATCACCTTTCCTGCAGTCAGTCCTGAATTACAGAAGTTTATGCAAGTCGCATTAGGAAAAAATACATCCATTATTCCAAATAAAAATGGCTTATCCCAGTGCGTTCAGGCAAACTTTTGCTTCTGCCCGCAACACTGAAGTCAGTTTCTCTTTTTCTCTGCATCTTGTCATCTGGCAAATTATTTTCTACACAGCTGGGGTAAATATATGGCATTATATTACAGCTTAAAATCCAAACTGGAACAAGACTGTTTTTGGGTAGCAAGAAAGTTAAAGGTGGGAAAGAACAGATCCTGGGTTTGAAAGTGATGAGACAACTAATCTGCATCCAACTTCAAAGAAAGGAAGAGAGGTGGGGAAAAAAGCAAGTTAGGAATACAATGGGGAAAGAGTATTTAAAATTACACTTGTGCCCCCCTCCTTTTTTTATTAACCCAAACTGGAAATTTCTTAGATATTTCATAGTGAAATATTTGAAGGGGAGTTGAAGAAAGGAGGGCGAAGAGCCACAAAAGGTTATCTTGTGAAGATAATGGCTTTCTGTAATGTTCCTTGGAAGTACTTGAAAGGTGATGATTGGTCGGTATACTTAGATTTCATCTTTTAAATATTTACTAATTATCCCAGTCTAGATGGACAAAACTAATCAAATATCTGTTTGGAAATCTCTGTTAACAAACGAAGGGCAAATGGTAGTGGGGCGGCGGTTCGGCGCCGGGCCGGGGGTCGGAGCCGGGCCCCCCCGG
>JAWWEU010000023.1:6042848-6064917 GCA_035583155.1 Acropternis orthonyx | reverse complement strand
GTTTCTTCACCCTGCCCCCCCCCCCCCCCCCCTTTTTTTTTTTTCTCTTATCCCTCTGGTCTTTGCAAGTCTGTAAATCCAGAGATTTTGAGTGGTTTAATTATTAAATGTGCTAAAGATTTGCACATCTCTTCAAAGTGAAAACACTTCCTTGGTCAAGTTTTTATCCTGAAACGTGTTTCATCATTACCTGGATCACAGAATTCACTAAATGCCTTTTTGTTCTGCTGCTGCCTGTATGAAACATGTGGGCTTGAAAGCCAGATCTTTTTTGGGTTTGGATGGACCAAAGCACAAGGAAAGATAATGGTTTAAATAATGAAAGTGATAGTGCAGGTTTTCAGAATTCAGTTTCACTATTTCGAGTTGATTTTAATATATAATTTTCTGACTGGGCTGCTGAAACTCTCAAAAGTAACAAATTACTTACAGGTTCTAGAAAAGAAAGAGCAATCTGACAAATTAAATTATAAATTTGGAAGTCTGTGCTATAAATCAGCTGAGAGCCAGAGTGATTAGAATATCGGGGCCAAATAGATAATTATCTATTAGATGGCAGATGGCTCACTGGTAAGAGCAAAATCTAAAATTATGGATCTATTTCCATAATTTTTGTGGTTCTGGTGCCATTTTTCAAATCTGAAGTGGCATAATGTTAACACTGATGTATTGCGTTGTGTCATGACTGGAATGGCATAAAATAACCTTTGTGTCTCATCAGAAACTTGCCTGAAACACCTCACCAGGCACATTCCCCTCCTGCATCTCTCAGCTCCGGCCCCTTCCCTTTCAGCCTGGAATTTGAAAGCTCCTATAAATGTGGAGTCCCCACTTTTAGAAACTTGATGAATCTCTTCAATAGCTTGGAAGTTGAGCTGCTAAATTTGGACTGGAGAGGCAGCTGCAGGGAGCCAGAATGGGCAGAATGGTGCAGATGCTTTTGGCTCTTAAACTTTTCCAATTGCTGCTTTTGGACCCATCATTAGAGAGAGGGAAGCTTGATCTTGGAAAATAAAAGGGGCCATGTTATGCAACTTGTCTCTCAAATATACAGGGTTTAAAGGCAGCAAGTCTAATTTTGTTCACGTAAAGGAAAACTGGCAGTTTGATGAGGCAGCGTATCCAATCTCATCCGTCCTCTGTCTCCGTGATTATCAGCTCAGGACAGAGCAGAGAAGGAGAGTTTAAGACACCACATCCAGTGCAGCCCAAGAAATCATTTTGTAGGGGAACTTTCTGCACCACTGCGACAAATGCAGCTTAAATGGCTGAATAGGCAAATGAAGCATAGATGTGTTTATTCAAACAGTGCTTGGAGTCCTGTGTGAAGTGGGTCACTTTGGGGAGCCTGTAGGCCTCAGGCTGTCCCTCCTTGTGTGAGGAAACAAGAGGAGAGGAGAAGATTTCCCTTGCAGGATATAAGAGAAGGGAATAAGCATATACGTTGAAGGGAAACCCAGGGTAATTTTCCATCACCTCTGGGTGATGGAGGTGCTGGGGAACTCTGGATTACAGGGAACCATCTGAGCCAGTATAGGAGAGATGCCTGGGTTTGGAAACTTTGGCCCTTCTGGAGTGGAGAGGTTAAAAAAGTTGAGGGAAGGACATAACTTCAAATTCCATATTCAGCTTAAAATGAGGCTGATTCAGAATTACAATGCTAGGAGTTTTAGGCAACAAAATAGAGTCATTTCCACATCCTCTCCACATCCAGGCTCTCTCTGTGCCAGAAGGGTGGGTCCTCCTTCCTCAGCTCTGATTTAGAAGAGGAATGAACTCAATAGATTGCCTTGCTGTTTCCTTTCTGTGCAGGAGCCACGCTGTGGGAATGCTGTCTTTATGGAAACACCTTTTTTCCAGCAGTGAACTTCAGGATCATGCTCTGAGACATAAAAGCACGTGTGCTGTACTGTCCTAGAGAGGCCAGAGTCCCTCAAAGATTTGCTCTGTTATGTTAATGAAGAATGAGAACTTCCCCTTTAGAATCTGCTGCCACTGGAAAAAAAAAGTTCAGAGATTTAGCAAAAGTCAAGTAAACACCCTGAGTCATATGACTGAGACATATTCAAGGGGATTTTGTGGAGGGTTTCTTTCCCCCCTTAAGTCATTATTTAGTTGCCTTGGAGCAGAGCACTCCACTGACTAATTCATCCCACACTGAGTTTTAAAACCCAAGTTGGCTTTATTTATTTGTCCATCATTCCGTCTCCTGGTGGTATCAGAGTCTGAATGTTATCAATCGGTCCAGCAAATGTTTATCCTCCTCCATATGACCAGCTCTATGAAACTTTACTTTAGAAGCTTGATGTTTAAAAAGGAGGGGGGAACCTAGCGATGTGGCTTTTTGGGGATATGTGCGAATTAACGCGGATACTGCCAGAGGCTTCTGATATTGGGCTTGTGAAACACACAGCTGGAGGGAAAAGTAAGAACTAAAATGACAGTAGAAATTTGAGACCAAAGTAAACTGCATATTCTGATGCTGAAATAGAGCAGCAAAGGCTGCTGAAGACACAAGACAGGGAATTCTGTGGAGGAGCGATTTGTTTTAACCTGCCATTTTCTCTCAAAAGTCTGGTTTGAGTGAAGCGTTTTAGACAATTCTTATCTTTGTTGAGCTCAGCAGAGAATATTGTTGATTCTCTGAAGCCACTTTCTTCCCCTTTGTTATCTTTTTTCCAGGAATGGAATCAAAGAACGTCCAGGTCAATGCAATGCTGGGGCTGGAACTACTCGGAGCCAGGCTGGGTGGGTTATAAAAGGCAGCTTTATTTATGGCACTCGTTAGAAGCTGACAAGTCCCAGTCTCTCCCAGACGAAGAAAAGATAGATACTTGTAGGTTTAATTTTTCCTACCAGCTGGAGCCAAAGGGGCAGGAGGACAGAAAAGGCTGTGCTGGTGTGTGTGTTGGAACTTGCACAAACTTGCGTTGCAGTCCTCAGGGTAAGGTTAATGTGCTAGGCCTGGGCAGGACAGTTCAAATGTCCCAAAAGGAATTGTTTGAATTGGAAGGGGTTTTGCAGAAATCACCTAGCCCATGTGCAGAACTCTCTTAAGGATAGACGTTGGAGTTTTGATAGAAGGTATCAAAATGTCATGGATTTCCCCTTTATGAAATTATTCTGTTAATTAATAGAAAGAAAGCTTCTATGCAGTCCTTAAGAGCAATTTCTTCCTGTACTTAGGGATAGATCAGCTTTAGCCTTACGATTTTAATACCCATTATGAAATACTTATACTCTCTGAAAAAGGGCAGAAAGTCAGAGATGGAGACATCTTTCTACAACTCCGACTTGGTTTGGAGAGCTGAGGGGAAGAGTGGACTCTTGGTGTGTTGGATACTGTACTACTTCTGAGATGTGCAATTCCTGCACCAGGAATGATGAGTTGGAGACTTCATCAAACTTTTGGTGCAGCCCCACTCACCGTGTTCAGTGTGAATTAAGACTTTATAATTAATGGGCCATTGGTTGCTGGGTTTAGCAATAAATGGGAAACTCCCATTCCTTCCAGAGCTGAGGTTCAGAAAACTTGCAGTCCTGCTAAGTGTTCTTACTCAGTTTTTCTCTTCACAGATGATGAAATTTGCCTGGGATAACTACAAGCAATATGCACTTGGAAAAAATGAGCTGCGCCCGCTGACTAAGAATGGCCACATTGGAAACATGTTTGGTGAGTTCAGACTGAGTGCAATTTCATTGAAGATCACGTGTTCATGTTGGTTCCTCTTTCTGCAGTGCAGTGAGGTGTCTGTAACAGCTTTGATCTCTTTCCTCTTTCCATTTGTATGAAGCAAGACTTTGAACCCATCTCCTAGAGGTGGCCTACCCATATCCCATCGCTGGGAATCTCATTCCTGCAGGCATCTTTCAGTCCCAGCCTGTATCACCTCTTTGTACAGATCTAGCACCAAGTGTGTCTGCAAACAGTGCTAAAATGAAAGTGTCTTTATTAAAACATGAAGTCAGTCCAAGCCTGACAATGGTGCTATTTGTCTGAGCTTGTAGGCATCAGGACCTGACCAAACTGAGCATTTTCTCACTCATTTCTCCTGTTGAGCAAGATGTGAATTCCATGAACTATTAAGTGAAGCAATATTAAAAGCTCCTTACACTATGTGCTTACTGGCTGGTATAATTTCACTCTTTAGCAGGTTAGCTTTTTTTGTATATCTAAATTAACATAATTTCAGTGCTATTCCCCTACTCACTCTGGTGGGATACTTGTTTATTTCTTGGGTTATTTGTTGACTTTTTGGCATATAAATTGTCTTTTTTCTCATTTGAACTCAGAACATTCCTGTGCTCTGCTCACTCTGCCCCTGCTTAGCCTTGCCTGCACAGGTTATGCCATGGTGAGACCAGCAGAATCTGTTTTAGTGGCCCTTTCCCACCCATTCCCAGTCTCTGGGCTCCTCTAATATGGGAGTCCATTTGCATAGATTATTTTCTGGAGTTCCTCACACAGATTAGAGCGGAACAGAGTTCTTCAGTGGGCAAATTATCTGTGAGTTTATTTCATCAGGGCAAGACCAGGTTGGATGGGGCTTGGAGCAACCTGTTCTAGTAGGTGTCCCTGCCCATGACAGAGGGTGGACTACATGGTTTTAAGGTCCCTTCCAACCCAAACCATTTTGGGATTCTAGGATGAGCAAAGATTTGCAGAGCAGCAGCCCCGTTTGGCCTCTGGAGCAGCTCCAGTGGCCCTGATGAAGAAAGCAGAGGAAGGGCTTGGCTTTTAGCTCAGGGAGAAATCTTGGTGTTCTGCTTGTGGTGCAACCATCGAATCCTTTTACTGCCCTAGATGAGGCACAAGTCTCTTCAGTTCCTCAAAAGTACCAGAGGGTTAACTCACATCTGGTTGTGCAATACTGGACTGCAAGAAAGCAACATTAATGATTGTGGGGTATCTGGAGGAAGCAGTTTTAGAAGTGGGCTGGAACTGTGTGTGACAGTCTTGCTTTGTCAGGAGCTTTAATTTGGGTTGGATTGTCCTTTGTTTTTCTCTTTCAACATCCTCCAGCAACAGCCAGGTTTCTTATTTGAAAATTAAGTTCAGCACTAAGTTAAGCATTTTGCAGCTTTTCCATTCTGGCAAGCTTGTCAAAATTCCTCAAGGAGCATGCCAGTAAACAGACAAAAATATTGAAAGCTTTAAAATGCATTTATCATGCTAAAACAATTGACAGTACTTATGCTTGTTTGTAGCGTGCCTGTGAGCACTCTCAAGGAAAATGCTTTGGCGCGCAAGGATTTGCAGACAATTGTAGAAAAGATGCTACATGGTACATTTCGGTCTTTTAAGAGGCTTTTCCTCCTTCTAACTGTGGCTGGTATAGAAGGGAAGCATTAGGCAATCCCTTGCTGCAGTCCTCTATCCCTCTTGCCTTTGGAGACAGAAATTAGGACAGGGCACTGTTGCCCTTCATTGTTGCCCATTCCCCCTCCTGTCACAGCTTGCATGTTTTTATTCCGAACTACGAATTTAATGGAGGCAAAACGGGTGCTCTCCAGGCTGGAGATGTCAATATTAAGCTGAGATTTCTCTGCAGCTGCTTCCACGTGGGAGGGAAGGAACCTCTTTGGAAACATTTTCAAGCATGTTTGTGTGCATGAGAAGCAATCAAGTTCTTGAAGGGTGATACATTTTGCTGTTGTGGATGTGTGATGCTCACTTGTAGCCTTCAGTTTAGCATGTCACCCTGGGGGAGGTAGGGTAGCTGTCCTGTATCAAATATTCTCTCTAATCAAAGTAGAAATAAAAATAAACATTCACCTTCTGCTCCTACATAGCACCCTGCTTCTCCTAACAGCCACAAGATGTATCCCTTCCCAACATTTTCCTGCCCAGGTGGCAGGAAAATTACAGGCAGGAGAACTCTTGTATCTCCAAATTAGTTAATCTCCTTGCTCCTTTGCCTTGGAAGGTGGCAGCTCACCTGGAAATTCAACTTGCCCACTTGCCAGATAATTTCTAGGCTGCTCTACCCACTGCAAACAGCATCCCACTCACTTGAACTTTGATCTGGTGGCTTGGTTCTTATGTTCCTACTTGTGATTGATGTTCTCCAGATCCTATTTCTAGGGCATCAGTTTCATCAAGACTCTCCCACGTTCTGGACGTAGTTTATTTGTACAGAACTCCTCTGATTGCTGTCATTTATAATCACTGCAGCTCGAGAGCCCTTTCCTTAAACCCACAAGCTGTGCTCCTTTCATAAGCTTTAATTATTCATCTGTGATGCTCGTGATAAGACGGGCCATGCTAAACATCCCAGCCCATGCCCTCCAGTGGGGTAAACATGTTTTAGACTTTCAGATGTGTGATGATTTCCCTGGAAAATATGCCATGGAAATGGGCAAAGCACTCTACGAGAGCGGAAGGATGATTTCTGCTGGAATAAATCCTGCACCACAAGGTTCCAGTGGGGATGGCTGCAACAACTGGGGGGTTTTCAGAATTGTCTGAAAGATTTCTCTCTGCACTGAAGGTAACTCAAGGAAAGCATGCAGAACATCAGGCCACTGGTTGAATCAGGCCCCAAACATGCTTTTTAAGGAAGATTTAAGAAAAATTACACCACTGAGCTTGTTGCCAAGGGTAAGGCTAGAGATCTGCAGGTATATATTCTGTTCCCAGTGCTGATCTAGTTCTTTTAACCCTTCTCAACCATCTCAGCATTCCTGTCATTGGTGCTGCAAGCATTAAATTTACTGATGTTTGCAGAGCATGTTGAATTCCTGGGAGTGAGGCTGCTGGAGAGGGCAACTGTATTATGTAGCACAGCACTTGAAATGCACCTGTCACTGTGATATCCAGTAGTAGAGAGCAGAATTATTATTCTGCCCGCTCCCCAGGTCTGTCATAGCCACTTATTTTTCTGACAAAATGTTTTTAAAATCCTGTTAGCTTTACAGAGTTTCTCTAGCTATGGGAGAGTGAGCTGGCATCTATTTCTGCTCATGCATCAGCTGGATTGTCAGTTACATTTTGATTGCACAGTCTTTTAACAATGATAAAGTAAGAAGCCTGATTTTCAGATATCTCTTGAAGTGTGCAGTGCTGGCAGAAGAGAATCCTTCTTTGACTTATAACCTGAGCCAATTTGCTCTGAAATCAGTGACAGCAAGCAAATATGGAACCTTGGTGTGCTGTCAGACATTTTTTACCACCTAAAATGCATGTTGGTATATTAATTTTAGTTTAAAAATAGCAATCCTTAGCTAGGTTTCCCCCCCTTTTTTCCTCTTTCTCCACTTGAAGTCACACCTAAAATTATGGGTTGCCTCATCGCAGCCTATATGCTGAATTTATGCAACATTTTGAGGCTCTGTAGCTTTATCTGATTTGAATCCGTGTGACAACTGTCACATCCAGGGCACAGCCAGGTCACCATGACCAGATGGCAAAGCTCTGCAAGCAGCTGAATCTAAAAGATGAAAGGTGTTTAGACCTCACCCTTGAGTAGGGCCCTCGTGTTGCTCCCTGTATGATTGCTTGGTGACAGAACACAGGGAGATATGCACAGGATGGAGAAATTCTTGGAAAAATCCATGGCTGCTTGGACTGTGTTTGTGTACTTGGCTCAGACTTTGGCCTGAGCTGTCCCAACAGTTTGTTTGGAAGACAGAAGGTCACTGGTCTCAGTTGCCTGGAAATGGTGCTATTTTGGCTCTCCAGGATAGTAAGGGGGGTTGAAATGGCTGTGGAAGAAAAGCAGTGACCACATGAATATACAGAGAGGCCTCTGGAAAGGACCAAGGTGATTGTCCTGAGATCCAGAGCTCTTCAGATTTGTTCTCCCTGGCAAATGCAGTCCAATTCCACTAGATTTTGTCACTGCCCTGTGACATTGTGACCTGCCAGGCTCAGATCTGGATGAGAATTCAAGGAATTATTTTCAGGAGGGCATTTTGAGTTGACTTTGGCTTTTGCTGTCACTGAAATCTGTAGCAACAAACTTACTTCCTGTCAGCAAGAAGCAGTGAATCAGGATATCCTCCAAATACCAGACTCATAGGAGAATGGCTGCATGATGCATGTTGGAGCTGACATTAATCCCCCTTTTGTGGGTTTTTTCCTCTGTTTTGACCTGCCAGAGATGACTCCTTGCAGACCCCAAGGTTGCCATTAATACTTCAGGAGACCTGTTCCCACTCTGCTCTCACCTTGGGTCATGCTGAGAATGGTGGCTCCCTTTAAATGTGCTGTTCCAAGCATTAGCTCAAACATCAGGGCTCCACTGAACCCTAAAGCTCACACAGAGATTTGAGCTTATTATAGTGGCTCAGTTAACAGGGAACAACTTGTCAGGTTGAAATACTCGTTTAAAAAGTTTAAACAAAATAAATCCAGTGTCTCACAGAGTGGGCTATGGCCTTCTGCAAACACCTTTGCTACCAAACCCTTGTTCGGGGGCTGAGCAGAGCAGCAGTTATGGAAAAAACTTCATTTGAACCAAATAGATTCATCTCCCTTCAGCTGAGATTTGCATCTCAGAAAACAAATAACTGAGAAAGGAGAACTGAGTGGAGAGCAGCCTTGGCCTGAGGTGCAGAGCCCAGATGCACATTCAGGGCCCTGGAGATAGGAGGGCAGCTGCAAAGGCTGGACAGCATGGTTTGGTCTGGGCCTGTCCTTTGCAGGAAGCTGGGCAAGCTTCACATTATCTCCATGCAAACACATTAATCATCCCAGCTTCCTCATGAGCTTCATGAACTTTCCATTGACCCCGAACATAGTTTTGAGTTTAATGAGGCCTAAAAAGCAGGAGAGAGTGTCTTGGGATTTGTCAGAACTGCTTTGCGCAGCAAAACAGAGGAGAAGGAAACAAAACAAAACATAGAAAAACAGCCATTAAAGTAGCAACTGAAAGCAGGAAAAGAAAGAAAATTGTGTTGAATTGTGATTGGAAGTGTTCTGTGGGGCCTCTTTAAGTTGCCTAGGAGTGTCACATGCGTGGAGGAAGCCACATATGAGCAGTCCCATTACCATGCAGACAGGGAACAATCAGGCTGTAGCTATTTTTTAATCCTTTTTTTCAGATTCTGAGGGTTGTATTTCAAAATACAGTGAAATTGTCTTTAAGATTTTCTTTTCCTTTTTTAATTTTTTTTTCTTTAAGCACCCCATTACGGATGTTGTCTGTGCCTCATTCTGGACACTAATTATGTGGAAATAATTGCCTAATCTTCAGCGATATTGAGTGTGTGATTAAAAGGCAACCAGCTGAGAGTGGGTGTTGTTGGACTGCTCACAGATTCATCTCTGGATTACAGAGGCTTTGGTGGCAACTTTACAGCAAAAGCTGAGTTGGAGGTTTGGCACTTCCAGCTGGCTTGAACAAACATCCAGCATCTCCTCCGGGGACCTCAGTGGCAGCACTCTGTGTCTGCTTGGTAATAAAACAAATTAGAGTTGTTGGGCAGGCCTTGGAGCAACCTGGTCTATTGGAAGGTGTCCCTGCCCATGGCAGGAAGGTGGAACAAGATGAGCTTTAAGGTCCCGTCCAACCCAAACCATTCTGTGATCCTATAGGGAGTTCAATACCAGACTTGCAGCTCCTGAGTGCACAGGTGCCTCTGCTTTGGTCTGAACATGTCTGTCAGGAACGCTGAGGGCCAGTAGTCTTCTGGCCACCTTTTGCAATCAGAAAAGACCTTTAAGGTCATTAAGTTCAACTGTTGACCCAGCACCACCACCATACTCACCATTAACCATCCCCTTAAGTACCGCATCCACATGTTTTTCAACACTTCCAGGGATGGTGATTCCACCACTGTCCTGGACAGCCTGCTCCAGCTCCCTTCTATGAAGAAATTTTCCCTTATATTCAACCTAAACCTCCCCTGGTGCAACTTGAGGCTGTTTCCTCTTGTCCTGTCACTTGTTTCCTGGGAGCAGAGCCCAACCCCTGCTGGGCTCCAACTGTCTTTGAGGTGGAGGTTGCAGACACAAACCCACCTGCAGACAGGCACTACCACAAACTACATAAAAAAACCAGAGCAAGTTAAGAATATTTTGAAAATATACTTTTAGCTATGCCTTTTAATGTTGGAAATATCTTGAGACTTCTGGATTTCTTATCTTTATCCCTCTGTATTTAGCTTTCCCTTGTTTATTCAGAGGATATGGGGAGCTAGAAACTGTTCAGCAAAAAACCCCACTTACTTTGTTTTTAATTCACTTGATTTCCACTCTTGAAACTTCTGAAGAGATTAGGCAGCACTGATTTTGCTGTGGTAGATTTCACATTTAGAACTTAACTGCTTTATCACATCACTTCGTGCTGCTGCTGAAGCTTTTTTACACCCTCATGTATCTCATTGGATATTCATCCGGATTACTGTTAGATTTTGACGTTTTTCTATTCAGCTACAGGAGATCACATTTCAAATGGCTCCTACTACAGAATTTCCATCTCTGTAATTTCTCCAGGTACTTGTTTTTGATTTTTTTTTTCCATCTCTGGTGCCTTTTGGGGCCAGAAGTCCCTTACCTCACTTAATCAGTGAGTTTAACATCATCCCGTAGGACGTCAACTTTCAGATTTGTCACTGGTTTCCAGGCTGGATCTGTGTGCTCTGAATGTTGTGGTAGGCATTTGTCATTCAAAGACCTTTATGCTTTTAAAAAGTACTTTCTTTTAGCCTCTCAGGATTGTTCTTGTCTCCAGAGAGGATTTTTTGGAAGTTCAAGAAAATCCCTTAGCCTTTGCTTGAGACATCAGTGTGAAAAAACGTGGAGGATTTTTTTTGGACTTACTAAAATTGTTCATCCTTCTTCTGATGTTTTATTCTCAAAAAACCCACTGCACCCTAACGCACTTTATATGCAGCTTCCAAAATAAAGAAAAAAAAAAAAGGAGAAAAAGTTGAGTGAGGAAAATGAAGTTGTTTCAAGAGAAAGTTCTAAGGGCAGAGGTTGTTTCCTGCAAATTTCAATATACCCAGGATATATTTCTCTGATACAAACATGCAATTGAGAACACCTAAGTTAGGCCTGCTTCTCACCATGGTGTTTTTATGAGAGTACGTGATTACATTGGGATATCATTTCCTCACAGCTGGAGGGTGGGAAAGCACAGTCTGTGTGAATTCTGCAGTGCAGTGTTTTCCAGGATCACAGCATTCCAGTGATGGTCTCCACAGCCTTGATGTCTCTGTTTCATCTTAATTTCCAAACTGTGCTGTGTTCTGCAAGCAAGAGCAGATAATTCTGGAACAAAGAAACTGAGGATCAAGTTTTCCCCGTGTTTGAGTGCAGAGCGCTTTCATGGACTTCTCCAAGGCCTTCTTCAGGCATCTGGAAGTGGAAATTGCCTTCAGGCATTAAAATTAACACCTTTTGACTAGGCTAGAACATTCCTTCTCTCTTGGCAGGCTCCATCCTGGTTGCTGTGGGAACCGGCATTTTAATTTCCTGACTTCTGTGTATATCCCGAATTGTAACTGTGATGTTTCCTGTCACTAAGGTAGCTTTGGGGGGTTGCAGGGAATTGAGCCATCAGAAAGCATTTTGTGAAGTGCTTCCTTCCCTCAGAATCACTTGGTTGCATCTCCAAGGGGCATCTCCATGGGGCTTTTTGGAGACCTGCACTTCTCAGGGAGTAACAACAGCCATACAAAAGTAACAGCGAGACATCATTTCATCCTGCCCTTCCTAAGGCAGCTTGAGGCTCCCCCGTGTTGCAAAGTCATGGCGTGCATTCTGCTTCAGTGCTTCACAGCTTTAAGGCTTGTGGTGGTGTCTGACCCTTCTCTCCTGTGGAGTTAAGCTATGACTTCTTGGCCTTTCCTTGTGGATGTGGAGAATGGTTTTTCCATCTTATTCTTTGCAGCATCTCTTTCTGCCTTTGCAAAATGTTGCCAGGTTTCCTTCAATCTCCTCCCCTCAAGGCTGAGCAGCCCCAGGCCTTCCCAGCTTTAATTGTAGGTCACATTCTGTGCTCTCCTCCTCACAGATGTTGCTTCCCTTGGGAGTCTCCAGATGAGCCAGATGCTGCCTGAAGTAGGATTATGTGAAGAACAGTGGAGAGCAGGGGCCCTTTCTTGTGTGTGACACATGTTATTTGTCATTCTGGGGTGGAGTTTGCTCCTTTTTGCAAAACATTCACAACAGTGTTGGTTTGAGCTGAATTCCTGATCCTCTGCAGCCTCTGTATCATGTTCGGCCAAGTACTGCTCTAACTATTTATTCCTTATGCTTCATGGTTCATTGTGCTTCCCTCAGGTTGAAATGCATTGTGTGTCCTTATTGAATTGCATCCCAGTTATTTCACACTATTTTCCCAATTTGCTGAGATTATTTTGATATCTAATACTGTCAAGCAACATACTGGAGAACATTTGGAGGCTTTCAGCCGGGGTCTTGTTGGTGTGACTTTAACAATATGGGAGAGAAAAGGAAGAATATGGACAGATGGTCCCAAGTGACAGAGTTACCACAGCTTAATGTGTTCCTGCTCATCAGCTGAGACATGGTAATGGACCATTTGCATTCTCCTGATCCACTGCATTCACAAATAAATTGCATTTAAATTCCTTCATTGTTGACTGTTAGGGTTCCAAGCTCAGCTTGTGGAATGCTCAGCAGGGTGTCAAGGCCAGAAGCTCTGTTCTGTTCCATACTGAACAGCACAATTAATCCTATTAATTTATTTGGAAGCAAAGGATAGTTTTGTTCCTTTATCTCTGAATTCTGCACTTGCACTTTGGCTTGTGTTAAGGACCAGATCATTTCTGGGAACACGCTTTGTGAGGTGGTGTTTGCTCGTCTGGACTGTTGATAAAACTATGTCAGGGATGAGCAGTTTTATAACCCAAACTCAAATGTGTCTGTTCTGCAAAGCCTGTCCAGAGCAGATCTGCTGAGGGAAAAACACTGTCAAGAGTTACAGGCTGCATCTCTGCTGTGCTGTCATAACACGTCTGCCACAGCACTTTTTGGGAAGTGTGTTTGGAAGATAGAAGGGCACCTTCTTTCTAATAATTTTAACAAAGCATCTCTCCTTTGAATTCTAAGGTGAATTAGCAGTCAGTGCTCATTAACTATTACCTGTGTCTCTTGGAGAACATGGATAATAGTTGCAGGTAGGACATGTGTCTTTGTTTTAATGGGCCTGCTGGGACCTCCCATACTGAATGATGCAAGTCCTCAAGGAGGTATGTGAAGGAGCAATAAACCGTATACAATCAGATTACCTTTAACCACCCTAAAATTAATTTCAAACATCCAGAACAGGAGGCACCATCAGTATTTTGCCCTACCAGTATCACTGCTGTTGTCGTCTGCTTAACCTTCTTGAACTGGTCCTCCCAGAATTGCTCCTTGCTTGTCAAATTACCCATCTCTGTCAGAAGTAATTACCTCTGCATCACCAACATCTGAGCCCCTTTGCCCAAAAACAGAGGAAAACCTCTTTCCACAAGGAGCATTTGAAGCGTGATCACTTTCAATTTTCTGCTGAGCTTTCCACAGCCAACGTAGTCTGACTGCAATAGAGTCTGTGTGTCATGGGAGACAGATTGGATACATGCGGAGAGTGACTTTGCAGTACCTCTGCTGTACCAGGGATTGTGTTCCTGAGGCTCAGTCAAAGCGCTTCCCTCTCTGTGACACTTTCAAATAGAAACAGTTTGATTTGAGCTCCAAGAGGTTTGGAGTCATGCAGTGACAGACCAGTGCCTGTTGTTGGAGGATCATTAAATGATGAAAGATGGTTGGAGAAACTGGGGAAAAGAGGATTAAACTGGGGAACTGCTGCTACGTATTAAATGCTTAAGAATCAGTTGGCAACAAGTGCTTATCATAGGTCTTCTTTCCCCTTCCTGAAGGAGGTAACTATCTGAAGGGGTGTTGCTCTGACAAGCAATTCATTTTTATGCTGAATACCTTTCTTTTCTTTTCAGTGCATAATAAGAATACTGCTAACCTGTTCCCACCAACCTGCTCTCCTCCAGATTCTGCCTTCTTTGCCACATTCCTAAATGAGCATGAGCACTCTTTTTCTGTCTCTCACCCATCACTGGTTCAGGAGAGAGCTGCCACTGCTAGTTCAGTTTGAATGATAGGCTTAAATCTTCAGGGGAAATTGATAGTTGAAAAACATGAACAGTTTGCAATCCAAAAAAGCGATTTCTTTCCCAGCTGGAACATGTTCTGTATTAAATTTGATCATAGCAGCCTAAAAGCCAACACTTCAAGATACTCCTCTGTGGTGCCAGATTTACCTAGAAACTGTACAGGCCATATGTTGACACTGTTGTGTGGTGCAGGTGGAACTGGGATTCATTATCACTTCCCATGAACTCAGAAGGTCACTCCTGTTGACAATGAAAAACAGACTGAGCTGTCTTGTGAGACAGATGTTTGGGTGATTTCCCTAATACCAGTCTTCAAAATTCCTTTCCTTTAGTTAGGAGGCTTGTCCTTTTTTGGCAGATGGATTTTTTCAAGGCTGTATTACCTGTTAGTCTCTGCATGGTGCTGTAGGGTCTGCTTCTTCCCAACCACATGCTCCAGGATTAGTTGCTCTCCGGTTTCTAAGCATCTCTTTCAGGAATGATCAGCACTTTGACCTTTCCTTAGATGGGGGCAAGTGTGACTTCATCTACCCAACAGTGCACAGGACTAGGGTTTGAGTTGATTTAGGTGTGAAGCTTATAGAGTGGTGGTAACCTTGGCATGGTCTTGAGTGATATCCTGCATGGAATTCTAATGGGTCCACTAAATATTTCTTCCAGAACTACAAGAAAATTCATATTCCAGGATCAGGTAATAGATAGTTGGAGAGACTGGTAGCTTCTTGGTGGCGTGCAAAGCAGGACCATCATCCTGTCAGCTTACCAGGGTTAAACATATCAGGAACCATGAAATGAAAGAGATCAGATGTGGCAAGAAAGCTGAAATCAAGGTGGATTTGTGTTTTGGGGTGATGGAAGCTTGTTTGTTGGGATCTGGGGACAGCTGGGCACAGCATGTTACCCTGAGACCTCCGTGGATGGCTGCTCACAGCTGAAGTGGGCAGGAAGGAGGGCCAGTTCTGCCCATGACCTGCTGGAGGCCAAGAGCTCTATGAGGTGGGTTTTCCTGTACCTCAGGAGAGCACATACAGGGTGCAGCGTGTTTAGGGGGTGACTTTTTGACCAATACCTTGAAAAGAGAGTGAGGAAGATTAATATGAAGAAGATAGAAAAACAACCTTGGCTATGAAGTGTTTTCTGATGACGTCCCTGAAGTGTAGTAGGTGCAGTGGTTTATTTGGAAAGCAAAGAAAAATGAGGTTGCTCCAAAGCTAATTTTTTTTTTTTTTAAGTCTGCAACAGAATGTGCTGATAAAAAAAGAAATAGATCTTTTCCAATTCTTGGACTACTTCTTTGTCCCCTTCGTCTCTCTGTTCTGCTGCCTTTTTCAGATGTAATTTGTTTAGTTTACCTTAAATAAAGGGAGTGAAGTTGCTCTGTGTTACAGCTATCAGGTTCACAGACAAAAACCTCAATAAATAAGACACAGTGGCGCAGGGCTGTAGCTCAGGTCGGGTATTTCTGGGTTTGCAGGCTTCATCTGCAGTATGTAGGTACCACTCACAGGCAGCTGAGGGCTGTAATAAGGTGATTGTGAAGACTTAACTGAAAAATTTTCTTCCTTTCTGAAAAGGCGTGTAACACGTTTCCTAGTTTCATTTGGATTTTCTGTTTAACTTGTGTCAGCGGAACAAATAGTCCCAGTCCTGTCCTGGAGACCACTGACAGCTGGGTTGATCCTACTTGCAGTGTGAGCAGATTGAGCTTCACTTGAGAGTATCTGGTGGAACTGGAGTTTATCTTCCAGTGCTGATTCCTGGTGCAAGGTGTCTGTGCTGAAGGACAATTCTGAAAGGAAAATTTAACAAATAAGCTAATGGGAGTGTTTCTGTATGGCCAACAGCACCATTCCAGGGGGAAGATGAATGGCTGGTGCAAGGTGCTTAGGTTATCAGAGACAGATCAGAGGATGGTGGATAAATGAATGTGATCAGTGTAGGTGGTGACACAGCAGCTGACACGGAGACAGGTCTGTGCACAAGGAGCTGTTTGTTTGGTGTCACAGGGGTTGCCTGTGCTTTGCTGTCTGATGACTTTTGTTCTTTGTCTTTCTATAACTGGTGCTGAGCAGAACAGACTAAAACTTTGGTCACTGTTCTGCAGCATTTCCCTGAATAGGGATTTTAATACTTTTTTATTTCTCTGACTAGCAATTTATCTTTATTTAAACCCTCTTTCTTTTCGAACTTGGAGGAAAATGCCTCCTGCCTTTTTGCTGGCAAAAGAAAGTAAGGCACAGAGCGGGCAGGGAGCTCTTGCCTAAGCCCAGATCCTATCTCAGGAGTTCCAGACTCCTAGCCACTCATTCTGCCTGACCCAGAGCGCCCTGCAGAGGGGACTGACTGGCAAATCTTTGCTGCAAGGCAGATTTTTCAAGAAACTGTGCAGTGATTTTCACAGTTTACTCTGTTGCCAATATAATTCTGAGCTGTGTAAAATGTCTCTGTGTAGATTTCTCTCAGAATTCGAGGGTTTGCCACCACCCAGCAGCTGTGCGGTGACGTGGTCCCAGCCAGCTCCCAGGCTTCTCGTGCTAATCTCTGGATAAATGTCAGAAGTTCAGGCTGGTCTCCAAGCACTGTCAATGAGAAAAAGAACCAAAAAGAACAAGAAAAGCATCACTCGGAGATGGTTGCTTTTCAAACTGCTGCTTTAACAAGGCACTGATTTTAGTCAAAGTCAGATCAGTTGTTTGAAGCTTTCAGACAAGCAGAACCAGGCAAAGGGATCTCCGTGTTTTTGGTTCTTCTTTGGCCCTGCGCCACCTGCACCCCAAGAGGTGAAGATAAACAACCAGTAACAACCGGAGTCTTTTATGCCTCGACAGTTAACAAATTCATCATGTTTCATAAAAGCTGCATCCTAATTTTTATTCCAAACAGGATTTCAGCGCTAATTTTTGTTTTGACAAATATGATTTGACATAAGAACAGTGGGAGTCAAGACCTTTCATTTTTGATCTGGGTTTACATTGTGCTGATCTAAATTCCTCCCCCTTCTGCTCTTGCCTTTCAAATTGTAAACTCAGTTATTAAAGTTAGCAAAAAGCCATTTGAAACCCTCTGTTCTGTAGCATTTTAAAAGTCCTGCTGTATGCAAGATTAAGTCTGATATCTTCCTAATGACTTGTGCTGTTCATTTGAAACATTGCACAATGCATTACTGTACAGATCTTTTAAATGGCTTTGTTGAAAATGAAGGATTTGGTTTCTGTTCACTGAGTAACTTCATAAAGGATTGTTTGCCAAATGGCAGGACCAGGCCCCCTGGGTCTGGAACTCTGTGGCATTAAAGAAAATATTCACCAGCCTCTGCTTGCTCCAGTGCTTTTACCCTATGTGAGTGGGTGTGCTGGAGAGGTCAGTTTGGGCTTCCACCCGTCCCTAGGGCAAACCATTCATAGCAATAACAGGGATATGTGATTCTAAACACGGGTGATATGGCACAAAGAACCTTCTAGTGGAAGCTGTCACTGTCCATAGCAGGGCTTTGGAACTGGATGATCTTTAAGGTCCTTTCTAACCCAAATCAGTCTGTAATTCCGTGCTTCTGTGAAAGAAGAATTTTTTTTGAGCCAAACCCTGGCATCAGGGAGGTAGTGCTGGAAAGCTGGTGAAGATACTCCCACCTCCTGCTCCTTGGGAATCCTTGCATCACATCCACCTTTCCAAAGGTCCATCTGGGAACACCCTGAGTTCATACTTGTTCCTCACACCTCAACATCAAAGCTGGTGGAAGGTGAGACAGGGAGACTTAGGGGTGTGATGTGTGGGCCATTGCAGGGTCTCGCCTGAGAGCCCTCCTGCTCCTTGGCTCCCCAGTCATGCAATGTCAGATTCAGGAATGTCTGATGAATTCAAGTGGAGCCATTGCTAAAAGGCATTTCTCCTTCCTCAGGAAAAAGGCTGTTACAGACCCCGCTCTTAGCTACTTGTCTGCTGAATCATCACTTTTATGTTGTTTTTTTTTAAGGCTCTCAAGGGACAGAGTTGCAGCTGGGAGCCCTTTAAGTCTCATATCTGGCCTGGGATACCTGGCCAAGCTGACTATTTTGGGAAGAGGGGATGTGGCACTCTCTGTCCTTCCCATCACTGCTTCTCCACTTTGGAAAAACCAAACATTTGCTAAGCTCTGGAGGCTGGATATGTCCTGGAGTTAGGCCTCTTGTTTAGTTTGGGAGAAGCAGGTGCAGGTCTGTATGCTAGGTCTGGACTTGAACACGTAGATCCCCAGTCTGTAAATACCTCACCCCAAGGAGGTGTTTCATTTTGGGCAAAATTCCTTCCTAAAGCCTAAGTAACTTCCCACAAACAAACAAACAAATTAAAAACAAACAAACAAACAAAACCCACAAAACCCCCCCAAACAAAACAAAACCACACAAACCCAAAAAACCAAAGCAAAAAAAAAAGGCAAAAAACACTCACAGCCACCACCAAACTGGTTTTGAGGAAGGGGTGCTCTTTGACCCTGAAAAGCAATACCCATCAGGTACAGATGGAGCTGGAAAAGCCAGAAGGAAGAGTGAGGGCTGGATTCACCTATGTGAGCTGCCATGGAGGGCATGCAAGAGTGTCCTGTGGGATTCTGGAGAGAGATCTCAAAACCCCAATGTACTGTACTGGGCATCCCTTCTCTTTGGCCTTGCTGCTCTGCATCCTGCTTAATACAAACACTCCGAGGTGGGTGAAGGTAAATGAATTGTGCTTTGTTACCGGTGAGTCACAACTATTGTCTCTTCTCTTGTTAGTGAGTCACTGTCAGCTTGTTGCAGCAGCCTGAAAAGATGCGATAGGGCTTTGTGTCCACAGCAGCTGCATAGGTTGAACTGAAGGGATTACAGGAGGCTGATGCTCCAACAGCCCAAAGGCCTGATAGATTTCCTCTGTTAGGGGCAGCACTTTAGCGTTTGAACTGACAGAGCCAGGGAAGACAAACCATTTTCTGAGCACAGCAAAACCCTCGATCTGTTTTCTGATGCCAAGGAACATATTGAAAATATCCTGAATGCTCTTGCAAGTGCTCTGCAGTCTCTTTGTTTTTCATTTTTCTTTCTTTGTGGTCTGATTCTGTCTCTCTTCCTTCCCTAATTTTTGTCTTTTCCTTCAGTTCCCTGCTCACTCCTGGCTCATGTGGCTGCTGTTAACTCTTCCCAGCACTGTCCATCTCTGCTGGCTGTTGCTGCCTGTGGGTGCAGAGGGTGGAGGCCAAGGTTCTTTAAAACTGAAGCCGTATGAAAAGTTGTGGCTTTCTCTGACATGCCTGTCTGCTGTTCTGTGTTTCTTCCACAGAGACTGAAGGAGAGCTAAACCCGGGATAGTGTCACAGTCTCCTGATAAAAGGCAATTCTTTCATAATAACACTTTGTCTTTTGTTGAATAGGTCATCTTACTTCCTAAAAAATGTTATCCTGGGCCCTTTCTAATACAGGAGCTGGACTTGTGCAGTGTGAGCAATGCCTGGATCAGTATTCTAGCCCAGTATAACCCTTGTTATTGGAATGCAGAGTGTCACAGTTGGATTTCCTATGTGGATTTGGTGGCTCATGAAAGCTTCAGCAAGTCAGGGATAAACTCTTACTGCTGTACTAATGCAGTTTCTTTTGTGTACCTGGTACTGGTGTGTTTGCTTGTCCTGTTTCTGCCTAAATTGGTGGGTTTGATTTGCAGATAATGGGTAGCTAAAAGCAAGTTCACTGACAGAGCAGCAGTTGCGATTGTTACCATAGTTATACTTAGTGCCTGCTTGGTGCTCTGCAGTGCTTTTCAAGCCTTAATTATCCCCTTCATGTTTGGCGGGTGGCAGGGCAGGTAGTCTCATCCTGTGAGAGTCCTCATGGCCTCCCTGTAAACTGTACATGGAGAAGAAACTGCTTTCTGTTCTCCTCCACACTCTGGGATGCTGGGGAAGAGCAGGGCCGTGGAACATGTGCAGATGAGTGACTCTTGTGCTTGTGTCAGGGACCCCCATCTGGTACTCGTAGGTTCGCCACTCACCTGACGTGGAGTTTTTCCCACCCTTCAGCTTGTGATCTGGACCATGTTTCTGTCACTTCTTGGCTCAGAGTCTGTACAGGTTGCTGGGGTCAGAGGAGCCCCAGGCAATGGTGGCAGCTCTTCCCTTCTGCCCTGTGCTCTGGCCGCAGGCTCAGAGAGGGCTATCCCTCACCTGGCACCAGGAGCCTGGCTGGCAGCTTCCTGGTGTCCTGGATTCGACTGGGATAGAGTAGCCTGGTAGACTTTTGTATCTGTTAGTCCCGTTGGTCATTGAGATTGGCATGTGTCTTCCAAAGTGTCCCCCTCTGGCCCAGTGGCACGTTAAACCTCCTAATGAGCCTTTGGAATTGCGTTTTATGAACTCTTGCTGCAAGTGGCTCTAAGGAACCCGTGAGCTATCAGGCAGCAGGGACAGGAGAAGAGGATGAGCTCTTCTTGCTCAGATTATGTATACCAGATCAGAATAAGCTGCTGCGGGCTTTATCTGGGGTTTTTACAGATAGCACTTCGATTAATTCCCATGAAGGCCCTTCTGAAAGTATTGCTTGAAGGGTCTGTTCCTCCAGGCTGGCATTAGAGCACGTTCCTGCTGAGCCATGGGGGCACGGTGTGTCTACAACGCCAGCTCCTTTCCGTGGAGACTCCATTCAGAACCTTTCACAAGCATTCTGTTAATTAATGTAACATTTGTTAGTGCTCTCTGTTGCAGTGTTCACCAGCTCGCCCCTCTGGTTGGATGGGAGCAGGAACAGAGCAGCCTTGTTGCCTACACTCGTATCTCCATTCTTTTTGTGCACAAAAGAGCAAATACGTGGTGGTACTGGCCCTCCTTCAGCTCAAGAAGAGATGAACCGTTGTCTTGCTTCCATGAGCTGCTGCTTCTCCACTCCTGCTGTTCACTCACGAGTGAAACTCCAGGCAGAGGCCCTGCCATTTGCTGTGACAAGAGCTGCCATGAAGTCCTTCAGTTAGAAATGTCCCTAGACAAGCATCCCTGAACTCTACCTGAGGCCCCAGTCCTTCTTACTGGTCCCAGTGGAGGAGGACTATCCCATTCAGGATGACTCTGTGCTCTCACTGGACAGTGTAGGAGCTGGTGTGGATCCCAGAGCTGTGCCAAAGAGACCCACCTTCCCTTTTGGGCATCAGCAAAGAGACTTTGCCTCTCCCGAGTGAGGGGTATCTCCACTCCAAGCCAGTTTTGGAGCAGGACTACGGGGAGCTCTTCATAGCACAGAGAGCCTTAGCTTTGTGGAGACAGGTAGACATGGAGTCCTGCTTAAAAGCCACTGCTTCCATCCTTGTATACTTTCAGGAGTGTTTCTTCTGAGGATTTCTGGGTTTCTACTTTAAAACTCCCTCAGAGTGAGTACAATGAGGCCAAAACCAGCAATTTAGGGAGAAGACTGTCAGCAAGAATCCAAAGTGATGCAGTGGGGTTTGCTTCCTTTTTGTTCTGAAGCTGCTTGCTCCTTATATCCCTCACATGTGCAGGTTTGGAAAGGTGATGACTTTTTAACACCTCTCAAAACAAGCAGCACATCAGGCAGTTATCAGCTCCTTTACAATGGGTGTGTATATATTGTAATGAACATTCTGGGATATGTACAGCACCGTATTTTGACAGCTGAGTATAATCAGAGCTGTTTCACATAGTATCACAAGCTGATGAAGCAAAGTTTGAGCAAGAGGGAAAGAAGATGCACCTGTAGCAAAGAAGTAAGGGGGTCAGGGACCTTCCTGGATGTCCTGGAAAGTGACAGACGCAGCCAAGGCCTGACGCTCAGTTTGCTCTGTGGTTGTGCTGGGGAAGGAGGTGCCTTTTTATTACTCTCATGAGACCAAACTGACATGGCCATTCTGGTATTGCGATAGGCTTTAGGAGCTGCAGGGAAAGTGTAGCAATAAACACACAATATTTAGAATGGAAAAAGTATTGTCAGAAAATGACTTGTGAAGAAGATGAAAAAGCTAACCCAAATGCCTT
>JAWWEU010000023.1:6004465-6042748 GCA_035583155.1 Acropternis orthonyx | reverse complement strand
TTTTTTGGTTGTTTTGGTTTTTGGTTTTTTTTTTTTTTTTTTTTTTTCCCCAATCAGCACGTCTTGTAAAGGCTCTTGCCCAGGGTAGGACCTTCCCAGTGTTCAGCTGCGCATTCCAAATGGGTACATTTGTGGGCACAGGCCATCATGTCAGGGTCTTTTCTGGGATGACCACTGCTGGGCACACCGTGGCGGTGGTAGAAGTAGCTCTTCCTTGGTTTAAGCCTGAGTGGAGTCAGCCAGTCTTGCCTTTCCTTAGGCTGGAGCTGTTCTTGGGAACCTCCTTTCCACACCAGATTAATCCTAGGCCTATTTCACTGATAATAGAAGTTCCTGCCTGTGGCAGGGGGTTTGGAACAAGGTGATCTTTAAGGTCACTTCCAACCCAAACCATTCTATGACTTTATGACTTCAAAACCAACTCAGGTCATTTATTGTCATCGGGTCAGCTGCGCTTTTAATCTTGTATATGAGAACACAGAATTGAGACACTGTACTGCAGGTTTCTTAACTCTTTTCTTGATCCCAAATCCCTCTCCTGCCATTTGGTGGTACTATTTAAAGAAAGGTGTTAATGGAATTATATCCTTTGATTGAAAGCCACAGTTGATTTTTGCTCTTGTATGAGTTCCACAGATTTTGGTTGTTTTGACTGAAGAGGTCTATTAGCACTTGCACTGAGAGAAAAATTGCATTCTAAGTGAAGAAAGGATTCTGGCAAAATCAGAAAATCCCAGGGAAGATAAATGAATAATGTAATTAAAATGCCTTGAGGTTGAAACGTTGTGGAAATTGTAATGTATAGCTTGCTAATCTCATTAGAAAAAATCCTGGTTTAAGTCACCTGGTTGTATTATATGCTGCTAACCCCAGCCTGTTCCTTTTCAGCCCAAAAGGTTGCGAACATTATACTGTAAAAGGCCCTTGTGTTGAGATGAGCTCATTCTTTGTATAAGGCAGTAGCACTGCTTTCCTTCCTTTTCTCTTTGGTCCTTAACTTGCTTAATTTTTCTTTACTGCACTGTGTGTTGCCCTTGAGTCCAGTGCAACCTCTGGGACACCGTGTCTTTGATCAGGATCAGTACCACCTTCTGCAGATTCTGCTTCCTAGTTTTGTTGAACTAATTTGTACCGATACAACCCAGTCAGTGCCAGGGTGAAAGGAGTGTTGTCCATGCTTTATGGGGCTGTGAGTAGCACCCAGAATAAGGCATCCAAATGCTGCAGGAACAGAAATAGTTCTGGAAACCTACCTAAGGGCAGGTTTCTCAAGCAGTTACTAATCTACTGTCCAGTGAGCAGGTAGAATTTCAGGAGATCTCTCATGGTTAGGGAATGTCTGGCTGTTTCCCCAACCAACATTTTTCTGTTTGATTTTCTTTCCTCTCAAGTAATGCCTGTTAACATGAAAATTATTTTGTTGCTGACTGTTTCCCAGCTGGAAAACAATTGGGAAGACTATGGTTCAAATCATATAGATGTAAATCCCATCAACTGCTGTGTGTCACAGACAAAATCCTGTACCTGGCAACACAACTTGAGCCATTGCACTGTGGGTTTTATGAAGGTACCTGTGACAGCAGGGAATTGACAATCCTGCCACTTCACCGTGATGGGCATTTGATATGGCTGCAAAACCAATGAGGAAAAGAAATCATCTCAGTGGAACCTTCTGGATGCAAAATGGCCTTTAAATGAATTAAAGCTGTGAGAGCAGCACTTCCCATCCCGTTCCCTCTGGAGCCCATGCTGCAGTGGGTGTGGAATTTGGCTTTCTCCTTTTGGTGTCAATGTTTTCCCCAGAAGCAGGTTTCTTAAAGGGACCATCAGTGCAACAGATGCTGTGCTCAGACCTGCTGCGTGAGAGAGCAGCCTGCTGGAAATGGTGGGATCTGATCCCCTGATGGGGCCCTGGCACTTACACTCATTGCTTGCATTTTTCTGTTGCTGGTGGTGACTCTAAAGCCTCTTGGAGCTGCAGTGGTGTTATTACTTTGGCTGGTCTTCTGTGGAGTGTTTGAGATCACTTTGAGTTCTCCATTGTATATCTAAAATAACCCACAGAAAAGATTAGACTGTGTTAGTTGGCTTTTCTCTTCATTCACCATGTTGGTTGCAGCCCCAGTTTAGCAGAACACCTTGTTTAGGCGTCAGTTCAACAAAACACTTTGGCACAGCTCCAGCTCTGGAAGAGCTTTTAGATTAATGGCAAGTTGGGAGTGTAAAGAAGAGTATGGAGTTTAAGAACTTGTTTGTGTTTGGTCTGTAATGTTTTTAAAGCATAATCTTGTTCCTATTCAGCAATGGTGGAAGCTGTTGTCATGGTTTAACCCCACACAGCCACTCACTCACCCCCTGCCCTGGTGGGATGGTGGACAGAGTTGGAAGAGTAAAAGTGACAAAACTTGTGAGTTGAGATACAGACAGTTTAACAGGTAAAGCTAAAGCTGAGCACACAAGCAGAGCAAAACAAGGAATTCCTTCACCCTTTCCCATGGGCAGGCAGCCATTGCCAGGACAGCAGGGCTTCATCACGTGTAACAGGGACTTGGGAAGACAAATGCCATCACTCGAAATGTCCCCCTTCCTTCTTCTTCCTCAGCTTTATGTGCTGAGCATGAGGCGTTATGGTCTGGAATGTCCCTTGGGTCAGTTGGGGTCAACTGTCCCTGCTCCATGTCCCCCAGGCCCTTGTGCACTCCCAGCCCGCTCGCTGGTGGGGTGGGTGAGGAGCAGAAAAGGCTTTGGCTCTGTGGGAGCACTGCCCAGCAATAACTAAAACATCCCTGAGTTTTCAACACGGTTTCCAGCACAAATGCAAAACACAGCCCTGTGCTAGCTGCTGTGAAGAAAATTAGTTCTAGCACAGCTAAGCATGTGCTTAAGTGCTTTGCCAAGCGTGGAGGGGATGATTTATACTGGTAAAGTGGAAACTTAGTAGTGTCTGCTTTGCTGCTCACAGCCATGAGCAGGATTTCATAGAACAAGCATGAGCTGCTGTCATGCTCTGCAGTTCAGTTCCCTCAGGCCCTGCACACATCCCTGGGCTCTGTGAAGAGTCAGGCAGGACGAGCAAATGAAGAAAATAAGGGTCTGTGTGTGGGGGGGGTGTTCCAGTTGTTTAGTTGTCTTGCCCACCAAAGCACCCTTGTTCCTCTTGATCATGTATTCCCATGCTCTTGTAGTCTGGCACACTTTCCTCATGTCCAAGCTGGGTGACTGAGTACGAGAAATCATTTTGGTTTAGCTTTATGGTTTAACGCTGCGGCTTTGAGAGGTCCTCAAGGCAGGCAAAAATGAGGTGGCCATGTAAAAACATGCAAAGGAATTCAAAGGCTTATGATGAAAACATCTTCTCCGTAACTGATTTAAAAGAAATCACTGAGAGTGCTGCTGTTGTGCAAGCAGGGTTAGGCTCCTTTGAGGAAGCTGCAAGAGGCTCTTGAAAGCAAACCCTCCCTGCTCTCCGCACGCTGGATTTGCACACGCAGCCAGCCTCACTAAAGTTTTTTCCCAGCTTGCTGACAGGCAGGAAGTTGGGGGATGCAGGCAGCCAGACAGCTTTCCCAGGGGTTTGACTGCCGTGGACAAGTCTGCAAGTCCACACCTGGGAGGGCAGCAAGTCCCAGGTGGCCCTGCAGTGTCCGACCCAACACCGTACAGCTGCTACCTTGGGGTGGGGGTGGAAGGAATGCTCCATTAGGAGCAGAGTAAGTCTCCAGCTGCATAGGCAGGGAGGTCTGCTGGGTCCAGGGAGCTTCCTGTTTAAATAGTTACAGAGTCTGCAGAATTGGTTAAACTGTCAGAAAAAGAATTATAGAGGGTAAAAAAAAAAAAAAAAAAAAAATAAGAGAACCATCCTTCCTGTATCTGTACGTGCATTGTCTAAGTGCTCATTTGGGTTTGGCCAAATGCTTGCTGGTATTTTTCAGTTCACTCTAATGAGTTTTAGGTTAGGGCTTTTGTAATGTAGAATGAGATTAAAGGGTGTGGAACTGTAGCTGTAATACGTAAATGTTAGGAGAGATTATTGTTGTAAGCTACCAGGTCATTTCGCTTCTGCAAGACCATGTCTCTTGTGTTTGGGCAAAAGCAATGCAACTGTTTATTAAAAAATGAGAAAGGTAGATGAGGGAGAGAAAAAAGTCTGGTCTTATTTCAGGCACACAGGATAATCAGACTATTCAGTACAGAACTTAAGGATATAGTTAATTGCTTCCCTGTAAAGCGGTGGGAAATTGGACGTGTTTTAGTGCTTTTGCAGATCTGTCTTCTATTCAGATAATGCCATTTATCCTTTTACCTGTGGTGTGCAGTGCAGGTGTGGTTCTTTCTAGACAACCGAAAATAGCAGCCACAGAAAGAAGCTCAACAAAGCCCCGTTTTGTGAGATACTCACAAAATTCTGAATGTGTGTGCATGTGTAAGATAAGTAAAACACCTTTACGTGAACAGGATTTCCTAAATTTGACATTAGTCTGCATTCTTTCTGTCTGCCACATGATGGAGATAACGATGTAAGATATATAAACAGTGCGCGGGGCTCTCACTTCAGGCAAAGAAGTTTCAACATGGTTTATGGTAGTTGTTCCATTAACGTTGGTTTTGCACTAGCACTGGTGGTGGAAATTTCTCAGTAGTATCTGTGGGATGTTTTGTTTAAAGCAGTGTTTGCTTACGTGTTCTTCTTTGTTTTGGTTTGCTTTTGTTGTTTTTTTTTCCTCCACAAAGGCAAATAAGCAGGAATACCTTTACCAAATAACCAGGGGTAGCGATGCAGCAAGACACCAAAGTCTGTATTTGGTGAAACATTCAAAAGAACTTGCTTAGCTTGCATTAACTGTACTGGGACTTAAAGCTGTAATTAAGTGGTCTCAGTTTGGGCTCAGATACGGCCAAGCGTTGGGCTGTTGTTTAGACTTCTGTAAAAGCAGGGAATTCGCAGTTCACACTTACCAAGTTAAAAAGAGCACAGCCTAGATCCTGCTCTCACCATGACTCTTAGTCTGTGCATGCTGGGAAGGACATGGTAAAACCCAGACGAGCTGACCCTTGTGTTGTACACTAGAACTCTTGCATCTGCTCTCTCCTCTTTTCTTCATCTTGAGCATCAGTCCAGATCCAGAAGCAGCTGAAATCACATGTGCAACATTCCCAGCTATTTCAGTGACCTTCGGATCAGGCCCACGTGCAAACGCAGAGATGGATTTTCTCTTGGAAATTTGTTTCTGTGATACTCAGAAAACTCCTGGCCAGAGATGTATTTAATTTTTATGGTGAGAGTTGCTGTGTTATACTTGTAATCATAATGTAGAAACAAGACATTTGTAACAAAACTGCCATAGGCTGAGATAGATCCAGAAAGGGAGGAACACATGTTTCTTCCCAGTCTGTTAATTTATTTATTTTTTTTGATGGCTGTTACTCTGAGGACAAAAGTTCCTTTGCTGATGTCAGTGCAATTACAGCTGCACTGTTGTCAAGTTTCTTAGTCTGAATATTTGCCAGATGGAGCAATACTCTCACTCCTCTCCATAGATCCACCTGCTTTGTGAATCAAACATGCTCTCCTTGATTCAAATCCTGTGTTCAGTTCTCATCCCCTCACTACAAGAAAGACATTGAGGGGCTGGAGAGTGTCCAGAGAAGGGAACCGAGCTGGAGAAGAGTCTGGAGCACAAGTCTGATGAAGAGCAGTTGAGGGAGGTGGCAGGGCTCAGCCTGGAGAAAAGGAGGCTCAAGGATGAGATTATTGCTTTGTACAACTCCCTGCCAGGAGGGTGTATGCAGGCTGGGGTCAGTCCTTTCTCCCAGGTAACAAGTGACAGAATGAGAACAAATGGCCTCAAGTTGCACCAGGGGAGCTTTAGGATGGATACTAGGAAAAATTTCTTCACCAAAAGAGTCATCACACACTGAACAGGCTGCTCAGGGCAGTGGTGGAGTCGCCATCCCTGGAGATACGTAAATGCTGTGTGGATGTGGCACTCAGGGACGTGGTTTAGCAGTGGGCTTGGCAGTTCTGGGTTAATGGTGGAACTCTATGATCTTAGAGGTCTTTTCCAACCTAAAGATTCTATGATTTTGTGATTCTGTGCTGCTTGTTTAATTCCTTGTGCTGAAGTCCTTGCATCTCCTACCAAATTCTCGTTTGGAGAACTGTTCAGCTCTGTGATGGTGCAAATCTGTCAGTCCAGTGTCTGCCTGTGAATACTTTTAGTTTGCGTAGAGTTTACAAGTTTGTATTTAGAGGCTCTTCCTTGAGAGGTACCTTTCATAAGGCATTTTTGCAATTATACTTACTTTTAAAGTGTTACATGTATGTAAAATGTCCATTAAAATGCTCTCAGATTCAGAGAAGTGACGTGCTGCCCAGACAGCAGCACATAACCATGTGTGTGTGCACCCATGGGTTAATGTGATAACTTCTCCAAATGTTAGAGTTTTTCCTCAGAAGACTTCTTCCAGAAACGCTGCTCTCTATGCTCCTGGGTTCTGCTCTTATGTTTTTTTTTCCTGAGAACAAAGATTAGTCCTTCATGGTCCTAAACTCAATGCATGTGCATGACTTAAAGGCATTACCTACCAATAAATAGGAGATTAGCTGCGGCTTGTGTATTTCCTGATCAGTTCAGGTTTTTTCAGATGGCTCGTTGTTATCCCGTTTCCTTTAACGATGGGACACTTTAATGAGTTTGCCATCTGACATACATCTGCTTCCTGTTAAACAATACCTTCATTCTTCTAGAGCTGCTAAACTCATCTTTTATCCTACATGATTTTTATCTGCGCCTTGAAAACAGCATGTACAAATCAGTGTCAGCATATTCGTTTACTTGCTGAGGATTTTTTTTCATACGTTGTTGAGAATGAATAACGAAACGGGCGTCTCCTTTAGTGCTTATTTGTTGGAAAATGGGAGAACATGGATATTATTTGTGTAATTAGGGACTGGTCAGTCCAGCTCATGTTTGAAATGCAGTAAAATTGACTTTTGTGGCTGGCATTATACCATCTCTAATAGTTATTCTCTTCTCCCAGAAAAGTAAGGGACTGGTTGAGAAAGGGGCTGGGTGTGGAATTTGAGGCTGTTCGTGTTGTTCCTTTGAGGAAAGAGTCTTCAATAGCTCAATGAGGGTCTGTCTCACGCGTGTGCAGAGTTAGGGCTCTGTGATCATCAGGCTCTTTTAAATCAATCCAGCCTGCATTGAGTTTGTGCATCTGCCTCAGTGCCTCTCTTTTTCCCATGTTTTGGGAACACTCAGTCATGCCAGATCTCTGACTGTGCCTTTCCCCTTCGCTGGTCAACGTTGCCCCTCCAGAAAAGTTTTGTTTTTTTCTTTTATTCCCTTTCCTTTTCTTTTTTAAGCACAAAGCCACTTTCTAGTAGAGGGAAAACTGGATAGAATTTTCCTTGTATTTATCTTTTCTACATAATGTTCCTTATATATTGGTTTTAGAATGAGTATGTGGCGCTGTTTAAAACAAAATTCTGTTGGATGTGAAGTCCTGCCACACTGGTCCAAAGCACATCTGTGAAAATGGCTTGTAACCAAATTAAGCAACCCTGTGGGGCACAGAATGTTTTGTCTCAGACAGGAATTTAGTTCCAAACATTCACATATGCCAGGTGACAAGTGGAAATACTTCAGGGTCAGAGCTGGGGAAACAGAGGAAGGAAGGTGCAAATATTTATTTGAGGCTTACTGGATGCCTGAACCAGAATAATGAGTATAATTCAGGAATTTTATATTTCTTCTCATTTATATCTTGCAGTTGTCTCCCAGTTCACAGAGGATTAATGTTATTTGCTTGAAAGTGAGGGAATGGCTGATTACCTCAGGTGGCTGCTGGTACATGGTCTGAAACCTTTGTTTTAATTATACTCTTGGCATTGTTGAGATCAGTGTTTCTACCAACCTTTGCCTCTGGCAGTGCTGCAGAGCCACGTGTTCAACACCAAAGAGTTGTGAAAAGTTGTTTGTTGCAAATGCAACTCGATAGTTTTCCCTGTGATGGCCCTGCCAGGGGTTTCACCTCTCTTTGGCTTTGTGCAGTCTTGTAGGAAGGTGCTGTGTGGTCTTTCACTGTTTTCTTTAAGGAACGAAGCCAAGAGATCTTCCCTGGTCATTGCTATGCCAGTGTTGTCATACTTCCCTGGACAGTTTTGTTTCTAATGGCATCAGTATTTACTAACAAAGCTCTCCATCATTCCTTTAACATACCAACCTGTCCTTTCCCCGCACTCCCACCTTCCATCTCAGACCTGCAGGAACACGGCTGATGGCTTTGACAGTCTTTCATTCATGTTAAGATTGTAAATTAACTTCATTAGGTTCCTTGTGGAGTCTGCAATTTATCAAGGAGGATCTAGGAGACTATTAATTGAAGCTTTGCAAGAAAAGAAGTCTGCTGTGTCAGCTTTGGGGTATCCCATAGACAATGAGTCCTCTACACCTTCACCTTCAGTCAGGTCTTCATGATGATGGCTGTTGCTGACATGACATTACCCCATTTCATGCTATCTTTTCAAATCCCGTCCTGGGGAAAGTATCTTTATAGCTGGAATATCAGTTTATCATCATTCAGATGTATTGGGCAAGTGTCTGAAGAATTTTAGGAGGACAGGATGCTGAATGAAATTTACTGTGATTATTAACAGAAATGTTTAACTCCAGTGGGCTGGCAGGATTGTTTTATTCTGTTGTAAACTTATTTTAAAAACTCCTATCTTTTATAAAGAAGACGGTTTATAAAAAAAAAGTGAATGTAAAAGGGACTTAGGTAAAGGGAAGATTGTTCTCCCGAAATTAGCTGTTTATGTATTCTTGGAAAGCAGTGTATTTTTTATGATATTCAAAAGTGGTTTATTAGACTTTTCTCTGTAATTACAATGGAGAAGGCATTGTTTGGCACCCCAGCTCAGACACTGTGTGCAGTGCTCCTCAAAAATACAGACCTGGACAGTGGTGGCACCTCTGTCCTTGGGACAGCGAGTGCAGGTGATGAGTTAGGTGCAAGTTTGACCCTGTGATGACTGCAGTATGTTCTCCCTGAAGTGAACAGATGTTCTTGCTGTTGGCCTTTGTGATGTTCATACTCTTAAAAATCTTCTCCATAACTGTTCTCCCTTTGCTGTTAATGTAAGGAACAGTGGAGGGATGGGGGACAGCAGTTTCAGGGGTGGAGATGCAGTTTCAGGGACACTGAGAAAGCTCTTACAAGGTGAGCCTGTTCTTCCTCCCGCTGTTTATGCCAATCTCTCCTTCAGTATTTACTCTAACATTTGTAAAAACAGATAAGTCTTCTGGAGAGCAAAGCCTGCTGAACTGGAGACAGGGAAAACCTGAATAAACAAACATGTGCCACAGATTAGTAAGAACATCTGTAGGTTTTATATTGTTTTGAGAACACATACCACAGTTTTTCATTTCTTATGCTTTTTTAGTTTCTCCCTTTGTTTCTGTCTCTCTCTTCTTTTTAAATATATTGCTAATAAAGGTTGGAGGTAGAAAGCACAGCTGGACTCTGCATGACATGCCACTGTTTAATTTCTAGCTTGGAGGATGAGAAGAAGAGTAGTTTTATTGTATCCTAGAAGAGAATAAAGCCACATGCAAATTCCAGCCATGGACATCTGTTTCCTCTTTGTGCGAAAGAATTCTCATATTTGGAAGGGAATCCCAGTTGTGAAGGGGCTGATGAGGTTTTGGTTTTTTTTCTTTTGGTTCTTCCCCCCCTCTTTGCCACTCCTTCAGCATTCTGCTCTTGCTCCCTGGCTGCTGTTTTCCTGGGACGATGTCAGCTTGCAGTTTAGCATCAGATATCAAATGGGTGAATCTTGAGTTGCTTTAAAAGGTTGTGTTATAGTTACAAAGAGTATTATCAAGTTCCTCCTTAAATTTCTTCTATTTAATCAAACAGTATTTGATAGGAGTATTTGCTCTGTCATCAATTTTCAGTACTTACAGGTTTTATTTTTCTTTAGAAGCAAGATGTGTTTATCTTTTGCTCTGGCTGTGAAATGCAACTATTTCTAAAAGTAACTCAATAACAATAATCTTTTGAAATCCTTTTGTATAAGGGGAATTAAGTAGAGCTGTAGAAATAAGAATCTGCAAAATTCATTATCCTAAGTTAGGCATCAGGTGCTAAGGACTACAGGGACCAGAGTAAATGATAATTTCACTAACCTATAAAGCATTTTAGAATAATGATTTGCAGCTGTCTGGGGGCTTTAAACTTGTCCTTTGTGTGTGTGTGTAGGGATTGACTTTGTTGAGCAAACAGCACAGTTATATAACATTAGGCCAGACTTGAGAACTGGTACTCTGTGTCTATTTCATATTAATGTCAAATGAGGGGTTGGTGGAGCTTGCCAGGGTTTCATATTTGCTGGCAGCAAGTTACCCACATGTGTGGACCACATTTTTATTGTTGCCTTAGCCTATTTCAGGCATAAATATCGCTGCCTAGCAGGGTGTGATTCTCTTCATTGCTGAAGAGCTTTTCTTTTAAGAAGCAAAATACGAAAAGCAATGAAACGCTCTAAGTATTCAAATTAAGAAGTGTCCCCAGACTGCGAGATTCTTGTCATGTCTGTTATGGAAGAGAAGGAAAGGGCAATAAGCCATCTAAAGGCTCCCCTTGCAGAGCTATTTCTTTTTGCATGTATTAATCCTGCTTTTGGGTGTGGGCTGTTTAGTCTGGTCTCTTAGGGAAGCAAGGCTTATGCAAGCAGGGTGTATGCACACATGAACACACAGCAGCCCTTCCACATCTTGACCACGGAAACGTGGCGGAAGGGCAGAGGCTGCAAAGATAAATAGAAGCGCCTACAAGTTTACTGAAAATATGTGTGATTGAGAGGTTTGAGAGAAGGCTTGTAATAGGAATGTTCAACAATGGCTGTGGAACAGATCTTGAGAAGAAATGTGATGGAGGTCCCTGTTGTGGGAAGATTGCTGAACGCGGCTTGGAAATTATTTGGCTTCAGAGAATCTGATGGCAAAAACCAAGTCCGCAGGAAGCCAGGCTCTCTTTCATTCCAGTCCCCATGAAATTGCTTGTGTGGGTTTGGTTTTTAAGTCAGGATGTTGTCAAACAGGCTCCAAAGGGCAACTGTAAGAAATGTAGGGCATCTCACTGGGACCACCTTAGTGCAGCAAAGGTGCCGCTGCTCTGCTTGTTGTTCGTGCTGCTTCCTAATTTCTTTGGGGTTTGCAAGTTTCAAAACTCTGTTAAAGTGTGACTTAAGAATGTTTAGGCCCTTGACCTGCAGCCATCCTGGAGAGGAGGGAGCCCAGTGGCTCTGCAGATCTCACTGACACACATCCAGAATCTTTCCAGGTGTTTTGGGGGGTGCAGGGAAAGGTGAAACCCATAATCCCCATCCAGCTCTGAGCCTGCTGAGCAGGACATGGAAAGCAAACACCACTAACCCTGAGAATCGAACAGCAGTCGTGAACAAATTTCCTCTTTGATTGAAAAGCTTCTAGCTAGGGGAGATAAAAAGGGGGTTGTGTCAAAAGCTTCCCTTGTTGTCTTATTAACAGCTGCGTAATTTTGCCACTCATTTGCGAGCATTAAAAAGCAAAACTTGGAGACCATATTTGAAAGCTTGTTTTGTTTGGTGTACAGCTGGATACAGAGCATTTCCTTTTCTCTCTTTTAACAGATTTGAAGCAAATGTAGTGGTTATTGTTTCATTTTTTCCTTTTTTTTTTTTTTTTTTTTTTTTGCCTAGATAATAGAAGATTATGTTGCTTTTCATTTTATACTGCAAAGAAATCATGCCGTATAACTCCAATTCAGTGATGCAGTAGCATGTGGAGGGTATATATCTCTTCTCATAAATATATTACCACACATTACTGTCAAATAGCTGGACTTTTTCACCCAGTATTAAAAATGAAATTTAATTGCTACACTAGACTTTCAGGACTTTGATAAATAAGAACCATGTTTGACCTTTATTGTGGGGCTCTGAGATGCCACCAGGGATATTGCTCATTGCCCAAGATGACAAACTTCCTCTGAGATTTCAGTTTGTCAGCTCGATGTACAGCAGTGACATTGATTTCTTCTCACTGCCATTTCCTGCCTGAATAGATAACAAATTTTCTGTGGCAGGTGTCTGTCAAGTTTAGTTTTGCCTGGCAGATTAACTTAATAGACTCATTTATTAATCATTAGTTGCAACACAGTGAGGCAGACAATACTCTTTAACTCTTGTGGCGTTGCATAGATGTACCCTTTCACATCCTTTGTGTAGCTTGAATTTGGGTTTAATAAGCTATTCATATCTCTAGTGAATTTTTTTAACCTGACATTACTCAGAGCAAAGATAACTGCGTGAGTTAAGCGTGATCCATTTTGAGTATCTACTCCTTTTCATGGGTGCATTAGTACTTTCTGAGACAAATAATTTGAGGCATGAACTGCAGATTCAGGCTAAACAAGGGAAAACTAACCCAACATGCATTGTGTTTGGGGTAAAAGAAAGGTAAAATAGAAGAAAATAGATACTTGGAAGAAGATTTGAACCTGGGCTTTGACTGGCTGTCAAAGAGGAGGAGATAACTGCAGAAGCTTTAGGAAGGGGCAGAGTAGACCTGCAGATACAGCTGAAGGGCAATTCTAGGAGAAGGTAGTGTTTTCCCTAGGGACTCCTTTCTCCAAGATGTCTGGAGATAGATACTCAGCCTGGAGATAGCAAAGGCAGGGTTGGTACCAGAGGTGAGTATCGGACAGGACGTCTCAGAGTGGTGAAGGACAAGAAAAAATTTACTGGAAAATTTTGAGGATGGAGAAACTGTAAGAGAAGGCATAACCTTGTAAAGTGATGTCTCTTGTTGCAAAGAATCACTCTATTCATGATGAGAACTGACTCAACCCGTTAGCCCTGCACAGCCCCAGAGCTGATGGAAATGTGTTTCCTTTTTTCCCCTGTGTGTTAAGAGACTTGATCAGGAAGGGTTTATCAGGGCAAGATCTGTTAAAGGACCTGGAAGTGCACAGGCACTGCTGGGGACACATGACAGTGGGAATGAGCTGAGACAGAGACACAGGCTGTTGCTGGACAGAAGAACCTCAAATTATGGGCAATGAGTACCACCAAGTTTCTCCCTTGAGTTTTAGTTGGGTTGTGGGAGCTCCTCCCAACCTGCTTTTGATTCTCAAGGGAGCTTGTTCATGGGAAATCACCAGGAGATGTTCAGGACAGTTTCTGCAGCTGATGCCCAACTGCAAAGCCCTGGTTGGAGCACAACAGTTTTCAGCTCAGCATCTGTGAGAGTGTGCATTGCTGACGATGTGTTTTTGCCAAGCTGTGTTCCTGGCCTTGGGAACGCGTTTCTTGAACCATCCTTATGGCTTTCTTGGCTGAGTGTCAAACCAAGAATGTCCCTGCACTAGATCACACTGCTTATTGCTCTTCTAGGCCACCCTGGTAACAATACATTAACCTCTCAGCAGGGAACGTGATAAACAAAGTAAAACTGCTTTAGTGAAACCAGTCATTTAATGGCAGCGCACATAAAGTGTCCGTAAAGATTTGTAAGTGTAATAAGCTGCAGTTCACTGGGGGAACAATAACTGTTCCTAATTTAGCCAGTTGAGGAACATGCCAACCCAATTTGCTTTTGTAACATTATGTTGCCTTTTTTTTTCTTTTTTTTTTTTTTCTTTTCCTTTTCCCACCTCTCCAGATTCCTTTCTCTCTGGTACAGTTTCCCCTCTGGGAGTCCTTAAAGGTAAGTCCTCTTTAGTGATGGAAATATAAGTTAAACCTTTTGCAAAGGCTTTCTGTGGTAACTTGTGTAACTTGATTATCACAATTATGGGCATGTCCAAGAATCAGTAAGTACATGCCATACCTGTGCATGTGAAGATCATTTACCTGAATATCTGAAAAATAGAAGGGAATATCTAACCACTGATCTGTGGCTTGCAGGCTAAATTTTACTACCAACATGCCAGAAATCTTACCTTCTGCTTTAACTTTTTTTACTACTTAAAAGGAGGGGGAACCATCTTGTGTTGTGTGAGTTCTGTTTTTAAATTTTCATGTTTTTGAATGTTTTGCTCTTCAAGGTAAGAGGAAATTGTGAATGATACAGAGAAGGCTTTTTGAGCCTGAGTTTTGTACACATGGAAAGACTTTCAGTGCATCGCTGAAAAGCTATTTTGATTGGCTGTGAATATTTTATTTAAAAGTCGTTTAAAGAAGGTGTCAAGGGGTGATGTTTTAATAGTGCAGTTGTTTGGAATGATGTGCTGTTCTCCCACCAACTGGTTGCTTTGTTTATCATGGTCAGAGTCAGGGTCTAGATTTTTGAGCAGAGGGTTGGATTTGAAGACACGGAATTTCTCGCTCCCTCTGTTTTTCCTAGAACTCACCGCAGAAGATGGAGGAAAGGTTTTTTCAGGTGCTTCAAGATCCTGGGTTGGAAGCACTGAGAGTTATTGCAGATCATTAAAAGCATTGTCGCAAAATATAATATTTATAAGAGAGGAACTGGAGAGAGAAACTTGCTTTGTGTTAAGGGTGCTGGACTTCAGAGCAAGCTCAGCACGGAGACCCAAACTTGGTGCTTGTGTGTTGGGCTGGGACAATAGCTTGCCCTCTCTCTGTGTTGTAGCTCGGGCTGGGGGCAACAAGCCCACAGTGTGAATGTTTGCACGTAGGGGCTTCGGGGAGTCCAGCGGAGAGGGGAGTCCTCAGACAGGAAGAGCATGAAATACATCAAGAGCCTTCACAGAACTGAGCTGTGTTTGCAGAGGGTTCTCTAGGTGCTTGGTGAACTTGGCTTGCTGTGGTGTCTGGGTATCATCCCATTGCACAGGGCAGCTTGAGCTGCCTTATTAGGAATCTGTTTCCCTGCCAGTGTCTAGGAGTGGCTTTCTGTAAACTCTTCACCAGCAATACTGGCCTGACCTGCTCATAGTTACTGCAGCAGCCGTGTTTGGGAGCAAGAGGTGGCAGTGCTTAAAGACAAAAAGTGCAGTGTTCTTGCCAAAACCGCATACACCAGCAACGTCATGTAGCTGGTTTCAGCATGTAAAGTTGTTTTAATGAATATCCACGTAGCTGTGACAATAAAATGTGTTGTTTACGTGACAGGCTTTAAAGAAGACAGTTTGAATTTAACAAGCTACAGGAGTGAGTCACTTAGCATGAGGCATCATGTTTAATCTAAAGAGGTCAGTGCAGATCTGAAAAGAAACAAAACTGTGCCAGTTTGTTCCACAAACCTGTTGCAATATATTCTTCTACTGGGGAACCAAGAGTAGGAAACTGCAAAAAGCAGCCTGGCATGCTCCAGTCACTTTGGCTTAGCACAGGGAGAGAGCTCAGGGCTTGTCATGGTCAAAGCCAGGCAGTGAAAGCAGAATATGTTTTGTTTATCTGAATGAAGCTCTTAAAAAATTGTCAGTGCAACAAATGACAAAACTCATTATGGTCCCATCAACCGGCTTGATGTGGCCAGCGGCATCAATGAGAGTATGGCTCAGGGTAGAGCTTCTCATGGGTTCACGAAGGGAGGGTGAAGAGACAGTAATTACAAAGGACTAGGAATGCAAAGGACAAGAGAAAAATGGCACAAAGCCTGAACAGAAGAGAGTTATTGAGATGATGCCTGAGGGACCACTCTGCACTGCATTAATGGGATTACTTGAGAAAGTAACTGCAGGAGCAGTTGTGTATGATGCATGTGGGCCATCTCACAGAGGAGAACAGAACAAGTGCTGTGGCTGTGTCATTTTTAAACCCATTAGTACAAAGTTTCATAAGCTGATGGAAGGTAGATTCAGTCTTATAATTCCCTGAACAAGCTAATCGTCGTAAAAATGAGGAAAAATATATCTTCCACTATGAAAGGACAGTTAGTGAGGCACATGGAGGGAAGAGTTTCCTTTTCCTTCAGATATGTGCTGGCTGCAGCCAGCAATGGAGTGTTAAGCTTAGAGAAGCCTAATAAAGGCTTGTCCTAGGTAGCAAATTGGATGTTTCTATATCCCATTTTCTCTGTCTGCTTTGCTTCAAACTGCTCTAGTTATTCCTTATGCTTCCAGCATGCTTTACCGCATAATTTACATGCACAGTTTTCTCTTGCCTGTGAATGTGGGCCAGCTGTCTTATGTGAGAGTAAACTTGCATATCACGCACTAAACTAAGTTAGAAGAAGAGAGAGCATTGTGTAGATTACTGAACTATAAGGTTACGTTTGCTGTGTGTGCTGGCAAAGGGGGTATTGCATAATTAGCAAGAAACAGATACTGCTTCAAATATAAGTCTTACTGCCAGTGACTCAGGTGAACCTACAAGTTAGGAACAGTTAATAGGCTTCTTTCTTAGTTCACAATGACTGAAGAAACAATAGTAAAGAAATTATGGTGGTTTTAATTAAAAAAAAAAAAAAACGCAAAAACCTCCTTTGTTTCTTGTAGGTAGAGCCACCTGTAAGGTGTGCTTAATGTCCTTTCTCTTCCCAGTTCTCCATTTTTCCATATTTTATTTGAGGTATAGATTAGTGATATAAACCAAAAGGGAGAAGGAAACTGCTATGGTGTATCACATTTCAGGACAGACATTATAATTCTCTACAAGGTGAGTTAGAGTAACACTTCTCTGTCCTTTTAGTCCAAGCCTTAAAGCTGAAATTGAATTTTCCTCAGAGTTCAGGAAGAGAAGGGGTTTTTCAAATCTCATTCACTCTCTGCTACACCAACCCTCAGAGGAGCACCATGGTTGAATACCACTGTGAGAGTTTGATCAGGTTTAGGTTCTTTTATGTGGGGCTAATGCTTCTGATCCCATCTCAAAACCAGCTGGCCATGAAGAAAGGCAACAGAGCGCAGATGTAGTGAGCTTCCCGAACGCCAGCCAAGCACTGTGCCTCCCATATTAGTTCAGGTTTTGGAATAATGTTGTAAGAGACAGCTCCCTTGTATGCTGCCCTGGAATTTCCAGGGTGCCTCTGTAACTTGCTTTGGAAAGCTTATATGTATGTTCTTCATTGTGGGAATTTCACATTGTGGGCTGTGTATTTGGCATGAAATTGTTGTGGGTTACACGGAGTCTGGTGCAGCTCTTGGTTTCCCCCTCTGCCAGGGCTGTGCAGTCCCTGCTCAGATGGCTACAGACAGCACTGGGGAGCCCAGCCCTGCTTTCTGTTCTGTTCAGGCATTTTATTCAGCACTTGTAATCATCATATCTGAGTTCCTACCAGCAGCACATAAGTGATTTATCATTTGCTTGGTGTTTTAATCCATAATTCTTCGCTTTGAGACATAACTGAGGGGAAAAAAAGATAGCTTTAATTTCTTCCATGAGGGTATTCCAGAAATACAGGGCATCAGGTTTTTCCTCAATAAAATAGAGTTTTAAAACCCTACAGAACATCAAGAGCCTCTGGTTAGGCTTGAGTTCAGGAACATCTTGTCAAAAATGCCTGTTTCTTATGGCTCACTGGAAATGGTCAGCTCCCTCAAAGAACAGTGCTGTGTGTAAGATAAACCCGTCTCAGGTGAAACAAGACTCAGCCCTCTTGGGTTTTATATTTCTGCATGTTGGCTGCGCTTCAGAGCCTGGGAGAGTTACTCAAATGCAGCTGTACATGGAGAATGGTCTCTTTATAGACCAAATGTATTGTATGTCTGGAGAAAAGGCTTTGGTGAGGAGGGAAGGAACGGGCGGAACAGGAGGACGCAGGTCTCAAATGAGTAGGCTTGAAAAACAAGGGGTTTTTTGTTTGTTTAGTTGGTGGATTTTTCTAAGGAAAACAAACCTACTATCCTGGGAACCCTTTGTCTCTTTCATTAGACATGTCTGATTATAAGATGAGACACTTGGATATTGCTAAGACAGTGTAACATCAGGGTCAGCCAGTCCTGCCCCTGCACACCCAGCCTCTCTGGGAAGGCTGGCACAGACTGTGCTGCTCCACTGGCCCAGGAGCTGCAAAGAAAGATAAAAATCTCGAACTGACCATGCTCCAGGTGAGGTCTGGCTTTTCTGGCACTCAGTGGGGCTAGGGTTTCCCTCTTTGTCTCAGTGCTGAGCAAAACTTAAAGCTCTTAGACTTTGTGCAGCTCTCGTGAGCCCACAAGTTTTTTGTCACTGGCTTTTAGCAATAAAATAATCTTCTCAAATCTGTAGGTCTTACAAAAAGAGACATTTGGCTGGACTTCAGAGGCAATAGCTGAAGAAAGGGAGCTGAGATACATGTGCAAATCTCCGTGTGGACTGCAGTGGTAGTGCCATAAGATGCTGAACAAGGAGAGGAAGGAGTGCTTTGGTGGCTTCAGGAGAAGAGGATGAGTGCACATGGGCACATTTCCACCCTGTGAAATACGTGGGGCATTGTAGTAAAGAGGATGGGGAGAGTCCAGGTGTTCCCTTGTGAGGTTGAGCAGGATGTGAAAATGGGTTGGGTCAGAAGTTCCCTGGGTTGGTTCAAAACTGGTTTCTGCCCACAGGGTGGAGGGCAGGTTTGGGTTTGGTTTTAGGTCCCTTGTTTTCTGTTCAGGTTATTTGTCACCCCAGGCACAAGGCATTTTTATTGAGGGGAAATCTGCTGGTGGGCTGAGGTACAGATCTACATGAGGGCATTGATACACATATTGGTTTGCTCGGTTCTCTTGGTTTCCCCCTCCAGAGAGCTCAACTTCTGGGGCCTGGGACAGGTAGTATAGGATGTGGACAAACTGGTTTGAGGGTGGGCTCAGCCTCACTCTTACTGGTCAATGCAGTTATATTTTGAGACATATCTTGAAGCTCAGTGGCTGACTGTGGAGAGTGAAGACTCTAATCTTGGTTGGAGCTCATTGCACCTGATTTTTAAAGTTAATAAGAATGAAAAGTTTACAGAATACTTCTGCCCAGGCAGCTGGGCTTCTCAGCAGTAATACGTGTTTATAACTCCACCATTGAAACAATAAACCACATGCTATTTCCCTCCTAAAATTTACAGTCAAATCTGTTGCTGTTTAACAGGGCAAGTAGAAAATAGAGGAATGTAGCCAAAGTGGGCCTTAAATGGCTCTTTCCCTACTCTATGGGTAGGTGACCATTTCCCTTTTTTCCTGGAGAAGCAGTCTAATGTTTCTTTTCTCTGTGCTCAGCTGCATATAAGTCAAGAGTAAATGAAACCCAGGCTCGGCTTTAAACCCATTTCCTTGCAGGCAGTGTGGTAAGTGTTCTACCATACCTTGCTCCCTCTTTGAGTAAGGGTTGGGCTGATTTAGGGATTAAGTCCTAATGGTTAAATAACGCTGATGTGTCTGCCATTTGCTCGGGTGCTGTATCAGGAAAACAGATTTCCACGGGGGTTTGGGGGCGTGATGTAACGTGCAGCGTGTGCATGCCATTAGCATAACGGCTGCATTTTTCTCACAAAAGGAACAATGCACCCAACAGCTGTTCAGCAAACAGCCCTCCCTTTATTAGGGGCACAATAAGTGTCATTCAGGCAGTCTTGAGGCACAGTCGAAGGAATGCTGCACACCATCTGCACCAAAGGCAAAGAAACAAATGCAACCCTCACTCACAGCCACTGCAGGCACATTTGGGAAAGTCAGATGGCCTTGGGTCATCAATGCAGCATTTAAAACAGCCAGAGGAAACCAGTCTGGAGATACAGAGGCAGATTGTGATGCTCTTGGTCGTGCCTAGGCCACAAGTGGGTCTCTAGAAGTTGCTGAGCTTTCCGATGACATCTGGAGATGTTTGGTAGAATGTTGAAGTAATCAGCATGAAGGGCTCACGGTTCAATTTTGGACACTTGCTTCTTGCTGAAGAAACCTTAAAAACCACACGTAGTTCTTCCATGTAATTTATTCACACAAGCCCATGAAGCACAGTATTATTAGCAGGTAGTAGCAGTGCAGATGTTCAAGGAAAACTGTCTGAACTTTGAAGTGATTTTTCAGAAGTGCATTTTCCTCCCCAGACACATATATGGCCCTTTGTGCCATGGAAACTGAGTGTAGCTGTTCTGCCTTGCCATGGGAACACTGTTTTGAAGACATTTTCTTTAACCAGGCTTTTAGCACATCCATTTTGATTTACATCCAAATGGGTCACAGACATCAATGCAGCATTATATGGGCAGAAAAAGGGAATGAAATGCTTTTAAGATGAAAAATATGCTCTTGCATGTAGGCCAACTTTTGTTCTCTTTCAATTTATCTAGGATTTGGGTGGGTTTAATTCTAGGACCAAATTCAGTACTGGCATAAGTGAGCACAACTCTATTAGTGCAAATGGAGTCTCAACATTTATGTCAACAGTGAACTTAGATCATTGAATTTTTCCCATGTTTGGGCTTGCATGTTTCCTGCAAGATAATATACACATGTACTTGCACATATGCTGCACATATGCACATAAAAATTCACTGGGGAGGATGTTTGGCTCTGTGCTCCGCGTTTGACTTTATGTATAGAAACTGCAGTGAGCCTATGAATGTTTTGCTTGTCCTGTAGCTAATGTGCCATGCATCTGTAAGGATCAGCCATGCAGAATGCCACGTTGCAGGTAAAATCCCTTGTAGAGCAAAGGCAAACATGAAAATTGCTTTTCTTCCCTCGGTGTGCAGGGCTGCACATGCACACAGATCCTTGTGATTAGTTTGTACAGAGTTTTCTCCCCCCGTGTTGTCATGAGGTTGAACACTGTCTTGAACAGAGGGATTTGTAGCAATACTAGAGATGCTTATCATTGGAGTGAATTGTAATATTTACTCAGCTGCAGGCCTCAAGTTGGGTGTACGAGGTCTGCTTGCCTCTTAGTGCCTAAAGAATAGCGAGGCCAAGGCAGAGATGTCTCATTCTCTGTGGTGCTTCCTGCAGCATTTGTGGTGTTGGGCTGGTCATCAGGTTTGAGAGGTGTGAGTGTTGCATTTTCCCCTGGATTGCCACTGCTTAGATGTGCTGAATAGAGACCAAAACCTGGCTGCATTGGGAGCACAAAGCTGACAGCTGATTTCTGCCCCTAACTTCTACCATAAATGTACAACAAAGGTGACAGGCACACACACAGGTGAGGAGTTGTGTGCACTAGTCAAAGGTTATTGGCCATGTGGAGGCCACGTGTCCACGGCATGTGAGGAGTTCACATTTGTGGGCACCATAGACTTCCCCCCTTTATTTAAAGGCAGCAGTTATATTTGCCTTTTCTGCTTATTTTCAGGTTGGAAGGCCTTTGGTATATCCTAAGAGTGACATTTCCAATGCTCCCTCGGCCCAACAAAATGCGTTCTCAGTATCAAAAGAGCTAAATAACATTTGTGGTGAGAATTATAGGACACTGGCCTATGGAACAGTGTGAAATGGGATCTCTAGGAAGAAAAGTAAGACTCTGCCCACATAAAAAACTTGACCCTTCTCTGTGAACATTATCCCTGTGAATAATTGGAAATCTGCATTCAGGCTGCCTGCTGTGTCCCATCCCCCTGAGGCCACACCCGCTGTATTGCTTTACATGGTGCAGCAATGCACAGTGAGATTTACATACATATCACATAAAAGTGTTTACAAAAAAAAATTAGCATGTGATTGAGCTGGGAAGCTGCAGAGGGCCCCAACTGTACGAGTTTCCATGTGCTTCAGCCAGAAGATTTATTTCCAATTTGTTATTCATAAGGGAAGAGCGAGAGATTGGGATGGGGTCCTTTGAAGTGGAAAACAAAGTCTTCTATTCAGCCTTCAGCTTAATAGAATACACATGACACAGGCTTGGCATGGCGGCTGCTTTCATGTAATGTGCTCCTTGTCATTTTGCTTTCCTAGGCTGTGAATGCTAGTGGGAATGGGTATTGCCCTGGAAAAGTCAGGTTATCCCCTGCAGCCTTCTGCAGGAGGAGCACGGTGTGAGCAGGTAGGAGCCTTTTGGTGGTGGTGGTGGTGGGGAACCCAGGCTGAGCCAACTGCTGCAGTTGTGTTGCTCATAATTCCCAGGCTGTGTTTCATATTGCAAGAGGACGCGTTTAAAGAGAGTGATGTCACTGTGGGGTCTCTGCAGGCGTTACATGGGCACTTCTGCCCTTTTTGGAGCTGCTGAGCCGTGGCCCATGGGCTCTGAGCCTGCCTGTAACCCATCTTCTGCCCGAGCTCTCGCTGTTATCCCCCCAGTGGAATGCCCTTCTGACTTTGTGCAGCATCTAGGAAGGGAGAGCATGATCCAGGTGCTGTATCACTGAAAATAACCAGCCATTCTGCTTAGAGTTTTGGGGAGATAGGGATATGGCTCCTGAATTTCTTTCCAGGAACAAAGCCCTGGTTTTACAATAATCCACAAGCCTCTAATAACTTCTGTCCTTTGCCCTTTCTTAATGGTAGTAAAACCTTCTCAGTGCAGCACAAAGGAGAGTGTTTTCGAAGAACTTACAAGCCCGACTTACCACAAAGCCCTGTCAATTAGTTGGCCCATGGGCTATGAGAGAAAGCATGTGTGACCTTCAGCACGTCATCTTGGCCCATAGCATTGTGTGGTTAGAAAGAATTTGGGCCAGAGTCCTGCTGGTCCTCTTGGCCCTGTGACACTTATTCCTCTTGGCTTCCTGCACGATGATGTCCTCGTGCCCTGCTTCTCTCTTGCTCTTCTGCATGTTCAGGTTTGGAGCTCTGGGTGAATCACCGAAACTGGAGATGGAAAGAAATGCATGAAGTCATCTCATCCTGCCCTCGCCAACACAGGATTATTCCCCACAGTACAATCCTGAGTGCCTTCTCCAATCTATTTTTGAATGACTCAAAGGAGAGGGCTTTCCTCTCCTCCCCGGGGAGGCTGGCTCTGTGGTTCAGTAGACCTCACTCTTGGGGAATTTTCTTCCTGTTCTCCAGCCTCAATTCTCCTTTTCCCTAATTTAATTGAACTGTTCCTGGCTCCACCCTTTTAAACTATTTTCCGTATTGCATGATTGTTGCAAGTACCTGTTGTCAATTTGCGGGCATAATGGATGGGAATTCATCACCGTTTGCCTTGCTTGGCAGAGGCTCTTTGTGCAGAGCTGCACTGGGAAGCCAGGCCTTATCAGAAACTAGATTTCAGAGCTACATGCCAAGAAATAAGAATGACCTTTTCCTTCTTCTTTGGACAATGACATTAACGTAAAACCCCATCATGACTGAGAATAGGCTGGGCTTCTGGCAAAGCCATGAATATCTGTATTAATGGGCTGATTTTCCTCTTAGTCCTCCAGCAGCTCTTCCACACTGCTTTTTTTGCAAGGCAGAAGTTGCTGCTCTAAGTTCTTGGATTTAGCTGTGGAGGTACAGACGTTTGGAGAACGTTTAATGAATAAAATACAGCGGTTCTGTTTTTATCAAGTGTCTCCAGCAGTTAAGTTTCTAAACCCTGACTTCCAGTCTGAGGTTTTTAAGCACCTGAAGTGTTTTGAAAATGGGTGTCGAAGGTGGGATTTGTGCTATTACAACATCCAGACACTTTGGAAGGTAGTGCCATTTGTCTTAGGGAGCGTGCGTCCTTCATCCAGCAGGACCGAGTTGCGAGAGAGCTGTGTGTCCAAAAGGCTGTAAGTTATTCCAGAAAAGCATATTATGGTTTTGAAGAATTATGAATCCCTATTTATTTATTTATGAGATGAAAATGAGTTTCTGCTGTGGGTGACGGCAGAATAGCATCCCATACTGAAAACACCAGGAAAAGAATGGCTAGCATTAAAGAGGCTGGAATCCCTTTAGTGCTTTCGTAGAGCAGAGCTGCAGCTATTTAGCTGTGGCAGGGTACCAAACAACATTGTGGCTGGCCATTGTTGCTCGAACAGTTTGATTTTTAAAACATTCAGCTGAAATACAACCACCAGCCAAGTTGGAATAAGCGAGTCACGAGGACAGTGTGTTAAATGGAGAGTCAGCAAATGAGGGAAGAGTTCTCCTCCTCCAGTGGAAAGTGGCTGTACTGAAGACCAGGAGCCCCAGAGCAATATCCCAGCCTAGCAGAGCTATCCAATTGCTTTTAAGAAAATTTTATAGTATAGAAGTAATACGACTTTGAAAAGAAGGAGAAGGCCACAGCTATAAAATAAAACTCCTGATTTCTGTGCGGTAGACCTCAGAAGGGATCCCATCCCACTTTGCTCAGCGCTGATCCTCACATCATAAACCAGAAACCTCTGCTCCAGAGAGCTTCCAACGTTAAGTGTTTCAGGAGATGGGAACGAGGGGATGGAGGGGAGGAGGAGAGAGTGCAGTGCCCGTAAGTGCCGCAGTAAAACCATCCCGGCAGGGCTGGCCTTTGCTGCTGGTACCCACTGGGCTCATCAGACTGGTGAGGTGACTCCTGAGAGGTGTTTTTAGGAGGCTCCATTCTGCTGGTGCCTCCAAAGGTGTGTGTTTAAGTGCTGCTGGGAGCAGGGTGCGTGGGAGGCGTGGAGAGGAGGGTGTGTGGTCCCTAAGGATGCCAAGTGGGAAACAGAGACACCTGCTCAGGGATAGAATGGGAGTGATAAGAGTAATTTCTTAATGATGAGGGGTTTTTTGGCAGTTTGGTGGGAAGGGTTGGCTTAAGAAATGTAGGGGAGCAAACAGGACTTCTGCCTTGTGGTACTGGGGATGGTTCATTTTGAATGGGAGCCCTGCTACATCTGGGCTGAGCTGATACTGGTTCTTGCATGCCATGTCGTGTCCCCCCCCCCCCCTCAGTGTTTTGCTTTGCGTTGTTTTATCTGCCACTAAGAAAATAAATTCACCAAGTATTTGCAAAGTTGCATGGCCACAGGCTTAAATACATACATATGAATTCCCTGAAAGCAATTTGCTTCAAGCCCTCCGTTCCAGACGTCTCTCTCACTCCATCTGCTCGCTCAAGTACACAAGTTCCTTGGGAAAAATCACTTATTACATCACTGAAAAATGCCACAAAAATAGCTTTTCACTTAAGTTCCCATCCTTGGAGTTAACTCACATGGGGATCAGATAGATTCAAACATTTAATAACTTTTTATTTTCCTTTCTCTTTAAACACAGGATCTCTGGTCATGGAAGCAGGGTCACGTGGTGGATTCTTGGCAGTCAGCAGTCTGTGGAGCTTTTGCAGGTGCAAAGGATTATATGTTATACTGGGAAAGACCAAAGAAGAAAGGGAAAAATGTGCAAATCTATTAAGTATAGCAGAACAACATTCCTTTGTAATTCAAGTTTGTTTAGAAGAAAATGGATCCAGTTGTTTGGAAATAGGAAAGTCAGCAAAGGAAAGAGAAGAATTCAAAAAAAAAAAAAAAAAAGACTCGTCCAGGGTGTCTGTTTGAAAGACAACCAATTTGTTTTTGACAAATTTCTGTTATTTAAAAACCGGGGGCCTGTCAGTCAGGCTTTGTGAGTATTTCAGAGTTGATTTGGAAAACCCTCATGCAGGAGGAACTTTTCCTGGGTGGGGGTTTGTGCAGCTGCCTGCTCCCAGCGCTTCCCCAGGGGCCAAAGCCATTGCAGCAAGAGGCCGTGATTCACCATTCATGTGACAGCTCTGACAGCCATGTAGATTAACTGGAGGCAGGAGAGCAGAGGAGAGCACTGCTCAGCCCAGAAGCAAAAGCCTTCCACAGCAAAAAAACCCCCAGAGGATGAAACATCTGGGCAATCTCCAGACACTAGAACAAGAATAAAGAGTGGCAGAGTACAATACTGGACTATTTATTACCAAACGAGCCAGAAGTTAATTGAATTCTTCAGTAGGCTTCTTGCTTGATTTTAGCCTACTGTAGTTGTTTCAAAAAAAAAAAAAAAAAGGAAAAAAAGAATCAATTAATGACTCATCAGTATAGCTGACAAGTTTGAGGGAGGAGAACCTCAACTGTCTTAATAGAAAAAACAGATTGGTAGTTAAGAGATGGATAGCCAGAGCTTTTCCCCAAGGAGCTGAAATACATTTTGAGATTCCAAACCAGTAACAGAATACGTGGAAAAAATAAATCCTGCTTAAAGAGAAATTATAGCATTTCTTGAAATAGACATTATCAAAAGCAAAGCTTGTTCTTTGATAACTTAGAGTCAGAGCCATTACATCGTATGTAATTTTTTAAAAATAAGTTGTGTTATGGGAAATGAAGTATTAATAGCAGCAGAATTCCTGCAGAGACTGAGGCTTCTTTTTGGAGGGCACTGAAACTGCACAACTGAGGGAAGGGACTGTGGCTGTAGCTGCTCTACTGTTTAGTAGATCGGGTGTGTGAGCAGTGAGGGAATGGTTTAGGTGGAACTGATTCCATTTGGGGCAGAGGGAATATTTTATATGACCTCTCATGATCTTGTCCAGCTGTAATTTCTGTGTTTATGTGATGGGAAGGGAGTTTTATTCTGCTTAAAGTCCCTCTGCTGGATTCTACACTGACTTCATCAATCAGTGCAAACAAAATCAGAGCAATTAAAGCAGATCGTTCATTTTTATTTTGAAACAAATCAAGCTATCAGACTGAACATGCTTTAAAATGCAATCTGTACGTCTGCAGGTGTGATGGGGATCATTAATTTACCTCAGTTGATTTCTTTACAGTCAGATTGATACAAAAACTGTGTTCAGGCATGTTCAGAGAGCTGGAAAGGTTATCTGATTTACCCAAGGCCTTCCAGAGTAATTTCCTGAAGTCCAATTTGGTGCCTCAGTTGGATATCTAGCCCAGTGCCTCCAATTCCTTCTCTGTGTGTCTTGATTCTGACCAGCTGTGCTTGGACTTGCTACTGTTTAATGGATGTTCAGCACTGTCTGCTCCTTCTCTAGCAGAAATATTGCAGGAGGAGCTTCCAGAGGCACGGCTGTGCATGGCCGCGTGCTCCCTGTTGGAGGAGGCAGCGGGTCCTGGAGCAGCACGGAGACTCCCACGTCCACGGTGGTGGGAGATGAGACAGTTCAGCCTGCCTGCCCTCATGGGCTCTATTCCCCAGGCACAAGTCTTTGCTGAGCTGGAGCCCTATTTTGTAGATCATGTTGTAATTGGTGGTGATAAATACTCTCTCTGGGTTATCTTTCCCGCTTCACTTCCTCCAGGCTGGTTTTCCTTCTCTGTGCTTTGTTTTCCCTATTCTTTCCTTTTCACCAGCAATGTTATAAACTTCCTTTCTCATATGTCCTTTGAAGACCTGCTTCAAAACTCAAAGGGTTCAGCTCTTTTTGGATCAGAACCTTCCCCTTCTGTCTCCACTGCCTCCCTCTGCAAACATATAACAAGCAGGCCCTGCTTATTGATCTCTTCTGGTACTGCATCCGTTCTATTCCACCAAAAATATTTAGCCTTCTTGCTGAGAGGAGACAGTGGAAAAACAATTTCCTGCTTTCTAAAGAGTGGATTCCACAGTTAAAAATTATTAACTTCCTACATATACCTTCAAACAAGAGAACGAAAACCAGACCGAACTCCTTATCCCTTTCTTTCCACCCCAAAACAAAAAAAATTAAAACCTCACAAGTATCCTTTGAATAAAACAAGATGGATGTGTGCATCCAAGTGATTTTGAAATCTTCATGTTATAGACCTTAAAAGAAGAATATAATCCAAAGAATAACCTTTACACAAAGGGATGCTGTCAAATGCCACCATGTAAGTAGTGGGATGGTGAAATCACACAGACACACTTTTCTTCTGTGTTTTTTGCTTGAATTCAATACTTTCTAAAAATATGTTAGAAGTCCTGAGGGGCAGGGTAATAAGCTGAAACAAACTGAAAGAAAAGGCCTGTTTAGCTTCCCTTTATGGCACACACACACACACACACACACACACACACACACACACGCACACGTGTCTGTGTGCATTGGTTAGTTCCTAACTAAGTTACAGCTATTTGGTGAAGGCAGAACCAAGAGCAGCAATCCATGGAATTCCATCCTCAGTGCCTGTGAAATGGCAGCAGTTCCAGCCAAAGTGCTGTGAGAGTCCTGACGCTGCCGTGTCGACCCCACATGTGTGAGATGTGTGTCTGTGATCCGTGGGCTTTTTATAGAAACGTAACAGGCACGAGCATGGATACCAGCGATTTGGGATCTGCTCTGGCTCATCTGGTAATGATTTAATCCCTTGAGGGTTTGTCCAGCTTTATCATCGTCTTTGGTGTCTTACCTGTGGAGGTGTTTGGAGCAGTCAGGGAGTGGGATAAGGTGGGGAAGAACCCAAGGGCAGATCTGCATGATGTTTGAAGCCTGAGGCTGTGTTTGAACCAAACCTTGCCTCGCATCCGAGCTGTTTGGACTCCAGCCCAGATTTAGGCACGGGGTGGAGGCAGGGGAGGGAAGCGTGTCCCTGTGCTGTGGGCACACCAGGCACCATGTGGTGGGGCAGCCTTGACCAGAGCATTGCACCCCAGCCCTGCAGTGTGCTGGGACAGGCTGTCCAGGGGAGCGTCTGGGTGAGCCTTGTGTGTCCCCCAGGGAGGTGGGACGGTGGCAAGGAAATCCTGCCATCGGGTGTGAGCTGTTAGGAAAGCAAAGTACTGCCCTGGAGGTCTCTAGCTTGTCAGAGAACCTAAATGTCCATTTGATGCGATTGAAAATTGCTTCTGTTAAGATGCCTTCTTTCTCCCTATCTAAGAAAAAAAAGTGTGGCTTAACATTAATAATTAATGCTCTGTGGTGATAAAGTCACCCAGGATGGAGGTGCAAGTCTAGTGAGTCATAATGCACTAACGAGGGCTTTTTGCACATTAACAGGGAGGATTTCCCATCACTTTTGTTTTGATCTAATCAGCTCTGACAAGATTACACACTGTGTCTAAAAGCCTCTTTAACTCTATAGCTCTGAATAAATTTTTGAGTAGTTCTCAAGATTTCCCTGCAGAGTCTGCTTGGACCATGCTCCTAACCCTGAACTGGTTAAATCTCCAAGGGAGCAGTGCTTTGTCTTGGTATTTCTGCTGAAATCCAAAGAGGTTCTGGGGTCACTTTGCTCTGCCATTGGCAGGTGGTGTTCCCACACAGATAAAGGACCAAAATAAACTTCCTCTTAAAAAAAAGTTTAACATAATATCAATAAAATAAAAGTTCAAGTAAGAACTTATTGATTGAAGAGTTCTGAAAAAGACTGTGAACTTGGAAATCAGTCAGTGTAAGAGGATGCTGTGAGGTTTAGCGTTGGACCTGAGCCACTGAGTTTTTCAACCCGGATTTGGGATTCGATTGTGAGTCAGTCCTGGGTGACCTTCAGATGACAGTACAGAAAATTACAATGGAGAAAGCCAATAGTACAGCTCAACCTGGATTTTTTTCTTTTCCTAAATCAAGCTAATTCCAGCAAGGACATTAATTATAAGCACAAGTTCTTGTCTCTTGAAACAAGCCTGACCTCTTGAACTGGGCTGGGGTTGCAGAAGAGAGAGTGGGGTCTGGCCCAGGTGACAGGGACACAGAATTAGGAGGAACCCCTGTGGTGGCCAGAAGGGTTCCTTGGACCCTTTAGAACAGGTGAGGAGAAGTTAAAATAGTACAGACAATAAAGATACAGGGACTGAAGGAGAAATTCTCTTAGTCCCTTCAGAGGATCTTATTTGAGGATTGTGTCAAAGTACCTGTGAAATGTTTTCCTGTAACAGCAAATTCTACAGGCAGCTGCCTTACTGGGTGGACCTAGGGCTGAGTATTGTTCTCAGGTGAAGTATTTCACTCTGTTCTGATGCTTTTATTTGCATATGACAGCTAAAAAGGGTAGAAAATGCCAGCAGGAACCTAGGGGAGTATCTTTAATCTTTGAGACTTTTTATTCTTATTGCCAAATAACCATTCTCTGCAGATGTCTGCCACTAGCACTTCCATGAAGAACTGGTTGCTGGGAAAGTGTGAGTAGCAGAGGGATTTTCTGTTTAACACCCTGAGCTTGGCTGGTGTGTGAATATACAGTGACCATTGTAACTTCTTGGGAGACGGGTGCTGAATTTCCCACTACTGAGTGAAGGTTTATTTTCCCAGTGGAGGAATTTGTCACTCTGGTAGAAGTATTAATGAGCCAAGAGCCTTCTCCCATGTGAAAATCCATGTTTATGCCTACTTGCTGAGCCCAAGTCTTCTCCAGATCTTTCCAGGGCAAGGGAGAAAGGAGCGTTGTCCAGGAGTGAGTTGGTGAGTGAGTCTGGACACAGACTGCCTGCAAAGGTGCCTTTTTCTCCACCAGCTCTGCAGAGAGCTTGGAATGCAGAGAGCTTGGAATGATTAGAAGTGTGAGGCTGGATGTGTCTGAGCCTTTCTTGCCCACCTGGTACTGTGATGGTTTTCCTGGCTGCTGACTAGCTGAGCAGACTACAGCCTTATATGGCAGCTCTTGGAGAATTCTGTGACAGCAGGAGTGGAATGACTAAATAAATAAGAAGTGTTTTAAAGATCTGTTGGGCCCTATTGTGTGTTAGTGCAGTGCACAGCCCTCCTGTTTTGAATGAGTGGACTCTGACTGTACTGGTTTGTATCTGTTGTATTAATCTGATGATTGGAAAGAGTCATGTTTTAACTCCCTTTACCCAGCTAGAGTAGGTGGGACCGAGCAGTACCTTGCTAGTGCGGTGGCCTCTTCCTGGGTACCTGTGCACCAACATTGAAGAGGTCATTCTAAAATTACCTTGCACATTTAGGGTTAAGGCTGGAGCAAATTCATTTGGTCAGACTCACTGCCTTCAATAAAAAGCAGTTCCCAGCAAATGCTAGCTTTAATCTTGTGTTTTTGTCAAGCATATACAAACTTGCTTTTAATTTAGCCGCTGTCCTGCTCCTTGTTGTGCTTATGAAGCGTTTTATTGTTGCTGTTGTTGTTCTGAATTGATTGGTAAATCTGTACCAAACACTTCCCAGTGACGGAAAAAGAAACATTGAAATGTTAATAACAAAAGAGTAGGAAAGATCCAGATGCTAGCTGGGGAAAAATGAAACCAATCAGCCTTGATTAAACTTTTCAGATAAGAAATTGGGAACATTGTGTCAGGATAAATTGTGTTTGTTCTAATCACTCTATCAGCCAAGACTGAAGCTGCTGCCACTAAGAAACTCTTAGGAACAAAGGCATAAAAAACTGTTACAGGGATCTGATAAGGTGCATAAGTCAGTCTCACTAAAGTGTTACCATCAGCGCCGTAGGTGGGTGATGCTTTGAGATTTTGTGCTTGTTGCAGGCCTGACAGCCGTGTGGTTCAGTGTTTTGTTTTATCTTGGTCTGTGGGCAAAGGAAGGGCTTCTACACCCAGTCTTGTAAAGCCACTCTTTTCCATGAAGATTATTTTTACCATTCTAAAAATACATCGCTGACAAGTTTCTATCCAGACCATTCTCTCAAAGCCTTTGGGTCACTCGCTCAAAAACTGGCTCACAATAAAAAGATTTCTGGACTGGAATTTAGTTTAACTTGCTCATAGTTTCTGCTCTGACTTCTTGAATACAACCCATTTTCCTGCTTTTCAGTGAGGTACCACTGCTGGAAAGGCTCCAGCAGAGTGAACCACAGGGACTGACCTTATGGGAACAGAAGCTGCTCCCAAACCAGGCATTTTGGACTCTTCACTAACTCAGCTTTCCTGCCATTCTTGTTTGAGATCCAGGGCACTGCACATGTGCCTTACTGCATCTCCTGAACTGTCCTGGGACATTCCTTAATTAACTGTAAGAAGTCAAGCAGGGTGCCAGCTGGCCCAGCCTCCTCTGTCATAAAACAGGGGTTTAATATGTCCAAGCCTAAGGTGATTGAGAGAGAGAGATGCAGGTAAAAACACGAGCCAGCAGGGAAAATGGGTTTTTTCATTACTTCACAGATTTTAGAAGAAATGCTTTTTCCCCTCTCCCATCCCAAGAAAAGAGAGATCGATTTTTTTTGACATTCCACAAAACTTGGAACAGAAAATAGATTATTTTTAGCTTATTCCCTGGGTACTGTGCAAGCTTCAGTCTTTGGAGTCACTTTGTTCCCTGCTGTAGCAGATACAGGATTTATACAAGTTCCAGAGGAAAAAAAAAACCAGGAGGAAGAAGAAAGATTTCAGAGCAAGCCTCTCTCTCTTTTCTCGCCCCTTTTCTTCCTCTTTCATTCTTCACTTACTGCTGCTCCTGCATTTTAGAAGTTTCCTTCACTTTGGCTCTTCCTCAGCATGAGTTACTTACTTGAAATATTGTGAACAGAGGAGGAGAGATTAGAGTTAATTTTAGGATGGGGAAATAAGGCAAAGGGAATAAAATCCTGGGAGAAAAAGCAGCAAAGCTGGTCCCTAGATAGCACAAGAGGCCAGGCTGTAGCCACAGGGTTAAAATACAGAGCCAGGCTCACACAGGTTTGTGGGTGAGACATGCAGATGGATAAGCTGGGTTTCTGGCTTTCAGGAGGAAAGTCACAGCTGAGCTGGCTGCAGCAAGTGAAAGTAATGAGCTCCAAGGGTGAAGTTTGGGAGTGATTAGAGAGACTAAAAACGGCCCTGAGGGGAAGATGGCACTTGTGGCAGCAAACTTCTAACAATTTTCTAAGACCCTTGGACCAGCTTCGTATTGTCATTAACCAAAGTGGAGCTGATTTCATTTATTGGTGTTTAGCTCCATCCCAAACACTTTTTTCCTTGAATCAGTGTCACAGGTCTAACAGTCTGTCTCTATCTGCTGGTTAGCTTTGCCCCTGCAGCTTGTGTGTTTCAGGTGCAGAGCATCTTTCTATCTTTTTAGCCTTTGAATGGTCAGACTTTAATTCTCGAGGCTGAGCACAGTGTGAGTAGTTTATTTTCCCATCTCTTCAAGTAAGTAAGCAGGTTCTTCCTTTCAGACTTGCTGTAGATGCTGGAAGCGGAATCTCTTATCCTTACAACCTTCACATGTTCATATAGGTAGAGCCCAAAACAAAAGGACAGTAATCTCCCTGGGGGTGTTTGGATTTACAGTTAACTAGTATAGAGCTGTTTTCTTAAGTCAACACACAGTAACAAAACACTCTGTGTACAGACCCTCGACAAACGTACCTGGGCTCTGACGTGAGGGAACGTGCTGTAGGCATTAATAACAGAGCAGTGTTGACCACAGCCCTGGGAATTATAGGCAGTGTGGCACTCATATTCACCCAACAATGTCTCACTTGTGTTTGGTATTTTAATTTTCTCAGGTGGATTTGCAGCTGCAGTCACCACACCTCTGGATGTAGCGAAGACAAGAATTATGTTGGCAAAGGTAAGAGCGAAGGAGTCCAGCAGACACACAGGTGAATGGCCTGGGTAGTTCCAGGCTTTGTGTAGGGTCATTAGAGAATGAAATCCAGCACCTATTAATAATCATTTCTGCTCTTGTCCTCGAAGGCAGGATTAGATGTGAACAGGCACTGCATGCAGCACTAATGAAATTGTTGTGTTCCTTTCCTTGAATTGCTCCCCTGGTCCTTTCCCAAAGGACTTGTCTGAAACAGGCTCTGGCTTGTGCTTGGCTTCCAGAGTCTCATGCATGCAGTGTCTTTAAGAGAAAACCCTTGCAGACTCAGACACCCAAGGTTAAACTGCCCGTCAGGGATTTATTCCTCTGTTGTTTTGATAACTGTTGGGCTTCAGAGTGTGTGTGTGTGTCTTTTCTGAGGAGGGCTTGGCACTGGATTTTCTGTCCTAGAATTTTAAGCCGTAGAGATTGTGATGGCCTGCATCTGCCAGCCAGGGCAGAAGGAAGATTACTTATAAGATTAGTAAGTTTATAAATTCATAGTGGGTCTAATGTTCCCATCATCATCTGGCTGACCCACAGCAGAGCTGACAGCCACATAAGCTAAAAGCCCTCAGCAGGCTGCTATTCCTAAAGCTTTTCCCTGCCCTGAAAAGAGCTGTTGTGTTGGCAAGGGAGAGACATTCTGGAGGTTGTATGGGTGGTTTTTACCCTGTTGCTCCTGTCTCTCAGTGCAGGGTGTAGCTTGTTGGTAAAGTGCACCTTCCCAGCCAGGCCACACACATCTGTGCTCACAGTGTTGCTGTGTGTATCCGTCCTTGCTGGGTTGTATCTGCTGCAGCTTCTTTGTCTTTCTATACTGTCGGTGATAAAACTGGAAGAACCGTTTTTAATTTATCCCTGCCCCTGTCCTGAGCATTCAGGTAAACATTGGTAAGGGAATAAGTGTCCTGTGAGGGGTTCTGAGACCATTCAAACAGCTTCTTTGTATTAGGTATCTTCACAAACTAGATCACACATCTAATTTAATTGTCCGTGGTCCTGCTATTTGTCCTCTGGTTTGCACTGAAGGCAATTTTCACACACAATACACTGCTCAGGCTTTGGGGATTTTGTTTTAAAATCTCAAGGTTGCTGTGCTCTTGCAGTGAGCAGCAAAGTCACTTGGTGGTGGTCTCAGAGTGTGGTTTTATTAAGGTCTAAACCTCTGCCGACAGTGTCCAATCTCTCTCTCTCTCTCTCTCTGTGGTGCAGGCTGGTTCCAGAAATGCCAGTGGGAATGTTCTGACTGCTCTTGGTGGCATCTGGAGGACACAAGGCCTGTCAGGGTAAGGACATGCTGCTCCTCGGGTGTTGTGTCCCTGTGTGTCCGGGGTGGGAGAGCATGGGATGGTCTGCTTGTATTTAAATACTGTCAAAGAGAAAAGACTTTTGATTGCTGTACACCTGGACAGGGAGCAGGTAGCTAAGAACAAGTCCCTCAGGGAGGTCTGGTGTCATTGCCTTAGCACTGCCTGGGGACAATGTCCAGGGAAGAGCACAGAAACAGGGCATTATTGGAAAGTATATCTATGGTATGAATCTCTAAGCACAGCTCCAGGTGTTGGAGGTGAGGGTGGCTTTGTGTTAATAACCCGTGATGGACTTTCCTCTGTGAATGTGTTTTGTACCCCTTTAAATTCAGGCATGCACGTTTTGTGGCAGTGGGGACCACAGTTTCCTCTGGAGTTGTGTGAATCCCCCTTCCTGAGATGTCAGGGAAGTCCAGCATAGCAGTTGTGTGCCCCTTACAATCTTTTCCTCCTCCTGGAAGTTCCATATGCTGTGAAGGTCTGGGCTGATGTCAGTCCAGACTCTTGACTGCCTCACTTTGCTCAGTCCTGAGACAGAGAATTGTTCTCCTCACCTTGGAGTGGTGTGGGAACCAGATTCCTCTGCTAGGAGTTGTAGAACATTTTGAGGAGTCACAGGCTTATAACTTATTATTGATTTTTACCTGCTTCATTTATGCCACCTTGCCCTCTCTAAGTGCACGACTCATACCAGTTGTTGGCCACTCACAGTGAATATATGTCTTGGACAACTTCTCCAGCCCATGAAGTTCAGCCTGTGCTTCCTCCAGTAGGCCTTTTGTCCTACCTGCCCATGGCCTGAAAGAGAAGTGGAGAGATTTTTGGAATGCTTTACCTGGAGCTTTTCCCTGTAATCTCTCACGGGTTTTTAACCCACTGGCTGTGGCCAGTACACTCAGGGCACTGTTTTAACCTTTGTAAACCACTCCCCAAGCACCGTGCACATCACAGCTTTGCAGGGGGCAGCTTTCTCTGAACATCTGATCTCTGCTTGCCCAGCTCATGAAAGTTCAGTCCCCTTTCTACACATGTGGGAAATAATTCAAAACAAATTGCAGGAAGTTCCTGAACACCGATTCCAGGAAGACGTCCAGCTGTGCCCCCCGGCAGCGCTGACATGGCTTGTCTCAGGTTTGCCTCTCTGAGGTGATGTGGCAGGAGATGAGTTTTGGGTCCTGCGTGGCTTGGTGGACTCTTAAGGCGTGTTTTGAAAGGGAATGGGAGAAGTGAGGCCACGTCTGCTGCTGCTGGTTGAGCTCTGAAGGGCATGAAGAGGCATGGATTTGGCTGGGGAAACCTCCCCCTTTCCCCAGCCAACAGCAGAAAGTAAAAATGTCTTCTTGTGTTCTTTTCAGGGTGTTTCAGCAGTGCCCTTTCTGAACAGCCCAAAATTAAACTCTGCCTAAAGATAGTATCCGTGGACTAGGACCAAAGGGAACACAATTCTGCTGAAATCAAAACAATAAGTGATCTGGAGAAAAAGTAATGTGTAAAGGGAGGCCAGGCTGCGTCAGCTGCGAGGAAAAGGAAGAAAGTCTTGGGAAAAATAAACGCAGAGGCTGCCATGCCTGCTGCCAATTATAAATCTATTAATCAAAAACAATAAAAATGTCGGGCTTTTTTGGCCAGTCGCAACATGACATGATTTATGGCTCCTCTAATAAATCTCGTACTTGAAGAGGAGGAATTCTGAGGGCAGAAAGACGCATTGCTTATTGCCACCTTATTAAAACCAGAGCACAGGGCTCAGCTTCCTGGTCTGCACCTAGTAAATCCCTCTGCTTCACGCCAAGAAATCTCACATCCCTTTCTGTCTGGGGAGAGCCAGGCCTGTGGCAGGAGTTAGGATAGGGATGGAGTGAGAGGATCTGTGTGCCTCTTTGCTCTTGCCAGCAGAGTTAGGTGAACCATTCACATGAAAGGGAGTTTACATCTTGTCGGACTGCTTCTCGCACAAGGAGGTGGAGGTGTTTGAAAGCCATGGATGAAGCTTCACAACTCATTGGTGAGAAAGATGAGGGTTTGTTGGAGTGATAAATCTGGTGAGAATGGCTTGTCCCGGCCTGTGCGTAGCTGGGGATGGAGTTGGTTGGCTTGTACCAGGTGTCCCGTTCCTCTGATGAGGTTCCTGGTTGGAGTGGACTTGGCGTGGCAGGGGTGAACCCCACTGCTCTCCACAGCCAGATCCTGCTGGCTGCTGTGCAAAACCCAGGCTGCCCACAGAGTGAGCTCGGTGCAAAGCTGTAGCCAGAGAAAAGCAGTGGTTTGTCTCAGCATGGCCACCTCTTTGGTCCAGAGGGTAATACAGGAGTTTTGTGGCTCAGCACACAGTGCCTTTTTCAGTACTGGCCCCTTTATGCCGTGTCCAGGCCCTGCAGTGCATTACCCACTCTTGCAGGGAAGAGGTAGAAGTGTTCAGACAACGTGTAGGTGCAGTGCCTGCAGGCATGGTTTAGTGGTGGGCTTGGCAGTGGGTTAAAGGTTGGACTTGATGATCTTAGAGGTCTTTTCTAACCTAAATGATTCCATGATCTGAAGGGTAACTGCAGGGGTCCTGTTAGGGGCTGAGGAGTGGCAGAGTGCAAGGTGAAATCTATGCAGACAGAGAGCAAATACAACTAGACAGCAGACCTGTGCCCACCAGAGCGGTTTCTGATGGGGCCAGCAGAGATAAATCCGATTTATCTTATCTGCTGGTGGGAGCAGGCATGGCCCAGTGGGGGACCAGTTTGAATCAGACCTGTGGCAGAGCTCAGCTCTCTAGATTTGGGACCTTCCTGCAGCTGTTCAGCTCTGCCCTCACGCAGAAGGGACCCCATGGGGGAAGCGTGGATTGGAGAGGCCACGGGTGGCAGGTGGAATGGCAAAGTGGAAGAAGCAGGGCCAGGATTCTTGGAAGCGATGGTCAGTAATAGAGGTTGCCAGGGATGCAGCTTCTGGATAACTCAGTTATCAGCTCCTGTTTGTGTAATAGAGGTGTCTCGAGTGGGCTGTTCTGGAAATGAATGTCTGCCACTGCTCCCGTAATGAGGCCGCCTAATTCGGCAGGAGAGGGATGGTGTGTGCTTCGGGAGCGATGCTGCTCCATAGGATTTACCCTATCAGTGCTCTGTCCATACATGCTTTGTACAAATTACTCTGTTTTAAAGCTGTCATTATGGTAATAGACCCAATTGCTGTCTAGTAAAGCCATAAAATGTTTCCATCTGCCTGTGTGCTCCAGGCTCCTTAGCAAAGCTCATTACAGCCAGAGTTACTGCAGCCAGAGGTTTCCCCATGCAGCACGAGCAGCCAGGCACAGGCAGGGAGCAGGGAGCTCCTGAACAGTCAGGTCTCACCAGGAATCACACACTGTCCCGCTGTGGACATGCTCCTGGCAGAGACCCTGCAGTGTCCACGCTGAGGGCAATACATCCAGGGGGTGGGGATGCCAAACAGATCCGAGCCTAATGTTTAATCCTTGCTTGCCACAAAGGAAGCCTCTGGGGGGGGATACACTGGCCTGTCCTAAAGTTGTTAAACCAACCGGGAGCTTAGATGTGTCAAGCAGTTGGCTTTGCATGAGTTTCCTGTTAATTTCCGAGAACTATTAGGGTCAGGCACCTGAAAATCGAGGTGGCTGAGGGCACCACAAGTTGAATATTCCTGCTCCATCCCTGCTGGCCCTTGTGTGTTACTGGGAGAGAGCCAGGGCTGTCTCTGCAGTGGGGCAGCCCCTGGCAGAGCGAGGGGGTCCCTCTGTCCAGGCTGGATGGGGGCAGCAGAGGATGGGATGCTTCCCATCTGTCTGCAGCCCTTCGTGGGGATGTGTCTGAGCTCCTGCCATAAAGA
>JAWWEU010000023.1:5872556-6004365 GCA_035583155.1 Acropternis orthonyx | reverse complement strand
GGGGCAGCAGAGGATGGGATGCTTCCCATCTGTCTGCAGCCCTTCGTGGGGATGTGTCTGAGCTCCTGCCATAAAGAGCAGTGGAGAGGGCTTAAAAATCACAAGGCTTGGGAGTCTTGTGTTAGGGAAGTCCGGACAGATTTCCTTCAGTGAGCAGTGGGGTGGGATTTAAGAAATCAGCAAGAGGGAGTTATCTTTGGCTTTGTTTTCCGAAGCCCCTGCAGGCGGCTCTGCACCATGCACTCCTCATTCCCCCTCTGAAACCGCCTTTCCTTTGCCTTCAGCTTGTTCGCAGGGGTTGTCCCACGGATGGCAGCCATCAGCCTGGGGGGCTTCATCTTCCTGGGGACATACGAGAAGACTCGCCAGCTGCTGCTCTGAGCCAGCCCCGCCGCTCCTGCCGGTGGCCACCGAGGAGCTGGAGAAGCCGGAGGAGGAGTCAGGCCGTGAGCAGAGCCTTCCTCCCGCCGCAGCAGCTGTCCCGCAGGCTGGGAGCCACTCTCGCTGTTAGAGAAGAGTAAACCCTCCAATAATCCAATTTCCCAAACATGAAATTTTCCTGCATGGAAAGTGAGTGAGGTCATTGTGAGAGCCGTGCCAAAAATAGTGGTGTTTGGGGGGGGTAAACAGCTAATTACGGGGGCGGGGGGGCTGCGAAAGGCGTTATTAGAACTCCTGCAGGGAAAGTGTTTTGGAAACCTCCAGCTCGGGGGCTGAGCTGGGAGGCTGAAATAAAGCAAGTTTTCATCATTCAGTGGCACCTGCCTCATAACGTGGGGAGGGGAAGGGGCTGATAGAGTTACAGCCTTGCTGCCCTCCAACAGCACCGAAAGTATTCCGGGTTGGGAGAGCTCTTTGTAAAAGACAATAATCCATTTGTTTCTGATTTGAGCTGTATTTGTGGAAGTTTATATTCCTGTTTATACCTACAGGTGCTCAGCAAGCATTCCTGTGTGGGAGCCAGTGCAGCTTTATTAATCAGACTCACATTTCTCCAGTAAAAGCACAGGCTTGTATTATTTTACAGCTGTGCTTGTGCAAAGACATGGAGCTCTGCCTTCTTTTGGTCTTCATCCCTCAGCAGCTGAAGGAGCAGGAGGTTGGAAGTGCTGAAGCCCAGGAGGGAGCCTGGGAAGGCAAGGCAGGGAGAACACGGGAGTTCTCCTGCCGATGTATGGATGGATCCTGAGGGCTCTCAGGGGGCTGCTGGCAGGCAGAGCAAAACTCTGCTGCCTTTCTCATGTAGGAAAACAGAAGCTGTAGCAGCCAAAATGGTGCAGGGATGATGAGCACGGTGAAAAGACCTCAGTGGAATTAGTCAAAATTAGCATCGAGGCTGGGAGCGTCATGTGCACAGCAGCTGGGCTGAGTGGTGCCTGGAGGTGTTCGGCTGGGGGGAGGGTGCTGCTTTGGCTGGGTGGGCTGCGGCAGCACCGAAAGGCGCCGGCGCGGTGGGTGACGGGGCCAGGACAGGCACTGCTGTCTCACACCTGGCCCCGGGCTTGGCCACGGTGCTGGGGAGCCCCTCACAGAGCGGGTGAGGAGGTGGGAGCTGGCCCGGGTGGGTGAGCCTGGTGGCACCGCGCGCCTGCTCCAGGCACGCCCCTTCCTCGCCATCCCAACCCGGATGGACCAGGGACAACGTTCCCCTGGCGTGATATAATTTGAGGCTGTTTCGCTCACGAGGACGATTATGGGACGTGGGAGAAGAAACCCCAAACCAGGTTAGTGCATGGCCAGGGAGCACTCGTGACCTGAGTGCAAATGGCCCGGGATGACTAAGGCTGGGTGTTTTATCACACTGTCATCCCATGACATAGTAATGCAACATTTTTAGAGGCCAAAACTTACAAAATAATCGGCAGACAAGTAAAACATACAGAACAAAGGACATGATTCTTAAAAATAATCTTCAATTAAAGCGGGGAACTTCAGCCAAGTCCTGTGTTGGCTGGTTGTTAATGCTGCCCCTTACCAAGACTCACTGTTGGCTGTTCCTGCCACTTGGAGGTTGTCTCTTTTATGGCATTCTGTATATGTAAGAGCCAACTTTAGGGGCTGGGGGAGGGAGGAGATTTATTACTCTGTCTCAAAATCTAACTTATATTTGCTATCAAAGCTCTTTAAACGTGGGTGGGGGGAGGGTAGCACTGCAGTTGATGCATTTAATTACTTGAGCTGTAAATAATCATCTTTAGTAAGTTGCTGGGTCCACATGGTGCATTTTTTTGTTGTTTTTATTTAACGTTGCATAATCAGTTTTTGTCATCACCATTTTGGATTATTTTTTAATTAAAAAAAAAAAAAATCAAAAATCCAAACCCAACATAACCTGAACAACTAACAAAATTGTTTTAGCCAGCCTAAGGGTGGGAGGAGATGCACCCCCAGTGCTTCCTGTTCTCCTGTGCTGATGGACAAGCTCCACATCCCAGACTGCAGTGGGAAGGCCAAAGGTACCCAGGAATGGCACCAGGCAAGTGAAAGTTCCAGCAGGTGGCCAGGGCTGTTCTGCGTGTACCAATTTGTCTAATCCTGATGAAAAAGACACTCTTAAGTTTTGGGACTATTGGGGGGAGGGGTGGGAATAGATCTAAAAATGTGCTTTTTTCCCTTTGCCTTGGAGTTTTAGCAATGTTTTTCAAGTTTAGCAAAATTTTAAAAATTAATCTTAGCCCATTACGGGAATAAAGTGGGATAAGACTTGAATCTCAGACCAGGCACCAGCCTCCTAAAGGCTCTTTCTTTCCTGCTTTAGAAAAATTTAACTCCTACCTCTGTTAAGGGACTTCGAGTAGTCTCAAGACGATGTGCTTTATACCCAAAGTTGTAATTTGGAGGAGGAAATACTTTTATAATTTTTTTAAAACATACAGAAACTGAATTGAGATTTTTAGTTAAAGCAGGAATTCAGGCTTATCTCCAAAGGTTACCTCTGGAATTTCCATCCAGGGGTGGGGTTGGGGTTTGGGAACACCAGAGGTGTTCACAACTGCAGCTGGCTCTGGTTCTGTCCTGGCCCTGTTTTTACTTACACACAAGCTCACACCCGCCATCTGTTTTGTTCTCAGTGCCAAGATAAGGGGGATTTGTCAGATACTAAAGCAAGCTGATATATTGGAAATGTATTTCTTATGAGTTCTTTATTGTATCTCTCAATCCAGCCCCCAAATTCCACCCTATCCGCACACCAGGCTGGCAGAGCCTCGTGCTATTCCACAGTATCTCATGGTCCAATCTCGAGAGCATTTTCACCAGAGAAAGACAGAAAAGAGTATAGTAATGGATTAGAATTTTATTGAATTTTCAACTGAAACTCCCAAAAGCTCACTCTCAACAAAACAGCTGTAATATTATAAATGAACCTTTATTAAAGACACTTCAATGCCATTTGTTAGACACTTCAATATCTTACATGTTTTCCAATGTACAACATTGTACCAAATTTTCTAATAAATAAATAACTTTGTACACAAAAGTAATACTTCCTCTTTCACATTGCCTCTTAGAAGCAGCAAATTCACATATTTAGTGGAAGTCATAACATTAGGCAGTTAACTTTTACTCAGAAACATTATTTTCAAATGTTAATGTGGCAACTTATGCTTTGTGTCCACAATGGTGATGACATTTCTGCCAGCAAAATGTGTCCATTGAATCATTCCCATCTTCCCCCTGTCCCTGGCTCCATGAGTTAGTTCTGGAGCACTTTTCCCTTTGGCAGAGGGAAAACTATGCTTGGTTTATAATTTTCTGACATCCATTTCCTTTGCTTTGAATAAACTTGGCACTCAACATAACTCGCCACCTGTCTCAAAGTGCAAACGTGTCAATAGTCAGGAACTGGTACAGACAGGTACTGGCTGAATTATGCCTTGATTCCTCCAGGGGCAGCTGCTGCTCTGCACTGACACTCTCAGCAGCTGCTGGGCGCAGAGGTGTGAGGTCCTTTCCTAAGGTAAGGCTGGGCAGAACCAGCTTCTAATAAAACCAAGGAGCACCTTGCATCCACTCCCTGGAACCCCACAGGTGTGGCAGCACTGGGGCAGCTCCTGAGTGATAGATCTGAAGTGAAAATTAAGTGTTTCTGCCCATATCTGTGATGCTTGTTTTGAGCCCCAGTCCTAGCAAAGGTGGATTTCCCACCAGACCCGGCCTCAGGGGAACTGGCATTTTGCTCCTAAGCAAAAAACTAACACCCCCTCCCCAGTGAATCCTCTCCCAAAGTAGTCATCACCAGAGTTAGCAACCTCATGTTAGCAGAACTCAAATCACAAAGAACTGGGAGTCCACCATCCACAGGTACTGACACCAACAGAAAGCAGCCCTTCTATAAAAATAAAAAGCATCACAGTGAAGTCAGAAGTGACAGATCTGTTTGACTGATGTGGGTATTTCTGTACCACCCCCTCCCCCCATTAATGGATGAACTTAGAAGACCACATAAAAATTATTTAGGACATTTCCATTTAACAGTCTATTTAACCATAAATACCTGGTTCTCCTTGTAGATGAGTCTATTTCTGACTAGCCCAGAATTGCTACATGAGGCAGCATAACTCACTTGAAGGTGGTATTTTCATATACAGAGTCTGGCTGCAGATGGGGCCAATGGTGTTCAGCTACGAAGTGTAATATTGTGTTGCAGGGGGGAAAAAAAAGTATCAGATGAATTAATGGTACAGCTGTCCCCTTAGGAGGGATTCAGTTTTGTTGTCAAAACAGCTCTATGGTTTCCAACCCCCTCCAGAACAGATGTAGTTTTTGGGTGTGAAAATGCATTATACTGGCATGAGTTATTCCTTCTAAGCAGGGCAAGGCTGGATCATTGCAGGCACCTCAGGCAGGTAAAGCTGGGTCCTTTGGGAGTGAGTGCTGTGGCGATCAGCACCCGTGGCAGGTAACACCTTCTGTGGTGATGTTTTTGAAAGGTGCACTGTGTGAGACCACCCCTGGTTTACTGCACAAGTTATTTATTTTGGTAACAACTGCTTCCTTGTCGTGACAGCTTTTTCCTCTGGTTGTTTTGGGGCTCCACACTGTTGCTGAGTTATTTAGTGCCTCTTGTGTGGTCCACTTGTAACATCTCACACAGTCACAACAGTTCAAATGCTAATTTTTATGCAGTTTTGAAAAATAAAAGAATTTAAGTTCTTCCACCAACAGGAAAATATCAGGTTGCTCTGCAATTTCTCACTGCTTTTTTTTTTTCCTTATAAACTTCATTTGAAACAGCTGAAGATCTCTGTTTAAATGTGTTAAGTGCAATAAATTTCAAAGGGGAAGGAAATTTGTGCTAAGTAACCCAATTGATACTTAGAATCATGCACATGCACATGGCTGTCTCATGTCCAGCCTCTCATCCACCAAGTCCCTCTCCGCAGGGCTGTTCTCAGTCACTTTTCCACCCAACCTGTACCTGGGATTGCCCAGACCCAGGTGTACTTGATGTAAAGGATCTTCCCTTGAAAAGAGGGCAATCCCTTTGGGACAGTCTGGCTTTTTAAAGTTCTGTTTATGCATTTAAGGCACCAGAATTATTTCTCTCACAAAGTTTAACAGCAACCTGATACTGAAAACAATATTGCCAAAATGGTAAAATTTCACTCAGTTTTCCATGCACTAAAGATTAAAATAGCCTCTGTAAAAGATATATATATATATATATTTTTATATATATATATTTATATATGAAAACTCTTATGTACAATTGTATCAAATACTTTTCTCTTTACACAATAATCCCTTGCATTTATGTGCTTCATATGCAAGTTGACTTTTGAACACTTCATACTTCTCAGGGAAGTTTTAAACTATGTACAATCAGATGACGCTCGAACAGGAGTTTGTTCCCCATACAAGCTTGTTTCTCATACCTCAGTTGGTTGCCTTTGACAGGTCATCAGTTCGAGATTCGAGGTAGAAGTAAGTAGCCTATATACTCTGTGCAAAAAAAAAAAAAAAAAATTAAAAAAACCCAATAGTGTGTTTGTTAATTTGCACTGGCAGTCTGTGCCCTCAGTCCGGAGACCTGCTGGGTGGCTTCGGCTTGTGAGCGGAGTCACAGGGCTGAGCCCCGCTGGGCAGCAGGACCTGCTCCACCTCTGCTTCGCTCTGCAAATCCAGTAGTGCTGGGGGCATCTCAGGAAGCACATTCAGCTGCTTTAGTGACCCTCCTGCTGGTGAAGCTCTCACCAAATTAAGGTTGTTAAGCTCTGAAGGCTTTGCTGCCGCTTGTGAAGAGCCTGCAAAAACCCAAAGGACAGCAGGGTTAGCCGATGCTCAGCCTGCCAGCACTCCTCATCTTTGCCAACCTTAAATGACTCTATAATTCTATTCTATGCCAAACCCAGCCCCCTCTGCTATCATTCACACCCCTGACCCTGTTACAAAGGCTGATGGGAGCAGCCAGGGCCCTGCTCTGACCCTGACAGTGCACTTGAGGAGGGAAGGTGATCCCGAGGCCGCCCCTACCATGTGTGTCCGCAAGCAGCAGGCTGGCCGCGCTCACAGCCCGTATCCTGTCGTGGTTGCTGGGGTAGAGGGTCCCGTCTGTTTCCACCCTCTTGCCACTGGCAATCCCATTGCAGGGCTGAGGATGAAGAAGGCTGGTGCCTGCACCCCTCTTCCTATTCCGCTCCTTGCTGCTCAGGGCATTGGGGTGGGGGTTATCCACAGTCTTAAGGCTCTCGGAGTAGTACTCGGAGTCCTTGGGGTAGATGTGGACGTTCATGCTGTCTGTGCTGCCGCTGCAGTCCGTGCACACAACAGGCAGCCCGTAGCCTTTGGGGGAGGAAGGGAAAACAGCAACAAACAGAGATGAGAAGCTGGAAGTGGTCAGCAACGTGGTCAGCACTGGAGCACACAACTTGGGGATGGAAATGGCAGCCCTGTTTAGTTTAGTGGGGGAATCTCACTAAATAACACGGACACCTCTTGGTTTTACACAGGGCTGCTACACTCCTGTTTCTCAGTACTCTGTAGCCACCATCACTAAAGGTAACTCCCAATAACGGCTGGGGTCTTTTACCTCAAAGAATTTGTGACTTTCTTTTTCAGACTTTATCTAGTCAGGGTAGAAATGCAAAGTGGAACTTTCCTGTACCTCCTTTAAAATACCAAGTTACCTTTCCCATTTTTGTGCTGCTGCTGCTTTACAGGGATCATCACTGACTCACACTGTTACCCCAAGGTAAGTTATTACTGTCAGTGGGAACAACAGATTAGCCGAAATCACAGCAGCAAGCAGGAAGAAGTTGCTAAATGCTGAAAGTTGATTTCCTTAGTGCACTCAGCAACTTTCCATTATTAAACTTTACAGTTTCTCCCAGAGAGAAAATTTGTTTCACTGGCTCTTTTTTCTGTGGCTGTTACAATACAGCACGAGAACACAAAACACATCCTAAAAATAGAAAAGTATAGCTATAACACCCAAGAAACTGGCAATGAAGAAAGGCAGGTGTAGTGCCCAAAACAGCCTTTAAATCTTGAAAATAAATAAATAATTTAAAAGCTGAGCTTTGAAGTCAACAGCCCCTTCAAAAGAGCATGAAAAAATTTAACACCTTCAGTTTGAAAGCACTCTCACATTTTAGGAATATCTCAAATCAAAATTCCCAGCTGCAAGGAATGGTGATCACGAGCTTTGGTCTGCTTCTTTGTGATGGTTCCTCAAATTCCAACTAACTAAGCTTGAGAGAGGATCAAAGCAAAGCAGGAGAAAGCAAATTTACTGTGCTCGCACCTGAGAATCATTTTGGGCTTTTTTTTTTTCCCCTCTGAAGGTAACAATTTCTTGTGTTAATTCTGTCTGACTTGGAGGGCTTTCTGATCTGTACAAACACGAAATGCCTTCCCAGATTAATGGGTTTTGTACCTGTCTTATCTGGAACAAGCATTCCATCAGCCATGTCTTCAGTCTTCCAAGTGTCTTTATTATAGCTGATACACAGCTTGGGCTGTCTACAACCTACAGCAGGAGCTTCAGCATCTGGACACCTTCCAGCATCAGTCTGACACATACCTGCAGCAAACAAACCAGCTGGTTAAAGATTACAGCCATCTGCCCCCAGTTAGTCTTATAGAAATAAGTAAAAAGAAATAAGTTAATTCTCCCTGTAAAAAGGAGAAAAAATAGCAATGGAGATAACATAATTTTCAGATAATGTTTAGCAGAACAAATGCTGTACAATCTCAGGGGAATCTCAGTTCAGAATGCTTAACTTCTCCTCCTTAACGTGCTGTGTTTAAACACTGTGAAACCCCAACATTTAATTTCTAAGCCTGAAGGCAGGGACAGGCAACGCTAATGCATTTTCTAGTAGAGCTTAACCACGGGTAAATCTGGTGCCAAAAATCTAATCCAAAATTAGCAAAAAAATAGTCCTTAGGGCCTGACTGAGCAGTTTCTGAGGCTGCCTGCTTGTAGGAACACTTATTCCTGGGAGAGGAGAGCTCTGTGAAGTCAAAGACATCCCCTGCTCTGCATAAATGCAGGAGCTAGAGAACTGCACTATGAAGATCTCTCAGATAACCCAGAGAAGTATTCTGGGCTGTGATTTCTACCTCCCCATTTCAAGTTCAGATCCAGCACTGCAGAAGAAACAACTTGAGCCCCTCTCTCACCGTTGCTGTCGATGTGCCCGTTGGGCTGCTGAGTGTCCACTCTGATGGCCACGTCCTGCCGGTCCGACAGAGTCCCCTGGGAGGACAAGTAGCTTGGCACGTCAGGAGGCACGATAGTCTCATCTAGAGCAGTGGGGGACAGGGAAATGTCAGTGCCCAGCAAGGTTTTCAAAGGCATATGAAATCACATTTTCAAGAGAAATCTGGGGCCAGAGCTAGAACTGGTATTTTCTGTAGATGCCGTGGAAACCGAGCTACCTAAATATTCTTTTCCCTTCAGAAGCCTCACTCCTGATTTTTCAAAGCCTAAAGCTGTCAGAGAAAGTGCTGAGAAAGGCATGGTCAGTACAAGGTAGGTGGAGTGGAACTGTTTCTTCAGGACAAATAAATCCTTCCCCTTCCCCTGAAATTCAAAGTTCCTCCTTTGACTCAAATCTTGTGTCTCCCAAAGTCAGGAGTCAGAGGATTCTGGAGAACAGGGTCTTTGATTCACTTAAGCAGGCAAATAAGTCTTAAGCCCCTTGGCTATCCTTGGCTTTCTCAATTTTCTATGAGGCAGTTTCAGTTTCTTCTGTCACACAAAACCAAGTGAAACTCAATTACACCAGGCATGAAGCCCTAAATTTTTAAGACGGAAAAGAGTAGTTAAGAAAGAATCCCATGTATCCAAGACTTCCTACTTAGCCCATGTGTTTAAAACCCTGTCCTACTCCATCTAAAGCTAAGCATAATTACAGCAAGGCTGCAAATCCCAGCAGGGGGGGAAAGTCTTAGGTTGGTTCTTCCATACTTCTGTTCAGGGGCTGCATAACACTGAGGGCAGGAGACTTTACTGCCACTGCAACATTATGTCAACACCAAATTATCCACTCTGAACATCAGGAGGAAGCAACAAACACTTCTTCTTCCCCTAAAAAAATAACAGATACCCTGCATCGGCAAGCATGGAAAAAAACCCTTACAACAAATACGGAAAAAAGGATTCCAACTTCAAAGTCTAATCTTTCATGTGTTGAATTCAGTCTTTGAAAATACATATTCCCAAAAAGTAAGACAGGTTCTCAGCATCATGGACATCATCCAGACTGTCTCAAGAGTTATCATTTACAGTCACGGAAAACCAAAGTAGCAAAGCAGTGACTGGAACTACTGCCAAGTGGAAAAGACCTTCCTAAAGAAGAAGCCAAGGGGAGAAATGCAGCTCTGAACATGACTCAGCAGCAAGTCAAGGGTGGTTCTGGCTCTCTGGGCCAAGAAAACCACAGACACAAGACAACTGCTGCCCCAGTGTGACTGCGTGGCTCCCCGAGGGGCCGATTTGGTCTCAGTGGGACATCTGACAGCACAAAAGGTCAGAGAAAGCCTCAGCAGGAGATTGGAGCTACCTGTGTTGGTGACACTGTATTCTTCACTCTTCTTCCTGGTTTGGTAGATGATGCAGACCCAGACCAGGGAGGTGAGCACGATGCTGCAGACCACGGCGATGGTGATGATGCCCACCGTGGTGCGGTCCTTCCTGCAGCCCAGGGACTGCAGGATGCTCACGTGGCTGTGCGCCCGCTCCGTCCCCAGGGTGTTGGACATCTCACACGTGTATTTCCCAGCATCCTCCAAGACCACGTTCCTAACGATGAGCAGCTGGTTGCCAGAGGTGAAGTGGTGCCTTTCTGTGACGACCAGGGGCTGGTCACCTTTCAGCCAGGTAATGCGGGGCGGGGGGCTCCCGGTGGCTTTGCACTGGAGAGCCACGGTCTCGCCCACGGACACTACGTGATCTTCCAAGGGGTGAACCAAAGATGGTGTCTCTGCAGGAGAACAAACACAGAAATTAGTTCTGGGGGGCAGTGCAACAACAGATTTGACAGCACTGAACGTTCCTGATGTTCCCACAGGCATAGCAATACACGAAGCAGGCACGTGCCCAGGAGCGTGGCAGCTGCAAACCATGACAGACCTAACAACCACAACCAAGCCTCACTTTCCATAATCAGTTGGTGTTAGTCTTCCCAAAAAGAAACCCCCAAGGACAAGGGCCAACAGCTGACATGTGAATTATTTCGTAGGGACAAGACAAATGGAGCACAATTTCCTTTTGAAGTATTTGGGAAATGGGAAGTAGCAAACAGGCTGATTGGAGGGGCTCCCTCGGCACAAGAGGAAATGCAACTTACAGCTCCTTGTCTTAATTAACGGGGTATTTTTCATTAGTTAACTACAGTGTAAGAGAATGAAACTGGCAGAGAGCTTGCACAGCCACCCCTCCCAGTTCCCACTCCCAGGCCACTTGGCCTCCAGGGGCACTGCCTTACCCAGGACGGTGAGGGTGGCGTTGGCGAGCACGGAGCCCGCCGAGTTCTGCGCCGTGCAGCTGTACACGCCCATGTCCTCGATCTTCACGTCCGTGATGAAGAAGACGTCGTCGTCGGGCATGACGTGCATGCGGCGCTCGCGGGCCGCGGGGAAGTCGGTGCCCCCGTCCTTCTGCCAGGCGATCTGCGGCGTGGGGTGGCCCTCCGCCGCGCACTCCAGCCGCGCCGTCGTCCCCGTCCGGCTCGTGATGTCGTGGGGAGTTTTGATGAACGAGGGCAGCACTGGTGGGAAGGAGAACAAGGAAAGGGATCAGCAATCCCGTGGGGAAAGCAGCATCTTTCTGTGCAGTTCTGTTCTCCTTCCCAGCGAGGGTTAATGTGACAATTAATGTGACATGCAAGGGGACGGCCAGCTGCTCCTGCAGGGTATCTCTGAACTGCTGGGGACTAACCCTGTATTTCTAGAGAACACACCTGTCTGCAGAGTCCATGACCCCCCCCATTCAGATCATTAGAGCTGGGATCAGAACTAATTTTCTTCTGTGATTGCCCTGGGAAAAAAGCCACTGTTATGTTTCCCATAGGGAACTTTCAACCACACCCTCTTTTTTGTATCCTTGTGTATTTTCATTTTCATTGGCCCACTTCACTAGGCAAAGACTCTACACCTGAACTGCCAAAAGAGAAGCAGCTAAAGCTGTTTAGAACGTGCTCACGTGCTTGGCTGGGTGGCAGCCATCCCAAACCTGGCATGTGCTCCTCACAGGGCATTTCTCAGCATCCACTGAGATAGCAGCAGCTGCTGTGAAGAAGTTAAGAGCTCCTCACCGTCAGGAACGGACCCTCGTGAACAACTCCTTGCCGCAAGCGGGCCCCAAGGAATTGCACCAGGTACCAGCTCAGGCTGAAGAAAAGCATGAGAAAGCAGCTTCCCACTCACCATTCACAGTGAGCCGGGCCTTGTTGGAGTAGGTGGAGCCGAAGTGGTTGGTGATGATGCACTGGTAGCGCCCCTCGTGCGCGAAGGTGACGTGCCGGAGGTGCAGGATGGTGGTGCACTCCATCACCTCCCCGTCCTTGGCCCGCACGTGCGCGAAGTTCTCGATCTCGGCGTTGTGCAGCATCTCGTTGTCCTTCTTCCAGGCAAACATCATGGGGGAGCTGCTGCTGCTGGCGGCCAGGCAGGTGAAACGGATGTCCTTCCCAAGGACAGCCACTGTTGTCTCGGGCTGGATGATGATCTGCGGCTTGGGGAAATCATCTGAGGGAGAAGAGCAGGAGTGGTTAGTGCTGGACTGTGAGGGAGGACTGCAGTAAGCCAAGAGATGCAATGAGAAGTGAGCAGCGCACAGAGGGAAGTTATTATTGCCCGTCTGCTTTTACACCCGCTGTTGTACAGCAGGAAAGGGACCTGCTCTTGTCAAGCACTGGTTCTGTAGTACACACGTGCCATGCACAGCTCCACTGGTGTAGGTGGGACTCTTGTTCATCTGGTTCTTTCTGTCACCAGTGGGCTGTCAAACACCTACAAGACGCCCAGCTCCTTCAGCAATATAGCTGAACCTTGCAAAAATACTGTGGTCTAAAGAAAATACCCTTCCTTGTACAACCCACGCACGAAGAGCACAACTGAACTTAGAGCTTCACCTCTAGAGCTGCATTAGCATGAAGCAGGAGAGGGGAGCAGGAGGACACTTAGAGGGCTGCAAACACTCCCTTCTAGGGAAAAATGTCCACAAAAGGTTGTAGTGAGGTGAGAATTGGTCTCTTCTTCCAGTAACAAGTGACAGGACAAGAGGAAATGACCTAACGTTGTGGCAGGGGAGGTTTATACTGGCTAACAGGAAAAAAAAATCTTCACTTTCAGTGTCAAGCACCAAAACAGGCTGTCCAGGGAAGTGGTGGAGTCACCATCCCTGGAGATATCTAAAAGAAGTGTAGATGTGGCATTTAGGGACATGGTTTAGTGGTGGGCTTGGCACTAGTAGGTTAATGGCGGGATTCAGTGATCTTGAAGGTCTTTTCCAACCTAAAGGACTCTATGACTCTACACAGCCTGTGCTGTCAAAGCAGAAGCAGCTGTATTTGCCTCTGTCATCCGTCCGGAGTGGAAAGCTTCACACACTCTCTCTGTGCCCTGAAGACTGTTGGTTTTAGCAAAGGTCCAAGCAGGTTCATTTATTAGATTTCTACAAATGGTGTAATTTAATATTTGACTACAGTTTAATTAAACAGCCAGGCCTCTGGAACCAGGAGTACTAGTGCCTGGAGGACTTGGCAGGCACCAGGAAGCAAAGCTGTCTTTGCTTTGTGATGTTGCTGTGGGGATGGAGCCTTCAGGATCGCTTCTTCCAGATGAGCACAGCAAGCCTCCCAGCCTGCTCAGACAGAGGCCACCTAGGCAGAGTCCTGCCACTGGGGGACCGGGAGGGACGTGGGACCGCAGCTGGAACAAAGTTTCTGCTCAGTGTTCAATGCAAGTCACGCATTCAGCTTAGTTAAATGGTTTGCAAAAGCTCATTTTTCCTTCAAACACCCATTTGCAGCTCCACCCAGGATCCACACTGCTTGGCTCCAAAGCACAGAGTTTGGCTCCCAAACCAGGCCTTTCTCTTCCCCAAAAGCTGGATGCATGAGTAACACCGATTTGGCCTCATTTAAATTTCTTTTTCTTTACAAGAGAGGTAGTAGATGTTTGCATGTGCTGGGTATTAAGTAAAGCTGCTTTGCAACCACAGCTCAGGTGCAGAGTCAACTGCAAGTATTTGGGTGGGTCTTACTGGCCCAAAAAAATCAGCTGTGATGAAAGAGTCTCCTCTGCTTTTTAACTCTTTGTTATTTCCAAGAGGGAGAAAAGACACATGAAGAACACAAAGCCACAGAAGCGGCTCAGAACACTGCAAAGGCGAAAAAATTACAGCTGCAGTCTTGATAGTATCAAAGTTAGAGGACTGAGGAAGTCTCTGTGCAGCCCCATCTGGAAGTGGAACAGGCATTAGTCCCTTTTGATTTAATACTCAGCCCTGTAAGGAATAGACTCGATGCAAGCTATGTGCTGTGTGGTTTTGGTGGGAAATAAATTGTAGCCAATGACAAATTTTTAAAATGCAGGCTTGGGCTTCCTTTGATCCCACTGAATAACAAAACAAAACAGAAACCCTCTCGTAATAACACGCTGGTAGTCAAAAGAAAATGTTTCCCAAGTGAGTCCTACCCTTCATACAACCTCAAAACACGCAGGCGAGACTTACCACACACAAAACTTTCTGGCAGGATGGCAAAAATGCTCTTGCTTTTCAGTGACTCAGGATGGGCACAGGTGGCCACCACAAAGGACTGCAGCCCCTTCTCCACTAACCACTGGGGCAACCACTTGAGCTGGCAGTCGCAGAGGAAGCTGTCGCTGTTCATGTGGCTGCAGGGAAACAAAACCAACACGAGCCTGCTGTGAGCCCTACACAGAGAGAAGCCTGGAAGGCTCACAGCCCCTTCATGTTAGACACGTTCCTCCCACCCCCCCCCAGCATGGGTGGAAGTTAAAAAAAGGACTGCAGGGATGTCCTCAAGGCACTAAAGATGTTAAATACACGACACGTTTAAAGAGCATTTCATCTCCACGCAGACCAACCCCCTCCTGTACCACAGTGACACTCTCTAGCACCTTGTATTTATTAACCAGCTTCCAGAGCAATTCCCAGGAACAGACAAGCAATGTCCTGGGCTTAAGGGAGACAAGCTGAGGCAGATCATCTACACCAGAGAGATGCAACAGAGGCAGAAGGCAACAGTACAGTCTGTCCTGCCCGCTCACGTCGCTCATTTCCACACATGTTCCTCCTCTGCCTCTGTGGTTTGAGCATCTTTGGTGGGACCAAACTCAGGGCTTAATTGCTGAGTGAGAGGACGCCCAGCTCCCACTGTAAGGCCTTGAGTTCCCTCCATGGCTAACCCCAGGGCAGTAAGTGGAGAGGCCCTGCCTTCCATAAGAGATGCATATTCACACACCAGCATCAGCAGGGATAAGAGGTGTAGCTGGAGTTGTATTTAATAATTAACAGAAGCAGTGGAAGTACCAAAGATATTTGTGGAAACCCAATTGAAAGAGTGACTAATTTGGAAAGCAAAACACAAAAACGTTTCACAGCATCCTGAGATGCTGAGAAATCCTGAGTTCCAACCCCTTCCATGGCAGGGGATTAGAATGAGATGCTCTTTAAGGTCCCTTCCAACCCAAACCACTGCAGGATTCCATGATTCTGTGACCCTAACAGTAACTTAGGACCTTCTGTTAGGAAAAGAGCTGTGAAAAAGGAGCAAAGAAAAAGGGAGCCTCAGGATTAATGTGGTTTTTAAAGTTCTGGTCCAAATTGTGGCTCAGAATAGCTCTGGGACCACTGAAGAGCTGCAACTTTATACCAATGGGGAATTCAGACTTCAGTCTGGTTTGGTCCATGATCCTAGGTAAAAACTCAGTCTGATTCCTTGCATCAAATGTGAGGATGCCTCAGAGACCAGGAAAATGCCCCAAGCAGAGAGGTCCTGTCCTGCAATATTGCAAATTGAGCAAGAGCAGGACATCAAGAGCACAGCAGAATCCCAGCTTCAGCACTGCCCTGTAGCATGTGAATCTCCTCTGATTCTTCTACCCGATAACCGTTAGTTTGAAACTAGCTGGGAAAGGGAAAAAGAAAGAAACGGACTGGAGAGGGGGTGACTTAGGGAATATAGGGATTGGATTTTCCAATTGTGCAACTTTGCTGTCCTAGAAAGATGTGTAACCCCTAACACACATAATGGGATAAACCCTGCCAGCTGGTTGGGACAGGTCACAGAAACCCTTCAGCAAAATGCATTCTGCATGTGTATGTCCTCTTATCTGAACCTCTTCCATGGTATAAACATTCCCTCACAATATCTGGGATCTCACTAATTCTTCCCTAATAAGATCAATCTTTCACCTCAATTCTGTTCCAAGAGCCAGTGCAAAAGATAAAGTGGTTAAACACACAACAGACATGCAACGTTTATCGTGCTCATTCTCAGTCACTGGTATTAAATGTCATTGCTAACAGTGACCATCTGATTCCCATTTCCAATGTCAGGAAGAAGAACCTGTACCTGACCAAATAAGTGATTTTGTGTTCCACAGACACTGCACTACTCCAGAGTGTAGTAATGCACTGACAGTGGATTAAATATTTATGGAGAAGAGGAGAAAAGGAAACCAGGCAAGACTGGAAACAGTGTCTGATAACAGTGCAGAGTCCCAGCCTGGAGCACAAGCAGCAGCTCTGATAACACATCCGTATTTTTACACCAGAAGGCTGGATGACAAGTGGACGCAGTTCAAATGGTGCTTATCACTGAAATATCAGTCCTGTGTGTGAACCCTAAACACAGGCACAGTGAGGGACCAGATGGGCCACTGGGGATTAAATCTGTGGTGGCATGAGAAGGATAGCTGGCTAAAAGGACCAGGGCTGCACTTCCTGAGCAGGGATGAGTAACTGCACAGATGCAAACCTGCTGGAAGAACCTGTTCCGACGATCTAATTTCACTCACTATTAAATGCAAGATGTTCCTGTGACAGCTACTCATGTGTAAAAATACCCCTCCCTCAGAGGAGGAAATAAATGAGTGGAAATGCAGATACCACCCGTGCTGCTGCTCACACCCAGGGCAAGGAGGATCCCTGTCTCCTGGGTGGTGTGTGCAGGGGAATCACTTACAGCTGCCGCAGGCTCCTCATCTTGGCGAAGGCGTCGGCTTGGATGGAGCGGATGGCGTTGTCCCCGAGGTTCCTGCAGACACAACCACAGGCAACGTGAACAAAAGGGGTGCTCTGGGTGGGATGGAGCCCCTCCGTGTGTAAGCAATGACTCCAGTAGCCATTGATTTGTTAGCTCCTTCTTAAGGCCATTCGCACTTGCAGCTCACAGAAATGTTCCTCAAAACACCTCAGTATTGATTAAGTATTCCTGAACAACTATCAACCGACACAAGTTACAGCAATAAATCACTAAGTCATTCCCAGTCTCAGCTACCTCCACCATCCAAAGCTCAGAAATTCCTCAGCCCCCTCGACAACCAAAGATAGTCAGGAATGTCATACCCTAGGCTGGACCTCGAGCAAACATAAAGGAAGGAAATACTTGCACTGAGCAACATCTGAGGACTTGGAAAGGATACTGTTGTGTTTGAAAAAATACCACAGTGTTTCCAAAAACAAGGGATTGTTAAAAGCTTCCCTCACAACTATTGCTAATTAAACGATTCACTTGCTCTCTGAAGAAGCAGCGTCAGCTTTAGGGCTGAAGTTTACTAAGAGACATGTAGGGCAGACAAGCCCTTGAAGAGGAAAATCTAAGTAGAAGATGATTAAGGGCACCTTTATTTGGGAATGTAAACCCAGTCAGGCAGCTCTAACCCTTCAGTGTGCTCTCAATGGCCATAACATTTCATACACTCAACAGCCAATAAAACATGTACAGCACAGCCACATATACTTTAACTTGTCTTAATCCAGAAAGGAGGTTATTCATGAATCTCTGCTGGAGTCATCAGCCTTGGAACATAGAAAAAAGTCACAGAGGCAGCCAAAATGTGCTTCTTGCAAATGGCTCCAAGGCAGTTGTGCTGAATGGGGATGTTCAGTGCCTGCACCATAAGCAATCATCTGCAACATGTGTCCCTGCCAGAGCCTGGATTTAGGAGGAAGCTGGGGCATGGGAGGAGGAGAGAGGGCTACATCTGAACCAGCATGTTTTCCTTGCTAACAGCCTGCAAAGCAGCAATGTGCAAGTCAAGGCGATATTTATCCAAGAACAAATCAAAAAATGAAAGAGCATGCAGATTCCATATGTTCTGTAACTTTGTTCCTGGCACAAAAAAAGGCCAAAGTTGAGGCGGACTTATAATGAGAAGGAAGCAGGTGGCCCCCACAAATGGACTGGCTTCTCACTTTACAAAGACACTATTAAATTGCTAGCAGATCTCTCAAGCAGCTACTTTTGGCAGACCCCCCCCTTCCCAAACTCTGAGGCATGGTGGGTTACTCACAGGTGCTCCAGGGCCTCCAACCCTGAGAACGCTTTCTTGGCCACCGACTTGATCTTGTTTCCAAACAGAGTTCTGCAGTTTCCAAACATCCAGTGCCAGATAAACAGAAAGAAAATGGGGAGAGGGAGGCACAAAAAGAAGGAACACAATTAGTGTGGCTTTATCTGATACACGCACTCAGTGTAAGTCCTGGGAAACCTGAACTGCACAGAGATTAAGAGGGCTGAAGCACACTCACTTTCCTGCTCCTGAAATTAAATCCTTTTATCTGTATTTGAATTTAATAGTGATGACAGGGCAAAAGGGAATGTGCCATATCACGTAAAAAGGCAGGTTTGCTCCCATGCTTGGAAACCAGTTTGCTGAGCAACTGAAGGTCCCCTCTATTCTTTGCAGGCTGGCTGAGGACAGGATTAAGTGCAATGACAGTTTAATAAGGTATTGGTCTCTCCCTGAAACACTTTTCATTTCTGACTTCTTCCCAGACAGGAAAAGAGTAGTAAATTTATTCACTGCTGCTTGGCCTGAATGGCCATTTGCACACCGTTGCCATTTGCACAGCAGGGACTGCTGATTCCTTCCTTGGCTCATTACAAATACAACAGCAAAGAAATATAATGCAGCAAAATCATAACCAAGCGGTAATTTCAAGGGGCAAAAGGTAGAAAAGGTAACGTCGAGAGCTGAGGAGTGTGCTTGCTTGCATCTGTGACCAGAGAGCATTCCACTGAATCAGCAGCAGCACGAGAGGGACTGTCAGTGGGCAACAGCCAGCTGGAGGGATCCCAGCCCAGCTGCCACCTGCAAAGCATCAGTTCTCTATAAATACTGACCAGTGGTGATTGGGCAGGGCTCACACCAAAGGGACAGTATCCTCACCTGTTTTAATAAAACATCAACCACTGTCATTAACTAGGAACTGCTTTCCTTCCCCAGGCTCACTCTAAGGTTTATCCTCCAGGTGCATCTTTTATCAGCATCTGCTTCAAGTGCTGTCCAGTGCAAGTCACCCCTCAGGTAAAAAATTGCCATATCTAGTGCTGCCTCAGATTTTCAGTTTTCCTTCAATATAGGGTGCTACCTATCTGCAACCTCCTTTATCAACAGTATCATTCCAAATATCTACAGTGAGTTTTACGGAGCTCCCTGTTGCAGCACCAAACCCAGGGTTGTCACAGCTCCTGTCCATTGCATCCCAGTGCATGTGGCTTTTTGCTCTGGGTGAAATACCCCCAAGCACCAAAGGATGTGTGCAGTCATGTGTACCATCATTGCAAAAAGGGATGGTGCATTAATGAAGGCTTTGAAAAATCCATTAGAATGATTAATACAGTAAATAATTTACTATATGGAAACTCTGGTCCTATGGCTGCATCCAGACACACTGATTTTTGGAGCCCTATTCCTAAATAAGGGTGTTATAAGGATGAGATAAGGGTAATAAGGATGAGAGGAATTGGCCTCAAGTTGTGCCAGGGAATCTTTAGAATAGATACTGGGAAAAATTTCTTCACAGAAAGGGTTGTAAAGCATTGGAACAGACTACCCAGAGAAGTGGCAGAGTCACCATCCCTGGAAGTCTTCAAAAAATGTGTGGATATAGCACTTGAGGACATGATTCAATGGTGAACATGGTGGTGGTGCTGGGTTGACGGCTGGACTTGATGGCCTTTCCAACCTTAATGATGCCATGAAAGGTAGATGGGCATCTGTTGTTGGAAAAAATTATGCTGAGCTTGATAACTGGAAATTTATAGGAGATTTTGGACCTTGAAAATGGGAGATACTGATGATATAAGCAGTAGGTCTGGGGATGGGAATACACAATGTATACACCCCTTTTTGGAGGCACATACAATCTCATGGCTGTACAGGAAAAATACATCACACACGCAACAAACACACAACACAGGGCTCAGTGAACTCATGACACTCCTTATGCCTTGCAAATTCCAACCAAGTGCTTCTCCAAATCTGAAAGAGTTTGAAACCCAGCAGCAGGCTGGAATGTGAAGGTGGCAGGCTGGAATGTGGAGGCAGCAGGATGCAGCTCACAATTAGCCAGCCCACTGCCACCCCTGAATGCACCTCCACCGGCAGAACCGGGCACAGCTCTCCCTGTGATTGCACAAGTGTAATTACATGCCAGGCACGCAATTCATTAGAGAGCAGCATTTTCTCCTCCAGCCAGTTTTGCACCTGCAGGAAGATCCCAGTGGCTGAGTGAGCCATCAAAAAACCTAGCAGCTTGAATAATTAGGAACCTCGCTGTTCCCCAGTGATTCCATCGATGCTTTTTATGCTTCGGTGCTTCTCAGCTCCCTTTCTTGAAAAAACATTTTAATTTAGGCTTGTGCTCTCCATCCTGGAGAGCTTCATATATAATTCAGAGAAGGCTAAAGTGACTGGCCTCCCCATCTCTGTTTAACACCTTCATGTCAGCGAACAACCCTCTCTGTGCTAAATCCTTTCAGAGGCTAATCTGTGCCACATCAAAGGGGAAGGGCTTTTAAGGCAATCTCCACAGAGCTGAGGTGATTATTAATTCATTGGAAGGTCTCCTCTGAAGTGCCCATTTATTTTTTGTATGCTAATGCATTTAAAAAGCCGGCTGACAGTTTAAACACAGGTCCTAAATCACACAGTGAAATGTTTGCTGTAAAGGCTGATCTTTATTTAGGAAAAAAAAAAATCCTGATACTCACTTCAGCCTTAGAAATCACCAATTTGAGATTTATGTGCTGATGAGCTAAAACAGTTCTGAGGAGATCCTTTTAAAAGTGACCACTCCCAAGTATTCTCAAAACACCTCAAGAAATAACAATAATCTCATATTCTGAGGGGTTTTCTAGCCTTACACTCTCGTTGACAATGAGTGATCCCAGCAAGCTATGTGTCCCACAGCAGGTTTGCTCTCTTAGGTAATCAAACCACTCCTGTCTGCTCGAAACCAACCGGATCCACACCCTTTTCCAAGCTATGAAATGTCCTGCACTGCCCCCCACAAACCTTCCCTGCCACTCAGCCAAACTCAAGAGCTGGCCCAGGTCCATGTGCAATGGAGGACATCGGCCAGCAACACAAAGAAAGATGCAAACCCAACTTCCTTAGTCTTGCACAAGCTTGTGCTGCATCTTTGCTACTGGCAAACCAGCCATCTTTTGAAGGCGTTCCTTGTGCAGATGATAAACATCAGATCAGGCCACGGCTGTTTCACAGGGGAGCGACAGCTCCTCTGCCCAGAGCTCCCAACACACAACCACACAGGCTGCCCCTGCTCCCTTCCTTCCTCCTCCCGCTCCTTGCTGCACCTCCTGGCCTCTGCCTGACCCCTACAGCTCATCAGGGCTCACTGTTCCTGGTTGTGGAGTCAGTCCTTTTGCTGAACTCTTTCCTTCAATTCTATCTCCTCTGGCTTTTTCCCCTCTCTCCTGTTATTTGCTTCACCCAGCAGTTCTAACACATCCCAACCACTTGGGACCAGTACTTTTGCTCCCATACCAGTGACCATGACAGAGGGATGCCCTACAGTGGATGTCCCACCAGGACAGCTCTCCCTCCACTCCTTTCCTCCACCTTCTGCTCCCTTGTAGCTGCACCACAGACTCACAATCCCTACAGCCTGCAAATCCCACTGGGCAAAGTCTCTGCTCCCATCACCCTTCTAAGCTGCTCACATGGTTTCACTGCTTTCTTCAGACAAACAAATAACTTCAGTCAAGCTGTTGAGGACTGCTCTACCCACCACATCTGCTCCTTTGCCTTTTTTGTAGCAACTCGTGGGAAGATTTCCCGACTCCATGTGCACAGCAATTCCTACTGGCCTCTCTCTCCCACACACATTACTTTCTACTTCCCTGCCTGGCTCCCCCTGTCCTTAAATCCTCCTCTGACTTCTGCCTCACTTTACTTGCAGCTACAACCTGGTTTCCCTCTCTCCGGTCCCAGTGACCCCTCTCAGCAATGATCAAATGCCACCTCTGTCCGTGACTTCGGATTTTGATTCCCTAAGCATTACATCCCCACAAATCCTGCCGTGGCTCGTCCCACTCCCTGAGGAGTCTCTAATGAGAGCATGACAATATCCCGCCTGCCAGGATTCATTCCAGCCATCTGCTATCCATCGAGGTACTTTTACTGCACCTCTGGCTGTGCCATCTCGGCATCGGAGACAGCGGGATGGGGGGGTGCTGAGAACTTCAACAAAGGCAAGAGGTAATGATTAGAGACTCTTGATTTGTCACAAGCCATCAGAGGCTCCTCAGACAGGGCTGATTTATATGGCCCATTTCAAATGGCATAGGAACTTGCACTGAGCAATGTGAAAATCCCTGCGAAGGCTGAGCAAGCCATAAACATTTGCAAGGCGCATGCTTGCCTTGGGTTTCTTTTTATCTCTTCAAGAGCCTGTGCCCCATGGTGCCTTTTATTGTTTCTGCACATGGAAGCAAGCCCAAAAGATCACTCTCAGACAGAGTATCCCACAGAAACGAATCCTGTTTCAATCCTCTGTTGTAACAGGAAGTGGGGTGATTTTTCTCCTCTGTTTATTGTTATTTGCTGCATCAATCAGTGCTTCGCTGAAGATTGCAAGGGGTCCTTTCTGTTGCTTGTTTGCTTTTAGAAGTGAGGAACAGTTGTGCAGAGTTTTATAAATTAAACAACTTAAAACCTCTCCCTCCTATGTCTATGAACTACAGCATGTGGCACTGTCTGTTCACCACTTTAACAGGAAATAATTGCCTCATACCTCCTTAGAAATGTCATTTGCACTCTTGCAGTAAAGCCTGCAAAACCATTACATCTCAGACTTTGGGCTGATTATCTTGGTCCAAAGGGAGGAAAGGCTGCATCAGGGGGACAGACCCACCCCCACACAGGCACACAACAAAACTGGTTTGCAGAACTCAAACTCAGGGATACTCACAGCTTGCTCAGGTTTTCCAGGCCTGTAAAGGCTCCATTGGTATCTTCTATTGTGCCTGAGATGTCATTGTGGTCCAGTTCCCTGGAGAGAGAACAAGAGAGAGCTTGGAATCAGCATCTTAGTCCCAGGCTCCTTGTCACAAACAAATGGAAGAAAGCTGGAGAATGCCAGCCACACCAGAGCTTCCCATTTTCTCCTGGTGCCTCTCAGAAAATGCAGAGTCCTGCAGCAAAGCACCACTAATCACTTCTCCTGCACTGACCCATTCTGGGAAGGTGCATTCCGAAAATATTCCTGGCTTATTCCTAGCTGAAACTCTCGTGAGACAGCAACAGGAGCACACAGCTACTTTTTAACAAGTAGTTTCAGTCCTTTTCTAGTTCTGTGCATCCAAACAGAAGAGGGAAAACAAAAATAAAGTGCCAAAACTAAACTGAAAGATACAGCTGTCCTTAGATGCTACACTTTGGCTGTTCCAGTGTATGCATGTATTTGTCTATAGCTGCATCTTAGCAGGATGATTTGGTTTATTTTCTACAAAGCTGCATTTTTTTCTGGCAATGAACTTGAAAACTCTACAAAGGAAAGCATCAGCATCCCTACACCAGCCTAACTCTCTGTATAACCATTATTTAAAAAAAAAGAAAAAAAATTCCTTTTTCAGAGTTAGCTTCTTTTGGCTTTCAAATTGACCATCAATTACAAGAGTCAAAGAGGTCTGAAGAAAAACAAGCACACAGAACAAACACACAAAAGCTGTTTAAACAGTCTGTTAAAAATCCTTCCCTCCTAGCTTTAATTCCAGCTAGCAATGAATACCCAGCAACAGGCAGAAATTCATCATTTCCAATGTTAAGCAAAAAGAAAGAAAAACTAAATAGGCTTTGTTGGTTTTGTTACATCACTCTGATCTAAAACCTGGCAAAACCCAACACCAAAGCAAACTTCACCATCTAGATAACCCCGGAACCCTCAGGTACTCCTTTTGCACCTTTTGAAGATGATTATCAGAGCACTTCTAGATAAAAAAATATTAAGATCAAAAAAGGAAAAACAGCCCCCTCTGCATTTTGCAACATTTCAGACACAGGCATCACAGCGCAGCTTCTGGGCTCTGCAGCACAAACAGTAACTCACAAGCAGGGAAAAGAAATTTAAAACAGAAGAACAGTTTTAGGAAGGGCATGGTTCTCCTCAGCTGAGATTTTTGCTCTCAGTACCTCAGCTGGTTGCAGCCTTTGCTCCTTTCTTGGTTTTGGTGCCAAAAGCCACAATTCCTGTTTCTCAGCTGGCTTCAGCCTGAGCCCTGGATCTCATGTCCCTGGGGAACCCTGGCCCCAGCCAGCAGCACTGTGGCTGTCGGGGTGATCCGTGGGTCGCTCTGTGCCAAAGGGATGGATAAAAACTCAACATCCCCGCGGGGTGTGGGCGCACATAACGCTGTGGTGGCACAAGAGACACGTCTGGGGGAGACGCTTTGATGTGCTGGCACTTGCAGCACTATCCGAGCGGGACAGGAGCAAATACATCCTCCTGGAGCTGAGGTTCTACGTTTTCCCCGTGGTTGCCAAGCCAATGTCCGTTGTTCTGTTTGTTTTTGAAGGGAAAATCCCTTCTCAGACACTTCTCCTCTTCAGTTTCACCACGGGCTACTGGTCTTTGGAGCAGCAAACCCTTTCCCATGGCAGAGACAGACAAGTGGGAACAGCCTGTAGGAGCTCTGACACACACTTTTATTAATTGACTGCCACACATTGTGTTTTCTTGAAAAAGGGAAAGAAAATGGTATTGCTTGTTCATCCAAAGGCAACTCAAAGGTTTAGTGTTAGAAGGGACAAATAAAAACCTTTTTAAGGAATGAGTGAAAATAGAGAGAGGGGAAAAAAAAGAGTGGGGTATTTTGGCCCAGCTCTCTTTGTATTCCAAGTCCTCTCCCAGTCCCTGTTGCCAATTTCCTATTCTTTCTGGCTGGCTGAGCTTGAATGCTCGCAGCCTTGTTAATCATTGTGCTCCGGGGTCTCCGGGCCTGACCTCTATTTGAATAGCTCCACATTTCAGCAGTTTCACACCCACCAAAGGCTCCCCAACAATAGCCTATAATTAAAGCATGCTCGGCTCTTTTTCACCAGGTGCAGGACCCAATAGGCCTTTCTCTTTATTAAATTAGAGCTCACTCACACACTCCCTCTCTGCCTCCCCCCTCTGCCCTGGACATAAAAGAGGCTCCAACATTCACTGCAGAGCAAAGAGAACTACCAGCTCCCCTTCCCCTCCATTTTTCTTTGGAAACCTTTAGTTCCGGTCTTGACAGCTGCCTCAGAGAGGTCCTTTCTGAATGCCCACTGGCTGAAAGGCTTTGGCTTAAGTTTAAAAAAAGCAAACAAAACCCAAACTCACTTTCCAGTCACTTCCTTCGCTATGAACTTCAATAAAGGAGAGAGTAAGATGCAAAAAAAGTACTGTAAAGAGGGGAGATCTCTCTGTTCCCATTTCCTTTTAATGACTCGGGCCACAATGGGCTTCTGAAGAGGAATAAAAGTATCAAAGTGTGTTTTTTCCTTTTGAAGGAAGAATTAAATCAGTGTGCTGAATCCAACCAGCCTGGGAGCGTGGCTGGTGCTGTGACATGGGCTGTGAGAACTTGGAAGGTGCTGAGCCTGCAGCTCCCAGAGAGGAGAGCAGCCAGCAGCCCTGCAGGTACCGAGACAGAGGCAACACAGCTGCAGGAATGGACATTTGGAAAAGGATTGCACACCTTCTGATGTTCATAAGACAAGCCCAGATGTATTTCAACCTAGCAAAGCTCTTGGGTTAACAGTGCACAATGGTAGAGTGTTAGAGCTGGGATCCCAGAGGAGTTCACACTGACCTGTCCAATGTGCTCTCTTAGTCCTACAATCTCAGAAGCTGTGATTTGGATTAGCAAGCTCATTTCCAGGTATTATGCTGTGTCAGTGACTTGAAAATAAATGTCTGTGTTAAAGGGCCACAGTCACCACTGGATGGATCACTTTGCAATTCAATATTAGGGCACATGAAACTCGTACTTTGACAGCACAGCAACTTTTTTTGTTTTTCAGAGTTTACCATGAAAATCAGAGTACAGAACATTTCATGACCCAAGTGGACCCATTTCTGCATTAAAGACTTCTGATTACTTTCATGGTACCTGCAGCACCTTCTTATTCCTATGACTGGACCCAAGACTGGGTGAAGCTTTGCATGTTGATACACTTCTGGTATAATGAGATCCTAAGCCCAACCTGTAAATTTCTTTGTTTCGCTGTTGGTTTTTTCCTTAATGCCATCTTAGCCCTTAATTTTATATTTAATATTCAATTTTTTTTAAAAAAAAAGTAACAAATGTGCTAGATAGCACATTTAAGAGGATATTCAAATTTCCAGTGCTGCCCTGAGTGCAGAATGACCCAACAGAAATTAATGTTTTCTAAGAATTTCAATTAAAGTCAACATGACAGCAAGAGGAATTCCTCTATTAGCTGCAGGAATGAGTCCTCGGGGATTTCTGGTCAGCTGGGGTAGATTCAGGATCCTGACCTATGTTCCTGTAATTTTACCCCAGAGCTCTCTACTCTGAAAACACCCTACACAACACTGAGCAGTCCAACTGCAATTCTCCTAACTACTCTTAACTAAAAAATACAAGTTCACTGAAGTTGAATAATGGTGCAAACACAACAGCTGCTGAAGACAAACAGAGCAGTGCATAAGGGGGTTGGACACTGAGGACACAGGCACCCAAGGCACCTGCAAAGCAGAACTGCCTGGCAGAACACGAACTGTGGAGGGAAGATGGGTGTTAGCCGACAAAAGCTGGGAGCAACTTACAGGACACGCAGGTTTTTGAGTCCCTTGAAAGCACCTTCTGCAATATGGTTGATGGAATTGTGGCTCAGCCGCAGTACATGCAGTCCCCCGAGGTCTGCCAAGCTTCCCTCATCCAGCCTCGTGAGGTTGTTGTAGGAGAGTATTCTGAGGAAAAAAAAACACAACAGCCACTGTCAATTCACCCAGTATTTTCTGAACTCCTCTGCGCCAAGCAGTGCCTGCCTCCCACAACCACCTTGCAAGAGGTGGTGTACTGGGTGGATACATAAACCAGCTGGATTAGGAAGTAAGATTGCAGCCTGCAAATATCCCACAAGATACCTGTGGGGAAGCCTAGATGACTGCAAGGGAGTAGGAGCCAGTTGGTACCCAGCTATGGGAAATCCTCTGTGCAGGCTACAGAGATTCCCTGGAAGTGGCTGGGAGCAATGAGCCAACACACATACACACAGAGTCAGCTACGGCAGGGATGGAGCTGCTCCTGCTCCTGTATGGCTGCCTGAGGGTCAGGGAGCACCATCCCCTCTGTCCCCACAGGTACAGGCACCACTCAGAGTTTAACCCCCACTTCCATCTGGACTCTCTCCAAAGGGTTCTAGGAAAAAGCAATCCCTCCTTTCCTGCGACCTCAGAGGCGGAGAGCGGCGACAAACACGTGGATTTTGAAGTTCACACACGCTCTTGGCAGGGTCCAGGCTCCTGTTCTCAGGAGGAGTCTTATCATTCTGCACTTGTGCACAGCCAGCCCCAGGCGTCTGGGTGTGGGTGCCTCCACCGCCCGCTCCACCCCAGCCCAGAGCCAAGAGCATTTCACCACAAGGCAATTGAAAGCTTCCTTTCATGAACAGGAAGGAGGTATCTGCTGTAAACCAGCCACGTTCCCTTCCCTCCCGCTCCCCTTTGTCAGAGAGCACACGGTCTGCTTGAAATCCTCCTCCCTTACAAGACACTCACATTGGAGGGCTGGAGTTTTTTTTCCTAGTTCTCCATCTCTCTCTTCCCCTTGCCTGTATTATCTCTGGTTTGGCAGATCTTTTTAAGCACTACTCCTCTTGCAGTTTGAAAGCTGGTAGGAAGAAAGCTGCTTTTCTCCGCCAGCAAGGTGCAGATGAGGCTTTGGAGATCTGACACTGAGGGCAGGCCATGGGAATCTACAGTCACTGCAGCCACCTCTCACACTGTGCAACCACCTTGTAAAGGTGCAGTGTTGCTGCTGGCGAAGGCCAGCTTGGATTGTTAAAAGAGGGACCTCCTGGGAAAGCAGCAGGCATTGGACTTTTGGAAATACCTGGAAGCACAAGTCACTTCAAAGAATGTGAAAGTTTGGGCTGCTCAACTTTTCAAAAAGCAGAGTTATGCAGCTTTAAACAAGCACTGAAATCCTTCATTATACAGACAACAAGAAAAAAAAAAATCTCACTGAGTTCCAAACCTCCAAATTCCTTTTCTAGTACTGCCTGCTAATGAGCCTGCTTAAAAATGTGTCTAGGGCTTGCATGAAACTCACTGCGAAGCCAAAACCTAAGTCAAAACAGACACATATTCTAAAGCCCTGAGAGTGTCATTTACTTGGCCAAAGCGCTGTCTATCTTTTAGCTGTGTTGAGTGGGCAGAGGGCAAGTTCTGGAAAAAAATCAGCAAAGATTAATGAGTTTGAAGGTATGGGACAACATACTTTCATTCCTAAAGAAGTTGCAGTCTTAGTTATGAAGAACTGGCACCCGGTCAAAATTATGTCCTCACCTGCGATTAAAGAATTTGGCTTTTTAAAAAAAAGAAAAAAAAAAAGTGTTCAAAAGCAATCCTAAACCTGGCTGAGAAAATAAATAGTTCCTTTTGATTCTACACAGAAGAGCTCCTGCCACAACTGGTGAAGGCACGTTCTCTCTGTTCGCTCCGATGTCACCTCAAGATGGACAGACAGCACTACTTGGAGACTCTTAATGGTGCAACCACGTGGAAGGTTCAGGAGCTATCACACCTGGCAGTGGCTCCTCAACATGGCAGGGCTCTGCTTCCTGCCATGGGACAGGCCAAGTTGCATAACTGCAGGTTTCCCTCCTCTGCAGTGTCCTGTTGTGCAGCTGGGGCTCCTGTTGCCAGCCAGTTCTGGACCAGGTACATCTAACACACTTCATTCCCACTGACCAAACCACAGGTAAAAAGTGAAGGGAAAAGCCCAGCAGCCAAATCACCATTTACCTCTGGTGAAATCCTATGCTCCCACTGTGGGTTTTTCCGTGATGCTGATGCTCTAGCACCTGACTGGTGAGTACAATCAGCCCTTTCTCATGCTCATAACAAGGCAAGAGCTTTCTTTCCATGTTAGCTTTTGCATCAGACCAGAGCCTTGGGGTCACGTTTTGTCCCAGCAACTGAACGAGAGACAACTCCTTCTCCAGATGACCAACTCTTTCCTTAGAATGGAAATTCACTCCCTGTACCACTACAGTGTTTTCTGGTAACTGAAACCCAGCAGAGGTTTAGCAACAGTGGAGATGAGCAAGGATCTTTCAATCAGGAATGAAACATTCACATTTAACAAAGTGCACGAGTCAGTCTGGATGTATCCAGGGCTTCCTTTCCTCACCCTTCGATTTCAGAGCAGACCTCTCCTACAAATACTCTTTGGCTGTGGGAGTTTCAGTTAGGAGATCTGATGGCTCCCTGCAGCAGCCTTACCCTAAAGGCAACACCTGCAAGAGCTTGTAATATTTTGCAGGGATGTGTGCTAACACCCACACAATCGCCTTTCACATCTCAGCCACTGTCGTCTCTAGCCTCGCACTCCAGCACAATCCTGTTTGTCAGGCTGAGCACGCCCCAGTGGCTCCCACCACCCCACATTTCCAAATCTCCCCCATCCTGCACCAGCAGGTTTATGCAGCTACTGCAGAGAATGGCCCCTAAGCCAGGAGAGCTCACCTTTAGCACTGCTTGTTGGATGAGATCTCAATCCATACCTGACAAATAAAGGACTCAACATGCAACCTCCAGTCTAAAGCTTGGGGGTTTGCAGGACAGTGTCAGGTAGAAAAGACAAGCATAGCTCTCCCTAAAAGAGTTCTGACAGCCCTGTGCCAAGAAAAGGAGCCCTTTAGGCAGGGGCAGTCTCACAGTAACTTGAAAAGTTAGGTAATTAAACAATCACAAAGTTATTTAACTAAAACCAAAAATAAAGTATTTCCTTGCACCCCCAAAACCAGCCCACATCTAAATAAATAGTCTGGGTTCAACAGCTGATCGCAGGGCTAACATGTTAATTCTAAACTTAAAGGAACTACATGTGCCATGTCCACCTGTCTCTGAATCCACAGCCCAGAAGTCCAGGGGCTCACAGCTGGGTGGGCAGACACAAACCTCTAATGAGAGTCCAGAGTGGGACCTCTGGCAGCTGGAAGCTGCTTTACCCTGCTTTTTGGTGGGTAGGAGAATCCCTAACAATGTTTAACCTTTCTGAGCACCAAGCAGAATGAATTACAGTTCCACTAACCACGTGTGTCAAGTTCTCCAGAGAAAAAAGTGAATCTTTCCCCCAGTCCCACCGAGTAGTTACAGCTACTTCTGTAAACACTGCAAGTGTCCATGTGTGCCTCTTCAAAAAGGCATTAAGCAGTGCCATAGACCCAAAAGACACCCTTGTGGGGCTGTCCTCAGCAGCAAGGCTGTCTTTCATTTATCAAGCAATCTGTATTCACAGCTGGAAACCTCAGGAGAGCAAAGCCGGTGTATTTACTTTGCAACAACTGAACCCTGCAGAAAGGGTAAAGTGTAAACAGGAGAAACAAGGAGAACTGCCTTTAAAGGGCCAAATCTCTGCTGGTTAAAAATGTGACTGTTCTTTGTAAATACAGAGGATAAAGTAAAGCTTCCTTCAGGCTGTACAGTCAGTATATGGCAAGTTACATGTCTTGTAACTCTCTAGCTATAAGTGCTGGCAAGCCACAGCTCACAGACTCTCCAGGTCTTTTGGCACTGTGTACTTTTAGTGGGTCCTAGTCTGTTTCTCATGCAAACATATTTTAATCAGGTGCTCTGAAAGTCGTAACATCATGAATAACAAGGGCATCACTTAGAAGGCTGCAGTTCCTGCATTTCTACAGGTTGATGCAGTGGGAGTTGTAAGCCCTGTGACTGGGAGAAAAAAAAACCTTCCCTTTCATGTCAACATTTCACAACACAACAGAAACCAACTTACAGCTCATGCAGCTTCTGGCAGAAGCTCCAGCCATCGGGGTTGATGCGGGATATGGAGTTGTTACTGAGGTGAAGCTGGTGCAGAGAGGAAAGGCCATAGAGAGAGCCACTGTTTACTTCTGTCAGGCTGTTATATTCCAGGTGGCTGTGAAGAAAAATCAGAAGGAATTGACAGATAAGCAGCACTGGTCAAATGCTGAAGAATTTCCCGCAAGAACTGGAATTTTAGACATTCCTACACCATCTTTCTACATGTCCACGTGGATACATGCATGTGTGGGCATTTCTTGTCAAATGAAGGATAGAAATTCAAGGACAACACAAGGGAAATGCCCAGAAGGAGTTGTGACTGCAGAGATAAGCTCCACTTCAAGTAAACTGGGCTTAAAGCATCCCATTTAAGGACATATTTGCAGAGTCTCAGTTGTATGACAGCAGCACCCAGAAACATGCTGCAAACACACCTGAAAGCCAAGGCATGTTGGAAGCTTCAGGCATTTCTCTGCAATGACTAATCAATTTGTTCCCTGGTATGGGAAAGAAAACATCACCAGGATAGGGCAGTTTGGTTTCTAGGTATCCCAAGAGGTGGAATAATCGTGTCTGCAACACAGAGCTTCCACGCATCAGTCAAAACGAATTTGGAGAAGCCAAACAAGCTTTTATTCAAAGGCCAACTGATATCATACTGGACGTTCAATTCATCAAACTTTCAAAGGAATACTGCCACAAAAAAAACAGGGCTCTTTTTACTGAACACCTGGTAAAGCAGTGAGCTCTAGTGACCTGTGGGTCAACTAAACAGAAACTGCTGCAGTAGGGCAGAGCTCTGGGCATGCAGGACAGAGGGAGAAGCACAAGGACTGGTCTCTGATGGGAGTCCTTGTTAAAATGCAGGTAAGGATGTGGAAGCAGGTAAAGCCCTGTCTGTTTAAGGGAAAAGAGCCCCTCTCTCAAACTTACAGAACTTGCATCTTGGCTAGACCCCAGAAAGCTCCATCAGTCAATTTGCTTATGTTGTTGCGCTGGAGTTTCAGGACTTCCAAGCTGTCCAGTCCCTGGAATGTCAGCCCTTCAATCAGGCGGATGCGATTCCGGTTCAGCTCCCTAAAATCACCAAGGCCATACAAGTTTATTAAACCCCAGTCCTTTCTCACGAAGTCATCTGTGCAGCACACAATGGGGACAGCAATGCCAACAACTCCTCTGTCAGCGGTTCCCGGGAGACAGCAGAGACACACCGGAAACTTTCAATCCCAGAGCTACCCAGGGAAGTCAGCTGGGTGTGATTGCTTAAACAAACTCACCCTGGGACAGACTCTCACTACAGAGGAATAACACAGTGCAGCAATTCCTCTTCATCCCTCCTTTCTCTGCGTTTCATTTAAGCCATTGATCCTTTTCATCAATTTTCACACTTCATCTTGTCTCCAGCGCAGACACCATTTGAACCAGTACAGTCAAACATCAGCATTATTTCCCTTGCAGCCCATTGTTTTACAGGACTTGTAACTGCCCAGTAAAAACGTGCTCTGAAAAAATGCAAGTGCCCCAAGACTGTGGGCTCAAGAGGAAACTTTATGGTCAAGTTTGAAAGGAAATCTTTCAGTTCCCCTGACAAATTTGACCTTTTATTTTTTTCCTACTATAAGAAACTAATAAGGAGTGAAACAACTTGTTCCCAATAACGAGGCAGTCTTAGTATTTTGTGTATAGAAAGATCTCCAGCTTGGTGCATTAAATTTCTTTTTCTTTTCCCTTGGTGGGGAAGGACTCCTAAATTTTGGGAATACTCTTTTTCTGAACAGCAATATGAATATCACCACAGCACGCTTTACCAACCTGTATCAAACAGACCCAGACACATCAGGTGAAAATCCCACTCTATAAAGTCACTAGAAAACTTCAACACAACGTACTAAAGGTGAAGTGAGAGCTCTTTAAATGGATACTTCTCCACACATACAAGACTAACCTAAGCGTATTTGCCTACTCAGTGTTTGTGTTGAGGAAAATGGTGGAGGTTACAACATCAGAACTTGTTTTGGAAAAGATGAGGAAGCCACAGAAACTTTTAGCTTACTTTTCAACTGCCTAAAAAAAAAAAAACCCCAATGTTGAACTTGCACTCAAGTCGAGTGTAATTAAAGTCAAGTAAGCAATTAAGATTTTGCAGGCCTAAAGTCCCTTGCCGTACTGCACTTCCTGGGCTGTTAGTGAAATAGGCTTTGCCAGAAAAAGTGCACAAATTCTACAACACATCAATCTGTATAACTTGCAATTCATTCATGTTTATCCACAGGGTTAAACAACCAGCTGTGAGGCTGTCATTAAGAGTACCAATTACTCCAGCTCTCAGTGCAAAACTGTGTTCCTGAACAGACTGAGTTGTTTTCATTACAGTTTTGCACATGATGCAGTCGAACACAGGGGATTACAAGTTCTCACTCAATGGACAGTAACTTCCAGCAGAGAGACAACAGACTTTTAAGATACATCTGCTATTGTGTCTCACTGTTCCACCTCAAATTTGCTATAAATCCTGCACGTATGCAAGCACAAATACACGCCCATTCCTTGGGCACACCACGGCTTAAGGATTTGTCTCTGCCATTTAGAGGTGTGAGTTCCAACAGCTTTTGTGCGCTTTATGTTAACAGACAGCGGTTGACCTCTTGCCTATCAAATTTGATGAAAAGACTGCAACAAGCCTCAGGCTGGGCCCATTTCTCCAACAGCAACAGAAGGGAAAAGCTAAACAATTAGTGCTACTTTTTTACACATAAAGCATATTTATAGCTGCAGATGTCTGTGTCCAACCCCCATGCAAGCAGGACAACAACGATGTGTGTATTAACTCACCTTGAGTGCTCTTTTCTCTGCCCAAATATCACTGCACAGTTTAACAACCTTCCCTGATTGCATTTTTATTGCCACATAAAGATACTTGTGTGGTCTTGAAGAACTAACATGGTATCTGAGCTCTGTCACTCCCAACAGAAACGTCTTCCAAATCTCTCTCGCACCACAGACACCAGCAGCTTGCAAGGGAATGGATTCGTTTACTCTGCCAAGTGCACAAGATGCTGATGTCTGCTGCAGCATCCCTTTCTTCCCAGCTGATCCAAAAAGCGGTCTGGAAAGCCAACAGTTACAAGACAAAAAGGACCCTCTCCCACCATATTTCACGAGGTGCTGGCAGGGCACTGCTGCATGGTATATTCTATGTTTTATAGATAGTAGGTGAGGAAGGGTGACATTTGGTGTGTATATCCTCAGGGACATTTTGTCTCATAAAGTGTGGCTGAGCTTAATTAAAGTGGACACTTGTACTCACAGTTGTATTAGCCTGGGTAGCCTGAACGCCTTGACAGGAAGCTGAGTGATCCTGTTTTTGCTCAGACGAAGTGTTAGCAGGGACCGTGACAGACTATCAAAAGCACCAGGCTCCAAGGTGCTGATTCTGTTGCTCCCCAGGTAGCTGCAATAAATCACAGCAGAAAAATGAACAGTTCTGTCAGAAATCTCCTTTTATCAGCATTTAGTTGGTCTCCAGACAGGCTGGTGAAATTACAGCGATGGCTTCAAACCTGTGGGATTTCTTGGCTGCATGAAGAGCACAGAGCCTGTGATGAATGTGGAGAATTGCTGGGCACTTCTCAAGAGCTCCTTGATACCCTCCTACTTCAGCAAGGCAATCAGGAGTGGAAGCCAAAAACTGGAGAATATTCCAGTGCAGGATGATTCTATTCATTCCCCATTTTTCCCCTCAGTATCTGCCCCCGGGCTCTTTCTTACTTGGACCCCAGTCTTGGCTAGAGAGGCTGTTTTTACAGGACAACAGGCAAATATAACTCACAGCACCATTCTCTTAAATCTTCTTAAGAGTGGTGGAAACCTTAATGCAGACAGGTTGTTTGCCTGCACTGCTTCAAAGGTACCTAAAGTACCGATGTTTTTCTGAATAGGCAAACATCTCCATAGGGAGGGTGTTACTCTGTTTAACCCCCAGATTTCTTCTAATAAGCGATGAGACATTTCTTTTCTTTTAGCAGCCACTTTAATGATGAAATAGTTGTTCTCCTTCCACTCTTCCAGATGCACATGGGCTGATCTGGGAAACAGAACATACACTTCCCCCTGGAGAAGAGACATGGGTCTGCTGCAGACAGTTCTGCTGGCTTGTAGGTGGTTTGCAGCTATAAAGACACCCACACCTGAGGAATGCAGGATACCTTTTCTCTGCAACACAATTAATAATCATCTGCATTCTTTACAGATACATCAGAAACCAAAAAGACAGCATTCAAAAAATAACAAGGCAGTAGGGACAATGTACTGCCTTTTAACCCTCCTTTGCACTTAAAATCCTGACAAATAATCCCGTACTTCTAACACTCATTACTTCTCCTTTTTTTAAAGGTCTGAGGCCCTTTTCTCTGCTGTGGTAACTCAACAAAAGCTGTTCCCAACAAGAAAAAACTCACAGCTCCTTTATGTGAAGTCCCTGTGGAAAGCAGCCGTTTCGGATTTCCGTGATGTCATTGAAACTCAGGTCCAACGTTTCCAGGGTAACGTAGGGCTGCAGTTGACTTGCTTCGATGCTGCGGATCCTGTTGTGATGCCTGAAACAGTCAGGAGGAGAAACAGGGACGATTTAGTTCTCTTAGAGAAACAGAAAGAACACCCGAGGCTGCAGCAGGCCCTCAGGCTGGCCCCGAGTTCCTACACTCAGAGTTATGATGCTTCTTCAACACCTGTCCCAGGAGAAACCCACCCCAGAGAGACATTCCCTGATCCCCACGCTGCTCCTCTGCCTACAGAACAGCTCACAGGTATCTCTATCTGCAGGCTTCCAGACACCTCTGCTATGGCACACTACTTTTCCCTTCTACAGAACTATTGACTCCACTCACGAGTTTTTCTTCCAGTAATCTGGGCTCATTCTCCTACAAGCCTGCACTTCCAAAATGGGTTTGTAACATGCATGGCTGGATTTTAATCCCTCAGGCAAGGAATGCTGCCAAAGTTACTCACAGAGGATGGGACTTTCAGAGAAGGAAACAGATAAGTACATACAATCTCAAGAAAAGTTACAAAACATTGTTTCCTTAATTCCTAAGGGTTCTTCTAAAAATCCCCAGCTTTGCACTATGTTACAAGAATTTGTAACACACAAAAATACTGTAAAAGGGATTGCAAATGTTCTTGCAAGTGTTTCCCTGTATTTTGCCACTTTTGTCCCACTGTACTATCAGGACAACTCTGCAGTGCCAGACCTGCCCCAGCACCGACTGCAGGATCAGACCCTGAACCGATCACTTGTGATTGCTGCAGTACAGCCTGAAGGATTCAAAGATCTTCCTTTGGAGAAGGTACCACTGGCTGTCCTGAGGTTCTCCACAGCCACCAAACAGTTGAACACCTTTAAACCTCATCTGTACTCAACAAGGTCTAACAAAAGGAAAAAAAAACCCCACGAGTCCTTTCCTCTGATTACTTTCTGGCCTGAGTCAGTAGAGAGAACAGTAATCATTTAAAAAAACCCCCACATTCTGCATTAGTCACAAGCAGCAGAGCACATGCCTGATATGAATTTAGACCAGTCACTGATATTACTGGCAAGGCTGTGAGAGAGGCACTCCAAACAGAGACACTCACCAGACACTGGGGAACTTGCTGAATAATAGGAGATAGTAGAGAGTTCAGACAAGCCCCGAGCCTTAATCCATGCAGCTACCTACTGGGTCACCAGAGGAGGACACAGCAGCCAGTGAAAGCACTCCTGAATGCAAGTCCCAGTTCTCCTGACAAAGCATCAGCTCTTTGAAACAGAAAAGTGAGGGATGACCGACCACAGCCTTCCAGGCACTGAAGCTGATGGTTGTCCAGGAGTTCATCTTCTCCAGCCTCACCCAGGGCTTCAGACAAGCCTCTGTCAAAGAAAACCTGCTCCCTTCAACAGAAAACGCCAATAGCACAGAGCAAGGGACCTGCTCCCCACACCGTGATCTGCTCCTTTATTCTTTTCTGTTATTAAAACCAGATTGTTTCACCACCACATTTGCTGGTGTCTGCAACAGGAAGAGGGTAAAAACTGCAACCCCAGAACAATTTGCTTTTTGGAGACTCACTCTTTAAACAGCCAGCACATGACTCTCACTTAGCACTGGGGAAACAGGCACAGAAATGCTGCTTTGACTGAAGAGCTTTAATGATACTTAATTCAGTGCACGGTCACAAAACATTAAGGACAAATCTTACATCACTGTAGTAGCGTGCTGCCAATACAATAACCCAAGGTGTCAAGAAAAATCAAAGGGAAGTTATAATTTATGTCTCCAAACTGGTTATTCTGTGGGTTACAGGCACACAGGTCTCTACAACCACAAACTGTATAAAAGGCAGTGACATGGCTGCTGTCCAAATGACCAATATTCATTTACAGCTAGGAATAAACACTGAATTTTCACATCCATGCAACACAGTGGAAGGGAGGTCCAATGAATTTATACTATAGAGAGACTAAAACACGGGAAAAATCACCATACCCAGAATTTTGTGACAGCCATTAACTAAACACATGGGCAATGGGAATTTCTTTTCCCCAAAGAATAGGTTCTTTTTCAACTAACTCAATTAGTAGAATCATCAAGTTCAAAAACTTCAATCTTTCTTCGTCCTTAAAAGAAGAGAGTCCATTAAATGTGCGTGTGAGCCTCATTCAGGAAAGTACCTCAACACAGACACAACTGAAGCAAACCCCTGCAAACTGAAAGCGTGTTTTCGGGAGCTCTCCTGAAGCAGGGGCTGTGAGTTCAGCTCTGATCTCATCTAGGCTGTGATGGCTGAGATGAATCTCGCCGTAAATTAACAGGAAATGAAGGCTTGTACAAACGAACATGGACAATCTATAAATCACCTGACAATCTCTGCACTGGGCAGTTAAGTCTGCAAGGGACTGAGAGCACAGAGTGAATTTGGACATGAAATGCTCTTCAAAAGCCAATGTTATTTTTTTGGAGTATTAATATTTCTGTGCTTCGGTTGCTCAACATATATCCAAATCTGCCCGCCCGCCAGATCTCCCAGCCTGTCCCAGAAGACAGACTTAAAGAAAGGAAGAAAGGGACAGGAAAGAAATTTTGTTTGAGCCGTGTTTGCAGTTTCCAGGTGACTTCTGTCCATTTGCCTCTTGCTTTCATGTGCTGCAGCTGGCAGATGAGATGGATGTGTTATTTTACACAGGAAAAAACCAGGCTCCTTTCTCTCCCTCTCCCCATCTCCTTCAAACATGGGCTGACTCCAAATGTAGCTCTCAACTCCAAACACCATCCCGGGCCAGTCCCAGCTGGGGAATGTCAGACAGTTTGCTGCAAAGCACTGCACCCTCTCAAAGCACTGCACTTCAAACAAAGCCAGCCCGGCTGACTTTTCCTATATACAGCATGTGATATGAAGGCAACACTGCCCAAACCTTTTACTAGCTTGATTACAATTTATTTTTCATTCTTTTGGTAAGAGCCCAAATGTGATTTAACCCTTCCTGTTATTACTTGGGTCCCTTCAGCTCTCCTGCCTTTGTTCCCCAGCTCATCACAAGGGTGTTTTAGAGGAGGGGGGGGAGAAAAAGAAAAAGCAGTGATGTTATGACTTTGCCTCTCCCCTTTATCACTGACTGGAACAGGGCTGGATTTTTCCCAACTAGCTCCTTAGTTTACACTTGGTTGGCTTCAAAAGTGACAGATCAGATCTCAGTACCAATTGCCGAAACCAGGCGTTAGAGCACAAATAATTGGTGCTTGCACAACCAATTTGCCTCCAGGTGTCTTTTCCCACTCTTCAGGTATCACCTCCTGGAAGCAGCTTTCCCTGCCTCGCTTCAGCCAGAGTTACCTCAAGAGTAGACGATGACAGGGCTTCAATGTGAAATTGTGCAATTAGAGCCTGGAGCAGGAGCCAAGTCTCTTAGTTTCTATTCCCAGCTCTGGCACCAACTCATCTGCCTTGGGTAAGTTCCTTAACCCCTCTCTACCTCTGGTTTACCAGTGCCTATGGAAAAGAACTACCCAGCTAGGACAGTGCAGGACTGCCTTTGTTGAGGACTAAAACTCTGAAGTCAAAGCAGCTCAAGTGAAAAAGAAATCATAGGAACTAAGGAACCCATCCAAATCCATTTGGGTTTGTTTATGAATATGGGAGGATCTGGCTGAAAGAGTTGAACTTCCCAGTTCGTACCCAACGTCATTCCCGGAGACACCTCATCTGCAGCTAACACAGACCTCAAACAGTAACATCTCTGTGCCAAGCTAAGGTAACTCAGAGTCAGCAGTGGATTGCTTTCGAAGTCTGAGCTCTGTACATATGGCACTTGTTCAGGAGCTGCTTCGCCCCGCGGGTCAGCACCCGCTGCAGACGGAGGGGAGAGCAGGGGCAGTCACCCTCCAGCCCCTCAGCTTAACCCCGCTTCAACACCCTCAGGCAGCGCAGCCTCCTAGCCCTTGCACTTTGCACTGCTCTTGAATAGACCCCTCAGGATTACAGGAGATCTGGATTAACCTCAGCCCGCTCTTTGCTGAACCAAGCCCGTGAGGATGTCAGGGAGCGAAGGCACGCTCTGTGCTCCTCCGGGCTGAGAAAAACAAGCAGAACGTTCCAGCGAAGCCAAAGCGTGTTTGGGTTTGCTCTGAGTCGGGAGGGAGCCCAAGGGGGCAGCAGGAAAATTAACAGGTGGCGCAAAGTCAAAGGCTTGCAGCATTTCCAGGAATCTCAGCTTGTATTTTAGAGGTAAAGTTACACTTTAATCCCAGTGGGTTTCCTCGTTCGAAGCGTCTTTGTGAATATTTATTTGATAAACAGGCTGTGAACCATTTTCCACTAGACCTAATAGGAGAAGAATTCACCTTCCTCTTTGCAGCAAGCCTGTCCTTTGGAGAACAGTAATCGGTTTAATTTACACCGTGGCTTCAAACTCCTCGTGTGAAATCGATGCAGAGAGCAGCGCAAACACACTCCTTTGTTGTCTGAGCCGCATTCGCTCCCCCCCAGCAGCTGCCCATTCGAAAGCTGACAGCGGAAAATCAAAGCAAGCAGACCCTCAGATGGGAATGCACGAGGGCCTTTGCTTCGACTGATTTAAATACAGTCAGCACAAAACCTCCTGGTTTAGACTTGAATTAAGACTGCCTGAGCTGCTGGGAGTCTGCAGCGCAAATGTGCGGTGCGAAGCGAAGCTAAAGGCAAGGAGAAGTCACATGCCTGGCCTTCATGTAGTGTCAGCTTACAGATCTGGCTGGGCTCACCAGAGAAAAAGGAAAGCTGTAATACAGCAAACCTATTAAACCAGCACCTGTTATAGGCATCAAAAATAAAACCCAGCTTCAAAAGAGAGGCTCCGCACTTCGGGGAGGGTTCTATTAATATGGCAGCACATTTTCAAAATTAGCAAATGCGGGAGATCACAAGACTAGAAAGAGAGAGATTTTAAAAGTTCAGGGTTTGGTTAACATTCCCATACTGGGAAACTATTGAAGAAACTAAATGCTGGAGCCAGAAAGAGTTACGGGGTTTGCTACTGATGGACAGACAAGGTTTGGTGTCAGGCCATGCAAAGAGAGGGAGATCAAAGGCACTGTAACAGGAGAGGGATCACATACACTATCACTAAACTACCTGCCCTCCTTTTCCTCAGCTCAAGAGAGGATGGACAGCCAGTACTGATCCTCCTAGAAATACTGAAGAAGATCAAAGACATTGGTTCCTAAACTTTCACCTTAGATGATCTGCCATCTGATTTTAGCCCATCACTTGCTACACATACAAAGTAAGAAATGAAATCATGTTTTCAGAGTAGAGTGCAATCCCTGAGCAATTTTCCTGCCAAGCAAGATGGGTAACTGCTAATCTGAAAGATGAATTTGTATTTAAAACAGCAGCAACATAAATGTTTCTGCTTTTTCTGGTCACCTTATTACAATCAATAACTGAAGATGTCCTAAGCAATTTTTATCAATGCATGGAAAGAAGGAAAGAGAAGAATGTCATCGGGACCTGCACACCAGCTTTGACTCAAAGTCCGAATATTTTATCAATGCAGAACTTCTTACATGATTTTAACATTTTACTCAAATATTTTTTTTCCACTTCTGAAGACTCTTCTTTCAGAAAAATTTTTCTTCTGTACCATAACCTGTAATATCTGCCCTGGAGTAGTAAAGCTCTGTCTACAGTAGAAGATAAAGTAAACACATGCAGGTGACATGCTGGAAGTGTGTGTCACACCATCCTCTATTTCTTCACAAGAGACCCCCCCCCCGAAAAACTCAACTTCCCAAGTGCATGAGCCCTCACACTTCCATTGCTCTGGAAAGCCCCACTGCTGTCTGACACTTTGCACTGTCACATCAGCCCTTCCAGGATAATCCAGGAGGCACAAGATTTTGGACCATTACAAGAATGTGTACTTTTATCCAACACAACATGCCCTGTATTTGCTTATAGGAACAGCCCCGCTGTTCTTTCAGGGTAAGCCTGCATGGGTTATTGTCTGGGCAGGAAGCAAGGATGCATGGAAGCAGCCCCCACTTTTCTCAGATGCTCTGAATCACTCCTTCCCTGAGGAATCCTGGCAGATTCCCAGGCTGTTGCAGATACAGCTCTGTTTGTTCAGGTGCCGGCTGCACACACAACAAGAGCAGAGCAGTGGCAGGCCAGGCAGCCACTGCATTTTAGGGTCAGCCACAGAGGGGAAAAAAAACACACCAAAAAAACCCCAACCAACCCAAACCACAAAAAAAACTCCACTTGCACAATTTCTTACGTATGTCAAAACTTTCCCTTAAAGGTTTACATGCTCTGTCTGAGACTGTACGGAACAATCTTCCCTCTCCCCAGTACTCCTTCAAAAAAGGTCTGTATAAGATGCAGCAAACAAAATCCATGATCATTTTACACTGTTTTTCACTTCAAATCATATATAAGGGTAACGCAAGAACAAACTGAGGGAGCTGTTACAACTATATCAAACCATAGCGGACATTTCTTCATCTGCTTCAATACAGGTCTGTGTCGGGGATTTTACTTATCAGGTCATGTTCTCACCCCGTTTTGTGGTTTAGGATGGAGAAGCATGAACCAAACCACCCTTATGCAGCTGGGACAAGACAGGGGGTTCAAAAAACAATGTGAGTTTTGTTTTGTGGTGGGTTTTTTTGCAGGAGGAGGGGGTGGAAAAAATGCAACCTTTCACAGTGAAGTGACTGCATCTCTGTTCCAGGTCATGATGTTTGGAGGCAGAAAGCAGCCCCTGGGAGACGAGATTTGCTAATTCACCCCTTTGGGCCCTGGAGCAGCCACCACCTGCAAAGGGCTGTGCTGTGAACTCTCTATTCCCACAAGCAAACTATTACTCACACAAATAGTTCCACTGCAGTCAACAGGACTATTCATGTGAGACCAGTGTGACCCAAGGGTTCTGTTTTCACTGTCTATTAAAGGCTGCTCTGTGGTCACTCACAGGACCGAGCTCATCTGCCTCTCACATTGACAGACTGCAACCGCTGACCCTGGTGCAGTTCAAGTGTGGCCTCAGAGCATCCCTGAGCCCTGGGTACCTGACCCTGGGCAGATGTTATCCTCCTGCCAGGCACACTCTCATAGCTCATTCATAAGGCAGCCACATGGGTAAGAGGTGGAGATCAAGCATACTCTTTAGAATCTGACTTTCACAGCAGTTGGACATAAGCAAGGGCCTGCACCCGACAATTATTAAGGAGTTTTGTTTGGTTCAGTATGAACAGTATGAAGGAAAGCTTTTCTTCTAATGTAACCAAAACCACCACATCCAGTGAGATATGTATTCGCTTTGAATAAATCTGCACTAGCACTGTTTATGTAAACTTTCTGACTCTTAGATGACCTTATGCTCTGCATTAGATCCACTGAAGTAAGTCATGTCATTTTTAGAAGCTCTCTCACTTTGATCTGCGTTTATTCTCACTGGACTTTGACTTGCCACCAAGTGATTTTGGCTATTTTTTTTGCAATACACAAGGTCCTAAGCCTTCTGCATTTCATTCTACTAGGAGAGCAAAATCTGTGGGACAGGCAGGATTAGAAGTTAGTCATCTTTAAAACAGAGGCTGTCTTATCTCTTCAGCAGATTACACAACCTGCTATGACATCAAAGCAAATTAAGATTCCTGAAGACAAGACAGTCTCTGTTATGGGCACAGGCCCCCCATCAGCAACTGGGTGGTTCTAAGAGGACCAGCTCTCTTCTGGTTGCACTGGATGTTTCATCAAGATTATGCTCTGCAGCAGCTTTTTAAATGATGTATTCACAGACGGCACAGATCCATCAAACAGGCTGTGCAAAGCATCTCTCACTGTTTGGCACGGCTTCCCTGTAAGGAGCTTCCCTCAGCTTTTATGAACTCAATACCAGAGCACAACCTCATGGCCCTGTGTGCAGCTCTACCTCAAACCATCTCAGCAATCACCTTCAGAGCCGCTGAGTGCATCCCTCAATGGATGATGCACCTGTGAGGGCTGGGGCCGGGTATCTTCAGCAGGGGCTGCCCAAGCTGAAATGCAGTTTGCCCACTTCTCTGGCACGAGGGAGGGACAGGAGCTCTAAGCCACTGAGCACAGTCAGCGCTGGTTTTGAAACAACCAGTGTGCAGGCACTCAAAGCTGTGCTAGCCTTTCACCTCCTTCTCTGGCTCTCAGTCCAAGCCACTGCTCCTGTCACTTCTCACATTCCCTGACCTCAGTCCAGAGCAAGCACTGAGAAGGGCTGCAAAGGAGAGGAAAGGCTCTTCTGGGTGCTGAACTCTGCTTAAAGGAGGAGAACTGTCCTATGGGAATAGAAGGAAGAGAGTCATGTAAGGGGAATGGCAGTTCTCATACAAGAATGCAGGAAACCACATGGCCCTGCACCAGCTGCCTGAATGGGGTCGTGGGCTCAGCAGAGCCTCTTTGAAGGAAGGGCTGCATCAGTACTTGAAAGGGGTCATTCAGTTGCTGACATATGACAGTCGGTCAATGTTTCTATGTTCTACATCTTGTATCTTCAGTCTGCTACTCTGTTACTCCACCACTGGCTTTTCCTCTTGCACTTTTACCTCAAGCACTTTCTTCCTGCTGCTGATAGATGCCAGCCAAACTCAATTTTCTAACACAAATTAAATGCACAAGCCTCTCCTTGAAGCCAAAGAGGCCAGGATGAGTTCCTGTTCTCCACAGCCCCACACTTGCACAGCACTCATGTCAGGACTGCTGCCAAGACACCTCCCCGCCCCCCGCCCTTATCACTGCCCTTAAAGATGAGACCAGTTTGTGATAAGGAAGAACAGACAGTAAAAATCAGATCCAGCCCAGATGTGGAGCAGTGATCCTGCCCCACTCCCAAGCAGAGACAGCAAGCCTCCTTTCATTTTCATTGCAGGCAAGTTTTGTGCTTCTAATCAACAAGGATGGCATTTTCATTTGAAAGCCAGTAAGGTCCAAAAGCACAAGGCATGGAAGCGCTTTTATCCATAAATCCTGATACTGATTTTAGTTTCAATTTGTGTAATAAATGATCAAAGTAAAGGAGATCCACCACAGCCTAGTGAGTGCATGTGTTCTGTGAGTGGTTTTGTTTTGCTTTTGTCTCTCCACAGGAGTGAAGAGGGGAAAATACACAGGCAGAGAAGCAATTTAAGTGCAACCCAAATGTAATGGCTCTGCCAGTGATGCTGCAATATTAACCCAAATTGTAATTGCAAGCAGACTTCTTGATAAGCAAGCACTGCCTGTGCCTCTAAGCCCTGATGTGACACAGGGGCCTTTCCTACCTTTGACAGGAACACAATGAGAACAGGTGGACTTAACTTCACAAGAGCTCCGATGCCAAGGGAGGAAGAAAAAGATCAACACTCCAGACCACCAAACTCGGTCTCAGTGAACCCGCAGCAGAAGCTGCTAAAAGACTTGCCCCTTGAAGAAGGCAGCAGTTGAAGAAACACATTTTTGACTGGCCAGTCAAACTCCTGTTAACACTTGAGAGATGTAGATAGGCTGGTGGGTTAGTGTGTTCCAACATGACACACACTTGTGCTCTGTTGAAAGGGCTTATCTGTGCTGTCAGCAAGGTCACCGGAACTGGGATTGCCTCTGGGCAGACTCCACTGAGCTCTGCTCACACTGCTCAGCCTGCAAGAAGGAATAGCTCCTGTGTGCAAAAGCAATGGTCAAGCTAGCGAAGAAAATAGCTGCTCTTAACAAGTCTAGACACCCTGTTATTAATAAAGCGTGTCAAGTAGGAAGGGTGGCTTGGGGAAACTCCAGAACAAGGTGTCAGAAAATCCAGGGAACAAAAAAAAATACCAGCTCTGGAGTAGAACTGCTATTGTGCTAAGCCAGGCTGGTATAAAACACTGTCTACTCAGGCTTCCCTGGAGCAGATCTTGCAAAGTCAGTAGCAAGTATTCACCACCACTGAACCACTAAGTTCTTCAAGCTTCTTTAATAAGACCATTTACTTCTTACAACAATAAGTTCCTCTTATTTTGAAAAAGACGACAGCTCTCTCAAGAAAACAAAAAACTCTTCAGTAAGACCACAAAAAGGTGTTCCATTTCCAGGGTACTTCAGGGAAAACAAAGTCCAATGCCTTGACCTGATTGCTCATGCTAATCACCACCCTGTTCGGCAACTGCTTCCACGCAGTGTGAGACTTACAGTATATGGATGGGAGATGGTATCTTAAGCCTAAAAATGAGCCATTTATAGATTCTTTCTTTTTCTACCCCCCTCCCCAACTCATTTTTCTCTGCTCATATCTGACCACTAACACAGTTGTCTTTTCACCCTGCGCTCCCGTTTCATTTTCCAGCTGCCTTTGCTATTTTCCCTGATGTGCAATTGTACATTAAATGGTTTGACAGGCAGAACATGTACTCACCCAACCACTTATTCCCAATCAATATTCACGTGGAATTCCTGTTAACAAGAAAGAGTTATGCACACACTGTGACGGGAGGGTGGCCTCTTCAGTGATCACTTCATTAAAGGTATGACAGATCACTCTCTTGTCTACCTCAACCAGCAATCACATTTTCCACGCTGCACACCCCCAGCAGGGCTGGTTTTGCAAGAGTAAGATAATAACCTCTGACACGATCTCTATTGTTCACCTCTGCAATTAATTGGCGAATTTGACATGGGTTACAAATACCAGAAAATCCAGCACATCGCCAGCTTTTATTCATGTAGAAATAAGCTTTCTGTAGACTATTATTGCTAATTTTTTCCAACCTGCACACGGCAGGATCACATTTTAATGAACACTGTTTACACTAACACTTTTTACCCTACACTGTTTCTAAGAGTGCCATGGAAGCCACGATGGAAGTGCTAAGTGTAGTACAGAGGATAAAGTAAATGGAGAAGCTGATGTGGTTCAAAGCCCAGTTTGTAAAACGTGGGCAGGATTAATTCTTTAACAGCTCTGCTAAAACAGTTTCAGCCTTGTTATAGGCAAAGGAACTAAAAGACTCTGCCCATTCCCAACCTTTGCAGAGTCCTTGAAGGGTAACAAAATGGAGCTATTTTGAAAGTGCCACCCTACATAAAAATAAAGATCACAATTCTATCCCCACCCCTGTTCTTCCTCCTCGCTGTACATCTATTTGATGCTCTGAGCAAGCACCACTGGCCTAACAACCTGTCATGGGTTTGACCTTGGCAAAATGCTGATAGTTTCCTGATTCTGTGCAATTTCAGCTACTTTAGTTAAAATTCAGTTACAAAACTGAATCTCCCAAGCTTTCAGAGATACAATTTCTACCCCGAAGTAAGTTAACTTGCTTTTATTGCAGCTTCAGCTTTGCTTTTACTCACCTCTGAGCAAAGTAAACATCCCTTACTAGCAGTTTTTAGGCAGGAAACTCCAATACACTAAAGAAACTTTCAACTCAGCAAGTTATTTATATTTGAAATCTGCTCAGTCTGTGAAGACTAACAAAGGAATTGCTTTTGTAGACATGCTTTATTTACCATATGCCATTAAATGACACAGTCACTCTACCACAGATATTAATAGTAGCGAGTTTGGTCTATTCTAAGGCTCAAATATGAAGCTATTTTTCATACTGACCTTAACAAAAGATCATGGTTGCAAATGACCCTAACAACTAATCTGGGCTTGATCTGTAGAGGGACAGAACTTGGAAACCATCTCGTGCATTGTACATAATATGCACCTGCCATCCGAAAATGCACCTGGAATGTTTTACATTCACAAGTCACATCTGCCCTGATGTAGATACTCTTCAGCTCAGAGGAAGTTGATCCACCCAAACGGGAATTTACTGGTTCTTGGGGTGAAATGAATACGTGGGTCACACACAAAAAGATCCTGTTTCAGTATTCCAACTCCTAACCTTGTGCTCTGTCCCATAAGACCATTGTGTCCTCTCCTTCCTCCAAACACAAGCCCAGTCACGTGCTAAGCAGCACAAAGTTACCAGAGCAGACCTGGCCCAGCTCAACACAACTTTCTACTCACAGGAGAAGCTGCCACAGCTGCACAAAATGCTTATCCTCATTGCAAAATAAAGTAGCTTCAAGGAGTAACTGGTATCCCATGAGCTGCCACCAATTTTCACTATCTTTTTCCTCTGGTCAATTTTTTACAGTCCTCTGTATGTGCTCAGATTACTTTCTGAAGGTCTTTTGTTGAGTCTGATAACTATGTGCTGTACTGCTGTTGCTTTGCTAGAAGAAATGATTACTCATTTCCCTGGAATAGCCTCAGATCCTTTGCCATTTCCATGTGCTCATATCTAAAAGCTCAAAGAGGACATGCAAATGATTAGAACACTTCCACCAGCCCAGAAGAGAAGTCAAAACAGCATCTCTTCTGGTGCTTGGGAGCACATGATTAATGAGAACTTCCTCCACTGGGAAAGGCTTCTGCAGTCTTTGGCCTCAAAAACTTGCAGACTTTATGCACCAGAGCCTTACTACGAACTCTGAGCAAAACAAGCACGAGAGGTGGGTTTCAGAGTATCTTTGCTGCACGCTGAACAGCCTGACTGCCAGCATTCTTTCTAATTCCCCATTTCACGTCAATGCATTCACGTTCAAAAATAGAAACTCAGTAGTGTAGCCTGTACTGTGGATCAAACCCTCAGAAAGCAACTCTCTCTCCAGCTCCAAGAGGAATTGCCTGAGTAAACACTGGAGGATTGGCCCCTGCAGACACTACACTCCGTAAGCGATGCAAGCTGGGGCTGGGGGTCAATCTGCTCCCACTTATGTATCTACACCTACACGTATCACTTTGCCTTCGTTCCCAGAGAAAGTTTTCTTTGTGCCAGTAATCGGGCAGGGTGGTTTTCTGAGCTGCCCAAGGCACGTCCTGCACACAGGCAGAGCCTGCTGACTTCGACCAGACCCTGCGCACGGCTGCGTCTGAGTCATCTGGATTTTGTGCTTATGAGCACAAAACCTCTTGCTGCGAGACCCAGATGGAATTAGCAGAGCAGTCTCCTCATTTCTAATTGTTAGATCATCCCTTTCTAACTCCAGCAAAGATGACTTGCAGATTAAATCTCTTGGGGGTCAAGGCAGTTGTTGTGTTTGTACAGCAATTAGCACAGCAGGATCCCGGGCCACAACTGGCCTCCAAGGCAATGTCTATACTATCGTGTCAGCTCAAACCTCAGTTACTCATTTAAACCAAACTTCCCAACTATCAACACCACCTACACAGATTTTATTCTGGCCTAGCCAGGAACTCAGAGTGAGCTCACACCGAATGTAGGGATCAGCTCCGGCTTGAGCTGTGCTCTCTGAACAGCAAGATGCAGCAGTTTTGAGCTCCTTCCTCCAACAGGGATCACCCCAAAAGGCTGCCATGGGCAGAGCTGGAGCTGTAGTTCTGGTGCTCAAGCAAACCTTCACCATCTTAACTTGAAAAGCAAAGATGAACTGAAGTCACACATCTCAACATCACCAGATCCTGGGAAAGCCTGCAGAAGCAAAGTCATATTTGCAAGATCCACTTGTATCAGCAGAGCACAGTGACTGCTTCCACTGTTTCAGCTCACACAGCAAGACACATTTGTCTTGGGTGGAAGGAAAACAGCATCTCTAATGGACCATATGGGTCTTCAGAAAGAGCTTCTGCAAACCCCATTGGATAACATGAGTGAAACTGCAAACAGCACTAAAATAACAGCTGCTTTCCCAAGCCTTCACTGGGAAAGGATGAGGCAACAGCTACAGGAGGAAGATCAACAGCACGATCCTGATTCTGCCATCTGTTAGGGATCTCAAAGACCAGTCAACTCTAGTCCAGTACAAAGGTCTAATGAGATACAAAGAAAATCAGACAAGAAACAAGGGTCACATTACTAACCACGTGACTAATGTAACTCGAATTGCAATAAAATCCCCAACACTTGGAGAAAAAGCTCTCCAAGAAACCATGCAAGTCAAATGGAAACAACTTCAGTGCAGAAATTACTGGCTGCAGTCTTTGACCTGTCTTACTCCTGACATCCACATGGAATACCATAGAGAACCCTCCTTTCCGTGAGGATCATGCTGCCCCGACCAGCATCTGAGCTCACTAGTCCTTTCAAGCAGCCCTCATATACTCCCTGCCACTCCCAGCTTCCAATTCTCCATGTATTTAGTTTTCAAAATTTACATGATATATTTTGCCTGTGGCATAGTAGATCGCTTGCCTTTCTCCTATTAGCCCTCTGTTTAATTACAGTTTAATGTGAATTGATCTTAACATTAATGAGTCTGTAAAGAAGATTGATTTTCTTCAAGAGGCTTTTCTGCTCAGTTTGGCAGCATAGTCCTATTGATTTCGCTTTCACCAGTAAATACACTGCAGTGTCACTGCATCTTCTTGTGAATCAGCTAATCCTATTTCACACTCTTTTGCTCCAAAAAATCCCTGTTCTGACTTCCTTGTTATCTGTGCTTATTCAGAGTAAGATGATGGGGCCAAAGCATCTCAAACAGCTTTGAATGTTGGTAACACACAGCTGACTGCCATGGGTCACCATCCCCTTTGTTCCTAAATGGCTGGGGGCTTAAAAGACTTACAGTGCAAGAAACGAAAGTTATTTTTAAGTGTTTAATCTGTTAACTTCCTTCATTCCTAGTCAGCTAAGGATGTGGCACAGTGTGCTCTGTTTACCATGCATGTTCCAGAGGTCTGGTTAGCAGGCTGAGCTCTACAGCTGCCTACCAGCGCGTGCTGGTGTGCCTCTGTCAGAGGATGCTGACTGAACCAGGCTGGCCACTTTGGAACCAGTGCAGAGGACAAGGATCCATCCCCCATCATCCTGTGCAAACACCCCAGAAACCGTCCAGGACGCATTCACCCACATTCAGGGAGATGAAGCAATGGAGACGTGCCCAGAGTAAGGGCTGAGCTCATACCTGCACAGGGGCTTGCAGAAAACTCATAGTAACAGGGTTGATTGCAGCGCAGGTCCTCCTCTTGCCTGGCATGGTAGAAGCTTAGCAAGGCTAAGAGTCCTTCCAGGCACGTTAGCGAGGAAGTTGGAGATAAACAGACTAACTTCTGCTGCAAATAAATGGTTTCTTCCATCCTCCCCTTCCCCAGGAGATCAGGTAACAGTCTGCTCGAGAGCCTACACAGTTAACACACTCTTGCTGCATTGGGATGGGAAACCCTCAGCCAAGAGCATGTCAGTAAAAACATCCTGCCATCAACTCCCAAATGTCCAAGTCTAGGAACTGTAGCTGAATTACAAATGCTGTGGGAATTTCAGGCAAGGTTCTCCTCTCAGCTACTCCGATGTAATTTCGGAATGAATCCAGATTCAGTCTCTCCCCTCCCAGCTGAATTTCCTGGCTTTTGTTTGCACTAACAGATGTTTGCATTTAAAGTCTGTCTTTATTTGGTAACCCGTACATAGATTATTTTTCCCTTCTGTTCTATTAAAAGCCTTATCAAGTCCCTTATGTTTGCTCTTGTTGAGATGAACAACTTTGGCAGTATTTTCAACGTGCAAAGCAAACAAACTGACTCTTCGAGGAATAATTAAACTGAACTAAAATTTATGGCAGTATATATTAGGGCAAAGCATTTTTGATACATATGGTATGTCTGTGTCCATCTGCAGCCTGGAACATCCAAAAAACTTGTAGAGGGCTTTGAGAATTCTCTCTTCAACAGATTCCCACATACACACTTAACTGGCCCATGGTCCACACATACATGGGGGTCAAGCAAGTTTTGGGTGATGGAAACAGGTATGGAAAACCCAAAAGCAGGGAATGCAAAGCAAAGGTCATGAAAAAAAAACCTTTATGGAAAATTTGAGTTTGAGAGTATGGCAGATTTCTTTCTCCCAGCCCCAAAAGGCAAAAAAGTCTCTTCCCCTGTTTAGGAAGAGTAGGAGATGAAGTAACTCATTCAAAAGGACTGCTTTGAGTGACAAATATACAACCCTTGCTTTTATAATACATTAACAGCCCTTTGGAAATACTTAACCACATGCAATATACAAAACCTACTTCAGAGGTTTGTGAGGTAAACACACTTCACACATTTCTAAACACTGAAAAAAAAAAAAAAGGAAATGTATTTATTTTTCTTCAGCAGTAAGAATACACTGTAACACTATACACTTAAACATAAACCAGTTTCTCAGTACACAAGTCTTCATTATGAGTCTTCACCCTAGGTTTGGTTTGGCAGCCTCCCCAGTTATTACTTCACAGATTTGAAGGCCAGAAGAAACCAGTATGATCATATAATCTGATTCCTTACATCACACAAGGCTAAATAACTTCACCCACCAATCTGCTATCAAGCCTGTTAACCTAGAGCTGAACTAAAGGACCACCTTTTAGGAAGCTATCCAATTGATTTAAAGATTCCCAAGGATGGAGAAACCTTCACTTCCTCAGCAAATCATTCCAACGTGAGTTAGTCAGCAATATCGATTGAAGCAGGTACTTTAAAACATCTTTCAGGTTATTTTTATCTCTGATAAAAATTAAAAGGAAATGCAAGGCGGGGGGGGAAAGTGTCATTCTCTGAAACGAGCTAAACAAAGAGATCCTTCTTGCAGAGGTATGACAGCAGCATTACAAATCCCACTATCAGAGTTATTTATGTGCAGCAGCTGAGAAGCGCAATACAGATTTCTGGAAAGTGATACTAAGCAGGTCTGTTTAGAATACTGTCCTTTTATCATTTGGCTTTGTACCTTCCCCTTCCTTCTGCTCCACTCTGAAATTTCAGAGGAGCTGTAAATCTACTGCCTTCCGCCAGTCATTATTCCTCCCTTCCAAACTGCTTATTTCATTTGAGGAATAAAAAACCCAAAGCTCCAGCAATTTGGTCCTTTGCCAACAGCTAAATTAATAGCAAAAACAACAACAGGGGCTTGTGAAACTCAGATCATTTCTAGACTTCGTGAGAAAGAAAAGCCGATCTGGGGGGTCTCAAACTGTATCCTGGATGGTAAATTCTGTGCAAGCTTTCCACCCATAAATCAGATTTCTGGAGCTCTTTTTTGAATCACAACACACAGGGTTATGCAGCAGCCTGGTGAGCTCAGTTCGAGGGGTAGAACGATGCCTTCTCGTGTCAGGGGAGCCACCAACCTGCCCTGCAGCCCCAGGCCACGCACCCAGACCCCACATGTGGTCACACAAACAGCAACAGCCCGGGGCAAGAAGCAGAAATCAAACCAAGATGGTTTCACACCAACTCCTTGTGACACTTGATAGGTCCGATAATCACAGGGACACAAACCCACCCCTGCACCCAGGAGGTGAAGTGGTTACTTATGCACCCAACTGAGATGCTTGCTGGATCCAGCCCTGATGATAGCAGAGGAGCACTTTGGCTCTTGGTACGCTCTGCAGGAACATGGTATTCCCAAGAACCAGATCAAAGGCACCGCAACTCAAACAAAAGCTGAACTTGCTTCGTGCCAGGAGTGAGATACGGACACCAACCTGAAGCAAAGATCCTTACACAGTGTTAAGGCAGTGAGGGAGTTGTTCTGTTTAGCATGTTTTAACACTGCCTAATGGAAGAGCAGGAACTCTGCCAGTTCCTTTCACTCAATTCTGTCCTTGACTGAAGTGACAGGGCTGTACTTTTAGCCAACAGATCAAGGCTGACTCAGAGCCTTTTGAGCATGGAAGGCCAATCACCTGGTGGTGGGGTCACAGGTATTTCCCGCTGCATGAAGCAGCAAACCCAAGGCAAATGTGGATACCTGCCTGCAGGTGCACACTGCAGGCTGGAAGCCATCACTTGAACTGCTCCAGCACTTTGCTGGAGTCCCCATTAGCTATAAACACTTCCCCTTCCCGGGAACTTGGGAGGTATCATGCATACCTCAGCAAAATTCCTTCTCGGTGTGCATTACAAGCAGACACATGCAAAAATAGTTTTAGAACTCCACACTCTTAAGGTACTAAATAGTTTGAGATCATAATGTTCTTATTCCCTTCAGCAGCACTATCAACCCAAGATCCTTGTGGAAGGTACAAAAGGGCTCTCAGGTGTCTAATGCTTCTGGTGGTCATCTAAAACACCAAAGTTAGGAATTTCAAACCTTCTGATGGATCAAGTTTTACAATCACTGCTCTCTCACATTAAAAAAAAAAAAAAGTTGAAAGAGACCATAAAAACAGATCTGGAATGAGTTCCCTGAAAGATTAAGATGTGAATAGTCTCTGGCTTTAAGAGAAAAGAAGAAATTATCAGAACAGGGCCAGGGAAAAAAAGAACAATAAATAAAAGGTAAAATTATATATTGCTTTAATAGCAAAAGCATGACATAAAAAAAGTTCTACTCAATATGCAACCAACATGTGGAGTGTACTGACATATGTTACCACTGACCACAAGCACATTAATTGAGCCCAACCTCATGCAAATCACACAATTCCAGATGAGGTTTCTTCATTAAGGTGCCAACAAGCCCCTTAATGAAACCTAGAGTCAGCTGGGATGTGACATACACCAAACTCTCAGAGGCAGCAAAACGCACCCCACAGAGAGCCCAAAGCCAGAGGAGGCTGCAGTGACTTACAGGAGGAGGGAGCGGACGCTGGAAGCAGCAGATCCCACGGAGGGAATGGTGGTCAGCTCGTTGTTGTCCAGTCGCCTGCAACAAACAGAAGTTAATGGCTAAAGCAAGCAGCCTGTGACCAAGCACACGGGAGCAGGGCATGGCCACGGCACTTCCCTATCCAGCCCCTTGCCCCCTCTCCAGGAAGACTGGCATTTGGGCAGAAGACTCCACCTCAAGGAGTTTGTCCGGGTCTCTGATGTCCCCACTTTAATGCATGACAGCCACCATCACTGGTACCACAGCAGTGTCTTTGTAACAGCAAGGCTTTCCCCCCCCCTTTCACATATTCCTTTAAAACGCCACCGAGGAAGGCACTGTGCCATAGCCTTCCATCTGCCCAAGTTTCCACAGTCCTCACAGAATCAAGACTCAGACAGGAGACTGTCTGCACCTACAGCCATGGGTCCCACCACCTCAGGACACGGAATTAACCCCCTTCCCAAGCAGCAAACCCCCCTTTCCCCTCCATGCCAGGTGAGTGCCACCCTCAGGCATCCTCTCCACACCAGGACAGGCTCTGGAAATGCCACAGGGATTTATTTCCCTACAAAGCCAGCAGCACACACGCACACACAACACCGCCGCTGGGCACAGGAATGCCACCAAATCCAGGGGACCTGCTCCATCCAGCTGGGGAGCACAGAGCGGCCCCCCTGGTTCATGGAACCACAGACCTCCTGCTCCTGCAAACACCAGCATAAAAAACGTCCCTTTCAATGGCCTAATGTTTGAAGTGTTTCTCTGACTGAAAACAGATCCTCACCATGTGACCGGCTCTTCCTCGATTTAAAGAGCCCTTGTTTGTATGGTGAATTAGCCAATTAATTACTGTAACAGTCGCTTGTCTGGCTGCTTGAAAATTACCTAATTTCTCAGCCACGTTGCCCTCTCCCCCCTCACCACCACATGCTGAAACCATTAAAGCCAAGCCCTGGCCAGACTGAGGTGGGTGGCACATGGGGGCTCCCTGGGAACCCCACCCATCTCCAATCCCCCACCCATCTGCCACTGAAAGCCTTCAAACCACTCCACCTTCTGCAGGCAATCCTGGAAAGATCACAGTTTGGGTGCAAGAAGCAGAGCATCCCATAGCTGCACAGTTGAGGTGTGCTAAGCCAGAGGCAGGAGTTGGGGAAATGCTAAATTATGTTGGGTTCTTTTTTTTCCCCCTCTTTCTTTCCTTTGAAACTATTTTTGGCAGGTGGGAGAGGGCAGTGGTACAACCACCCCAGAGTTTCCCTTCTGGCTTCTCTGAGAGAAGGGAAGATAGTCAATTTCATGAGGAGTCCCAGGCACTGCTGGGATAAAAGCTTTCCTCAGCCTCAGCTCTGCCTCTGACATTACACCCATGCCTTAAAATGCAAGGGGAAAAAAGCCAGCCAGATGCATTGCCATTCAGCAAGGAACTCCACTCTGCAACTAAAAGCTCACTGTTGCTCATATTACAGCAAGGTCTGGAGTTTCCAAAGGTACAAAACAAGCTGGAAAGAGCATTAAAATGCTTATTTATGCCATGTTTTCACTAAGATCTACCTGAGCATCTTTTGGAAAGCCATGGGAGAAGAAGGAGGATAACCAGGCCCACCCTCCACTAGCCTGGGTCAAGGGTGGTCAAGCAGCTTCAACACCAACCGGTGTCTAACAAGTGGTCAAACCTTTCTCTGACATAAGTGTGGTACTCATATATCAGCCTCCTGTCATGTCAGGAGTCAGAAGTGGTTCTCCCACCTCATTTTCTCTCTTGCCTCACAGACACCAGTCGCTGACATAGACGAGACAGCCGAGCACGGTATTTGCCTGGGATTTCTCACTCATCTTCCCTTTCTCCCATGTAAAGGAATTTAAAAAAAAAAAAAAAAGGGGGGGGGGGGACGGGACGGACGGGACAGGACGGGACTCAAACCAGAACAGCCAGGTTCAACACATTTAAACTTTCAGTCTTCTCTTTTCTCTTCCCCAGCCCTCGCCTCTGACGACACAGACCTGCTGTGCCTCTGGATGCTGTGGCAGAGGAGGAGGGGGGGCCACCCGTATAAAATATTTACAGTCCGGTTGCCAGGCTGGTGTCAAGCTGAAATGGAGCCTGCTCAAAAATAGCACAGCTCTCCAGAGCTCTCAGTGAAAGGCACTTTAGAAAATAAAAGGTGAGTTGTTTGGAGAGGAATTTTAGCACACTTACTACCCTCCTTTGTTACAAATGAGGCTGGAAAACCTGAGAGCCATGGAACCATCACATCTGTGGATCCCATGATCCATATGACCTGAGGAAACTCCAGGAAGGGCCACGGTGCCTATTCCACATCCCACCCTTTCAACCAAGCTACAAGAACAGATGGACTCCAGGGATTCTCATTAGAGGATGCCACCAAAGGGGAGGAGAGAAAGCACAGGTGTCCTGAAGGAAAGTAACATCCCACCCCCTGAGCCTCCAGCACTTACTTCAGAGCATGTAGGATCATAAGGTTTTCATGTCACTTTGAGACACTAAATTGCATCCCACGCAGACTTAAAGCTTTTAAGGAAAGAAAAGCTTCTCAAACCACAAAAAGGCCACCAAAATAAACCACACAAGCAACTGCCTAAACCCACGGAAAGGGAAAGTGTAGGGGCAAATTCTGCTATTCCTTTAGCACAGTCTCAGTAAAGCACAACAGAGCATTCAAGATAAGCTATGAAGGTCAGATCTTTTGGTCTGCAGACATTTTCTTAAAATCAAGAGAAAATGATGTTTTCAAGTTATATTTCACTAATTACCCACACAGAGAACGAGACACAGAATTTTAAGCCTCATGTAATGCTCAGGAACCACAGACACCAAGTTTCAAGCGTCATGGGAGGTTTCAGGTCTTATCAATGCATCTATTATTTGGGGCAATCTCTTTCCCTGAGGGTGCCCTGGTTTGCCCAGCACAGCATGCACAGCAAAACACTGACTTGTTCTCAAGACATGCCACAGCATGATGCTTCTTGCATGAATGTTTGTAAAGTGCTTAAAAAAAAACCCCTCAGAAAGGAGATGCTCTGGCAATACAGATGTGGTTCTCCTTGTGAAATGAAGTTTATTTCAGTGGTTTGTGGTTTAGCTGCCATTCAAAAGCAACCAAGATTGGTAGATAGGGCTTTTAATAGAGCTTCTCCCTCACACTTTCCAGAGCCTGCCTTCCAGGCTCTGCTCCAGACCTCTGCCTCCCTTCCAGTCTCCCATTTCTGACTGCTCCCTTTTCCCTCCTACTCACTCCTCTGCTCTCCCCTTGCTCCCTAACCCTGCCTTTCTGACACAGCAAGCAGCTCTTATCTGCACCATTACTTTGTGGGCTGCACGACCTCCCCAAAACCCTGACACCTTTTTGCACTGTCTAACTGTTCGGTGCAGGACTTCTCCTCTCCACACGGGCAGCACTTTGCACAAGGGAGTTCCCTACCTGAGGAATCAGCAGCCATACATATTTCCCACCCCATTCTCCCTGAGGAGAAGTCTCGTGCCTTGAGGCACTTCCACAAATAAAAGCCATTGCTAAGCCACAGTCATGTTAGGATAATTCTAAAGTCTCATGGGATCAGGGCTGCAATTCTCTTCTTTAAGCCCAGAGTAATTTAAAGCTTTCCACAGTTTAAAGAGAAGTTGAGAAAGCAGATCCTTTAGGCAGTGTTCTACTGACCTGCATCACTTTCTCTCTGAGGATGATCATGAGGAACTGATTTCAGAGCACTGCAGTCACTCCTGATGCATATTCCTAACAAGTCCCTGCTATTAGTGTAAGCAGGGGAGCCAGGGGCAATCAAGGCAGGGGAGAGATGCTACGTTAATCCCCATTGTCCAATCCAGCATCAGTCAGGCAGAATTCCCCCTTCTGCTTATTTAAGAATCACAGGATCTTGCCCCTTCTTGAGCCCCCAAGCCAACACTTAATGAAAACAGACAGAAAATGCACGATATACACAGAGCACAGTATTGTTTTTGAAAGGGAATGTTTTTTCAGTTTCCCATGAGGCATCAGTAGCTCTTCAAACAGAGCCCAAACCTCAAGTATGCCAGCGATTCACCAGTCAAACACGAGCTCATTACCTCAACCCACTGCCTGCAATTTCAGTCACTTTCGTTTTTCCAAATCCAAAATCTGAGCTCCAGGAATCCCTGTGAATAGTTGACAAGCACAGCACCACTGCAAGTGTAACTGCTGAGCCTCAGATCAGGAGCTTGGAAATCCTACAACCCCCAAAATAAGGTTTATTTTGCCAGCAAAAGGGAGCCTGGCACAGCCACTCAGACCTTCACCAGCTCCTTCTCTTCCCCAGCAGAGCAGGAGACAGCTCTGCTGTTTTATCCTCTCGTAGAAGACTTCAAACACAATTTGTTCTGGTTCCAAAAAGAGCACAAATGTCTGAGAAAGGAGGAGACACAGTTAAGTGCTTTGTTATCCACTACACTACACCTTTGTTTCCTGGGAGATTTGGGCTAGGTTGGCATCAGGTATCACAATTCCAGCCTGTTCTGCCTTGCTTCAGGGTTATCCTTTCAGCAAGGAGCTTTGTGTGTATGTTCAGGTGTGTTGGCTGAACTGCTCCCTCGGAGCATTGCACAAGACTGAGGGAGGCAAACTCCAATGATTTCCAATAACAGCTCTGCTCTTCTAATTGGGATGTTGTGTTCTGCTAATTGATTAGTTTAAAAACCCCAACAGCACAGGTACAATATGGAGGAAAAAACCCACCCTCCACGCCAAGTCAGACCTCAATCAAGTCAGCTACAGGAAGATGCTCTCTTAGGAAATGAGATAAAATTTCCTTTTGGCCCACAAGCTGTCCTGGCAAAATACAATTAAAACCTTTAAAGGAATACTTACACTTCCTGCAGGTTCGACAGCTCTGCAAAGGCAGAAGGATCAATCTCCGTCAACTTGTTGTAGCTCAGGTTTCTGTTAAAATAAAAGACAGTGGGATCAGCAAACTGCAGTTCCCCTGCTCAGCAAAACACAGTTGTCTTAATTATTCTGGATTGCACTGGGAGGGAGTTTGGGTTGTTTTTAAAAAAAAAAAAAAAAAGAGAGAACTTAAATGGCAGAGCAGCACTTTCCTGCTGAAAATACAAGTGAGTTTAGTTCCATGACAAAAATGTTATCTAGCTCTCCCTAAGCTTCTTCTTCCTTTGCATTAGATTAGTGTGGTTTTAATTTGTCTTCATATCACACAATTACATTTATTATTCTACTATTGGTTATTCACAACCACAAAACCAATCACAGACAAATAAGATATTTCCTGACAAATTAAAGTCTGAACTGAATCAACAGAGCTTCAGCTAAATATTTTATAGTCACATGAAGTATTTTTTCATGCCATTGTGTGTTACATAGAAAATATGCACATACAGGTATGTACACGTACTGTGTGTAAACATAAAATATATTCTGCATTTTCTAACAAGATCATATTACTAGTGTATCACTAAATGTTTTTCTAATCAGCAAATAGAGTTTTCAGCCATGCAGCAGTACATGCTTTGGTCCTCAACAACATCAACCAACACTTTCCAACTACCCAACAGCCCAAATCTAAATCATATTCCAGCACTTCGCTGATGGATGGCAAATGGGTCGTGCTCTATCTGGAAACAGATGTGGTAGAGCAGGCCCACCTCACAGGAATCCCTGACTGGAAACACATCCAGAGCTCAACATGCTTCGGGAAGGAACACACTGCAAGGATTTCTAGGGACACCAAACAGCCAAAATACTGCAAATACAGTACCAGCTCCAACAACCACAAGCAAGAGCTTTGCCATGCTCTGCTTTGGCATCAGAAGGTGCAACAGCAGAGTCTTCCCTCCAAGGTATGTACATCACAGACGACAGGTCAAACCTGCAGCTAGGGACTAACCAGGAGAATATGGGTCAATTAAGACCTAGTGACTAATGATGCAGAAAGTAACAAGTGGTTTAATTAACTGCATGCATGCAGTGCTGGCATGTTTCTGTGAGAGTGTAATCTAAAGAGGGCGGAGGCAAATTGATGGGTGGCAGCAAAAAAGCAACCACAGTAAATTGTAAGGAAATTGCAAGGGGGACCTTCTTTAATTTTACTCTGCTCCACACCCTGCTCTAGGATATTACCTGGGTAAAATTCATTCCCCTCCTGTCTCCTCTGCAAGGGAGTTACACCCTCTTAACTGCACCTCTGAACACAACCCAAAAGATTGATGTTCTGATTTTAGATAAACCCTCAAACATTGAGCTGCTGCTTATTCAAACCACCAAGCCAGTCTGACTAGAAAACCAGCCAATCTTCCCTGGTTTGTGTTTTTCCCTTGCTTTAAAACTGTGCCCAGAGAACACAAGCAGGTCTGGAACCCAAACAGGTAAACAGGGACCTAAGTCACCGAGGCACCTACTGAACCCATGCTACATGACCCAGGAGCTGAAGCACACGCAAAGAAAAGGCAGAACAGCACTGATGGAAACCACCCGGTTGAACCACTTGTGCCAACCCACTGCACTCTGCGGGAATGCAGAGAAACCCCGGCCCGCAGCAACCTTACAAATACCAAGACTCGAAAGACTACAAAGCTTGCCAACTTTTTGTGATTAGCAGGAAGCGATCAACACCGCTTTCAGGCTAAAAAGCAGATATTGATTACTTGCCCCCCTATAATGCATTTATGGGAAGTCCTCAAAGTGTTTTCCTGCACAAAGGAATCATTTTATAACTCTCATGCTCACCCCATTCCCCATTTCAGAGCAGCCTCTTGCATCTTGCCCCAGATGTTCAGTTTTTTGCCAATACCTGATGGGGAAGGCGGCTCTCCAAATCAGCAACACAGGCTGGCTCTTAACAGAATCTAGAGCTGAAGCTATATGGGAGTGTAAAACCTAACCAAGTATCTCGTTTTAAAATATGCTGTCCTGTAAGCCCCTACTGTCTTTTAAAACACTCAAGAGACCTTTAAATCAATACCAGCCTACAGCAGATATCCACTTCACTATGAACTCAAAGGCATTTATCTAAATAAAAGTCAAACTGCAGTTTAAACTCAGAGTGCGTTTGAAAGCCAAGTCCATATTCATAGCACAATTACGAATTAAAGTGCAATTTGCCCACAGATTACATTACTACCATTTTTTTTTTTAAAACCACACAGCAAGATCAGGTTGGAGCTTGTCTTTGCCTGATCTACAGGCAAAAAAGAGAAAATACAACAGGTAACATCCCACAGGCTCAACACAAAGACCAAGCCGACAGAAATACTAGTGACAAACTGTAAGGGGGAAATGCAACTGCGGACATGACCATGCACGAATTCATCTCTTTTCATGTATTTCTATGCCTTCTATTGCAGCCAATTTTTGCATTTCTTAAGGCAATGTATTTCTCCTCAACACATTCCTCTGCAATAGGCTAAGGGGCTCTTTTAAAAAGGAAAAGACATAGAATCAAAAGCACCAAACTGATCATCCCTACAGCTGTCAAAAGACCAGATTCCTGGCTTAGCCAGAGCTCAAGACGTGAGTGACACTGACATGAACCTCAGAAGTTCACAAGTGAAAAAACAAAGGTCTTCATAAATTAAAGGATTTGACATCCACAGTTTAACATTATCCAAAGTGACTTTCTTATTATTGTTGCTGCCATTCAAGACGTTTGTACATCAAAGTCACTGCACAAGTAGCTGACTCCTTCAGGTATCAGGGCCATATTTTGTTGCTCCAGCAACAGGGTTTTCAATGTTGCTGCAGAAAGGCAGGTGAACTCCAACTTCTTGTACGCCCAAGTCTTCAGTTCTCCCCACAATACCCACCCCAACCACCAATTATCTTCAACAAATATACAATACACTATTAAAAAATCAATGGGGAAACAAAAGCTAGCAATACAGTCAGTACAAAATAAACTTGAAATTACACAGATATGCCAAAATAAAGTTTACTGAATTTCCAACACTAGCTGTATTTCAACTTACATTAAAACGCCCAAGAATTTCTAGCCTGAAGAATTAGCAATCAAAGGATGCATTTCCCAGAACTCAGATCCCCTCACTTGGCAGTATTTGGCATGCAAGTCACAGCATTTAAGCGAGAGAAAGAATTAACGTGCTCCAATAGATAGATCATTGGGAGTCAGGAAACCTCCGTCTATTCCTGGCTCTCTTAATCTCCTGCTGTGTGACCGGGTCATGTCACATCACCTCTCTGGAGCTTTTGTTTCCATAGCCACCCTTTGTCTGTCTTGTCTATTTAGACTGTAAATAAAATTGAGGTAGGTATTGTCTTGGTTTGCCCGATGCTGATGAAATGAGGCCTCAGTCTTGGTTGGGCTCCAGCAATGCAAATTAAGAAGGGAACTCAAAACTTGGGGTCATGGGTGCACATGATGCTCCCCCACCCCTAAGAGTGGGTCCCAAATGTACAGCAGTGCATGAAGCCCTGCAGGGGCTGTAACATTCCCACCGGTTTGGTCTCTCCAAGCTGAGTGGAGATGCCAAGCTTGCAGGCACAGCTGTCCCATCACTGAAAGCTGTCACATTTACTACTCTCCCATAGCACAGAATGCATTCCTTCTTGAGGAGCCCCTTGGGATGATGTCATGCAGTAGCCCAGTGGAGCACTGAACAATTGTTTCTGCCATTAGTACTCCAAAGTGTCTTCTTCAAAGAAAGAGCCAACAACACCCAAAGCCCAAACCCTGTCCTTTCCCAAATCAGCACTCCCCCTAAACCATCTGAGCTATATCATGTCCTGGGCATCTCTTTGAAGTGGCAGTTTTATAAAGCATCATCTACAGGGTTTTCTACCAATCTCAAGAGCCCATGTCTTTGGTGAGTGTTCTGCCCATTTCCTGGCACCTACACACAGGGTTAAGCTGAGCCCAAACGTGGGCATACCCACACAAGACTGCACAGCACCCTGCCTGCTCCTCTGCATGGGCACATGTTTCTACTAAATTACTCATGGGAGGATATTTTGATCCCTCCAAGGCAACTGTGGAAAGAAAACAGAATTCAACCAATACAAATCTGGGACAAGAGCCTGGGCTGCAAGTTTAGGGAAGCATCCTACAAAGGTCAGAAGCTTCTGCAGCTGGCAGAGAAGATAAAGCAGAGCACCAACTGGAGTGGCCCCTGACATTCAGATTGCTTTTTTCAGATCAGCTTCTATTGAACTGGGAAAGAATAAAACTTTAAAACCCCCACAAACTAACTTAATAGCATTAGAAGAGCTCTGCGTATTTACCCATTACATACTTCAAAAGTCTTCCTTGTATTGGGCAGTCCAGTTGTAGCATTTTCCCCTCCTGTCAGTAAGAAGCCCGTGATCAGCAACTCGGAGCCTGTTAAATCAATATGGGAAAGGCCCTCTACTGTCTATTCCAGTCTCTAAATAAGAAAGCAGTGTTTGCCTTCAGTTGGCACTGCGAAAGTGGCACTGCGGATCACTGAACACTGCCGAGACTGAAAGAAAAGCCTTGTTAAATAACCAGGTATGCAGCCTGCCTTCAAAGCTCCTCCCAAAAGTAATAATGCTGTCACAGAGAGAGTCCTGCTTGCCAGTGAGGAGGATCAGACAGTTCTCTGATCCATGAGATGCCAATCCTGCCTCCTTGGGCAAGGCGCAGGGTAGACTGGGAGTTCAGGTGCAAGTTTTGGCTCTGCTTTGGGACCTTGACCAGTACGCAGATAAAAATCACCTCTTTTGAAAACAGAGGCTTGTCAGACAAAGGAATAGAGACATATATGTCTCCTGGTCTCTGCTCACCACAGCGATGGCTGAGTTCTGTTCAGAGAGGTGAAGGTTTCCGACCCTTACGTCCAAACCATTTATCTGTCAGTGCAGAAGATTATGTCAGAAGTGCTCCTGCACCTTTTGATGACAGGCATTGGAGAAAAGGAGGATGGCTTGAAATTCTGCCGCTGCCAACTGTGGCTTTCATTGAACACTTTGTCAACCATTGTCATAACACAACTTTTCATTGCTCCTGCACAAAAGGGAGCCGAGGGGCCCAGAACAATTGAGCCCTGCAATAGAAATTCCTCTGGCTCATCTGTGGAAAGATAGCTGCCTAGTCTGCAGCTTACTGAATAGGCACCATCCTCTTCCCACATGTTTGTAGATGGCTTTACAGCACTGGAATGGAGGCCCCATGCACACTTGATTGGGTATGAAAAGCATGGTTGCAGCTGAATTAGCTTGGGGATGGGATGGGATGGGAGCGGGGGGAAGAGAGAGGGAGCACGTTGCCCATGCTAGAGGTGTACGGCTGTGCAGGGAAGAAACAACACTCAAATTTCTCTTAAAGAAGCTTATAATGTGCCAGAGATGGCAGAGTCCTCACTAGCAGTGACATGCAAGGGCTTGATGCTGAAGCACAAAGTGATCAGAGAGACTGCACGGATTCAAGTGGTTATGTGGACTGTCACAACAGAAAAAAGCAGCTTTAGTTGAATATTTACTCTTGTGCACAGGACAAGTCCAAATTCTACTCCCATGAGACAAGAGCAGCCAAACAGCTCCTGCATCTAATGCCAGCTACTCACACCTGCACTGCAACACCTTCCCTGAAGTGGGAATTTTGTAGTTCCCCCTCTAACAAACGGCCACTGAATGGAGTTGCCGTCCCAGCGGTGAGAGTCAGGAGGAGCTTTCACCTACCAGGCACGCAGCCCTTAATTACCTTCTGGAGGATTTCTTGCAGGTTCCTTTGAAGTGGCTGATGCACTGCCAGAAGTCAAAGCCTGAACTTGGAAAAATCCCTCACCCAACCCACCACAGCCATTCCTGAGTTTTCTTTGAATCCACCTGCTAAACTGATATAAACTCACAGATTCTTACACCCCTTGCCTGCTTCATCAGCCTCACCTCCATTTTACTGGTCCCAAACTCAGAATAACAGGCCCACGGTTCCTTCCCCAGAAAGGACAAAAAGCAGAAATACACCTTTGCTGCAGGATGCACTGAAGGGCTCTGAACCCACACTGTGTCTTGCAGTTCAGCCTCAAGCATGATCTCCCACTCACTACTGAGCAATACTTGGAATCACAGAACTGCTGAGGTTAGAAAAGGCCTCCAAGATCAAGTCTATTTACCCAGCACTACCACATCCACCAGTAAACCATGTCCTGAAGCTGCCACATCCACATGTTTTTTGAACACTTCTAGGGATGGTGAGCTTCCCTGGGCAGCCTGTTGCAATATGCCCGACCACCTTCCAAGTGAAAACAAGGCTTCCAATACCAAACCTAAACCTCCAGGCCATCTCCTCTCATCCTGTCCCTTCATATCTACCCCACCCAGCTACACCCTCCAACTAGGTCCTTTTCCACCAGACAGCTTTCCAGCCACTCCATCCCCAGCTGAGGCCCTTGTGATTTCTTTCAGTGTACCCCAAGCACAGTGTGCTGCCTGACTGTGCAAAGCATCCAGCTTACAAGAGAGGAGACTTTGAAATGGGGCACAGAAATATCCTACACCAAGCATCAGTTACCTCCTAAAAGGAGGTAAGAGCAACAAAACGGGGCACCAGAGAGGTGAATGTCCCAGATTGCTGCTCTAAGGGCTTTGGAGAGGAGGAGATTCTGCAGGACACAGGGAGGACACAGAGCACCCACGAGGGTGAAGCTGTGCCCCACCACTGAGAGGTTCTGTTACCAGCTCAGCAAATGTGCTCACTCAGGCTTTACTTATGTCCTTGTTCAAATCAGCAGCAGCAGCAGCATCATATTAGCTTGGGTTAATAGCCTGCTCATGTAAGGGGCTTTATATGCAGAAGGGAGTCAAATTGAGGGCAATCCTCAAGCCATAATATGAGTTAATTTGACAGTGAAGACAAACTTTGAGAGGTCATCCAGACACCAAGAAAACTGCACCATGAATCAGTCTCAGTCATGACCAACGATAGTGTCTGAAGGAAATGCCTGTAGCATGATCACCAACGAATCAGTACCACGCTGATTCCAGCAGATACATGTGGCCATTAATGCAAAGAACGCTGATTAAAACCACATCACTGAGAAGCACTATGCCAGACTACAATTTAATTTAGCATGTGGTTGATACGGTTCAAGGAATTTGGGAATTATCTTACCTTCAAGTAACTTTCAGGGGCACATTTTCAGCCCTGGCCCTTCCTCCTGCTCTGCCACTCTGTGCTCACAACTCTTCCTGCACACACAGACCACACTTCTGGCACCTAAAGGTGCCTGCCTGTGCAAGCCTGGGGAGCACCCACCACAGCTGGTCTGCTCACACAAGGCTATAAATGTAAGTATCTCTATCATTATTGACTCCCAGGCTCCAACAGGCAACATGGGAGAGCACCACACTCTCCGTGTCTGAGGATGGGCAGAGGATTTCCTTTGCAGGAGCATTAGCTAACACCACACTGCTGCTGGTGCTTCCACATCTCCTACACCAAGGAACTTTTTTATTTCTGTTTCAACAGGGCAGTGTCATGTTATTTAAGGCCCTGTTTGATTTACACAACTGTGTTTTGACAAAACCTGGGGTCTGGTCTCACTTCCCCCTATTTTAATAACCTTAGCAAAACTGAAGTTCTTGTCTGATTTTCTTCTTTATTTTTCTTGGAATATCATCTCCTCTGGACACCCCTCTTTTAATTTAAGACAGAAAAATTAGATTCAACTCTAATCTACATAATCACACATACATGTATAAATACTCCACAACACATATACAAAACACTTGGGTAACTCAGGTGCTTATGGACCTCTTGCAGCATCAGGAGAAACACCAGGATACTCGTTTCACCAGGGCTTGATCCCAGCCCACTCAACAAAACTTTTCTCAGTATTTCAACTGTTTCACATTCCAAAAAAAGTGAAGTGAGACTTCAGGATGTGGAGTAATTTGAAAGTCACCCTATGGGCTCAAAGGCAGAGGGAGGACTGTGAGCCCCTGTATCTGCACCGCGCCCACGAGCCCAGCAGTAGGTGAGGACATTTACAGCCCTTCTCTTTCCTGGGGACTCCAACAGCCCTTACCCACAGTTATTTTGGGATTCAAACCAGGAGAAGATGGGCATGGCAAAGGAAGCACAACTGACAAAGTATTCAACAACACTTTCTCTGCTTCTGAAAAGAATACCAGGAGCAGTCACTCAGCCCTCGTCAGTCACTGAGGCTGCAAACCTTCCCATTAGGATTGCACGTTCCTCTGCTCCTAACAAGGAGCCCAGTCAAAGGCAGTATTGTATGCAGGGAACAGGAGATCCTGCAAGGGTTAGAGCAGGCAGTATTTAATTGCAGCAATTTTTCACTTTATTTGCCTCTTCCATTAAGCTGCTCTGCCTGAAGGAGACCAGTCCTCTCCAAAACACAGAGCCACCAGCTCCAAGGATTGCATCAAAGCAAAAACACATTTCAAAGGGGGCATGGACATCTAAATAAAAGTAACTATATTTAATTTCACATAAAGCAATCCTGCTTTGCCACCTGTGACAGGTAAGAAATTGGAAGGAAAAGCAGGATGTGGAAGGTTTCTTTAACCTACAAATAAAACTCCACCCTTCATCTGCCCAGACACCCATAGGGCTTGTTCTGGGTTTGTTGCTTTAATTAAAGTGCTAACTACTGTCATGAGAAAGACATACCCTAAAACCAAAACCCTGCAACCTGTTTGCTCCACTACATTACATATGAGCAAACTCACCTTTTTCTAATTTGGTGGCAAATTTCTTTCTTGGTGATTTTGCACGCACAAGGCAAAGCACAGTGTCTTAAACCACTGAGGCAAGGGCTGGATAGCCCAGCTCATAAACAAAATACAAAACAAATTGCTCCTGCTTCCATCAGCGCTGTGTTTCTTCAGTAAATCAATAAAGGCCATGACTTCTTTACTAACATTTTCAATTAAGGCTTCCCACTGTGTACTCAACATATTAAACCAATTTATTGTGAGGATTAACAACTATATAATTTACTACACACATCTACCTTAGAACTGCTAAGCCTCCTTTAACTAGTAACAAGAGCTACACTGATAGATGAGCAATAAGTGCTATTTACAGTTTCAAAAATGGTTCCTTCTGCAAAGCAAATATTTTCCTCTGAAAGTTGTGCAACTTTTCACAAGTACTCACAGCAGATAAACCATGTTAAATCTTTGGCTTTTTCCAATGCTTGGGAAGACCCACAGCAACATTTGACCGCTGGCAACTGAACCTGCGCCCTGCACATGACTTTGCACAATCCAGCTGTGGGTTACAAGTCAAGTGCAGAGAGAAGAGAGAGGCTCCAGAAATTCCTTGAACACTGTTCAGAAGTTTCCATGATTTTAGAAAACTTCCAAGGTCAATAATTCAATAATCCATATTTTAAGATAAGTTTTCTCCTAGAACAGAGAAGTTCAGCATGCTCTGCTCTCTTTGGAGATCCAAGTGGTTTCAATCATGTCTGAAAGCATTTCTGGTAGGTTCAGAGTGCTTAACTAGCCAAAACATTTTTTCCTCTGCTCCAACACCACTGTTTATCAGAAATATTAATTTAATAAATACACAACCAGGCACAAGACTTTGGTGCAATTAACCAGCAGCACCATCTGCGCAAACACTGCATGCTGGGATGGGAGACCACCAAGCCCTGATGACAAATTTTCTCCCCACAACTGGAATCACCCCTTTGCAGAGCCCACAGCAAGTGAGGCTTGGCCATGGCTGGTCCAGTGGCACAGCAGGGCATGGTCCTGCCCAGTCAATCATTAATGGTGGGGAGAGGGCAGGAATCCACTCCCAAAGTGTTTGCTCAGCGCTTCACTCGCTCCTGGTTCTTCTCATTAATAGTTAATCAGGAAGGACTGATCTCCCCCAAAAAACATGCTTGCTTGGAAGTAGTACAAAGGAATATTTGCGCACTGGTTAAAGCAAGTCAGGCAAAAAGTTGGGGGGAAAGTCTTAGAAAAACAGCACACAGACTTTCCCTGCTTGGGCATGGGAGCTCCCCAGCTTGCTCCTGCTCCTCCCTGCACTTGACCGTGGCTTTTCACCCCCACAGAGAGGGGTTGTTTCATCTCCCTGCTCCCCTGATGATGGCACAGAAGCATTCCCAGAGACACTTTCCAGAAAGAACCACTGTTGTCCTGTTCTCCACGTGGCTGGCCACATTACACCGCTGTTTCACTGGTGGCTGCTCCTCATAAGCCACCCAGTGCATCTGCTATGCCATCACCCAAGAAAAATCTCAGCAGATGCCTTGACTTGGAGCTCTGCCTCATTAGATGTGCTGCAAAGACGTGCAAGCCGACAGAGCAGAGCCACAGCAGCCAATCTGGCTGTAGCTGCCAGGCAGTGGTCATCCCTCCCCCAGCTCTGCTCCTCCTAATTCCCACCTGGCAGCAGTAACTCCCAACTCACAGAACACCCAGGCAACTCTGCTGCCTTCTACAGTGGAAATAAATCCCTCTCTGATCCCAGCAGCAGTCCAGCTGAAATTACAACGTTGGACTCCTTGCTATGCCCACCATAAACTTCCTCAGTTTTAAAAATCTACCAGAGCAAGGACATTCCCAGCACTTTCCAGTGCCATGGGCTGAAACTGAGAGTTTGGCCAAATCCAAAGGCCCTGCATGTGGAAAGGAATGATGTATATAACCTAAAAGCAGCATCTAAAGGACTAGTTACCCCTGGGGCAGTCCACGGCTGGCAACGCTGCCTGCTGCAGGCCAGCTCTAATCCCCCAGAGGTGTGAGAAACACATGGCAGACAGCTCTCCCTTTCCAGTTTAAAAATAGTGCTTCTTTGTAATAAGAACAGCACTTTAAGGGCAAAACCTGCAGATTTTAAGCTGAAAAAACCTAAGGTGGCCATCCTGGGCTAGAGGTGTGTGGTTTACACAAGCATCCACCCTCTTTCCTTTTGAGTAATCAATGTCCAATCATAATGCACTTCCATTCCAAGCACTTTTATATTGCCAAGAAAGCGCCAAGCAATTTAATGGATTTCTAACCCCAAATTGGAAGCTGTACTGCATCCAACCGATTCAATTTGTTCACTCTTAGAGGAAGCCCCAGGAAAAAAATGCTCGAAATAAAACCACATGCACTGATAACATTACAGAAATAGATACACCAAGAAGCAAATGTTCTGCCTCTTTCATTTTATCTGACCTCCAGCCTGGTTTAATTGACCTTCAAGGTGGAAAGACTGCATTTAAAAGAAACCATTTCCACCTAGATCAAGAGAAATAAAAGCCAAGCTATATATAATGCATTTGTTGCAAAACAAGGCAAATCAATTGAGCATGAAACTACCTTTCACTTGACAATGAAAAGCCAGAAGAGACTTTCAAGTTAATTTACTCTGTGTTTTAGGTCCTAAGCAAAGCTATTTTCCTCTATAAACTAGTTTCTCTGCAAATGGCCTGAGAACAGTAGAGATGCTTCCTCTACCCTCATTTAATCACAAATCATCACTTGATGGCAGACAGCTGTATTATCATCTGTGGCTAGCAAGAGGCTGAGGCAGCAGATCACAGAGCCAATGGTGCGATGCAGGAGTTTCCAAAGGTGGCCAATACAGCCAATTTCATGCCAGCAGGAGGAAGCCAGCGGGTCAGATACTGTATGACACCATAGATGTTTTCCTTACAATCCATGTGCTGTAGAAATATATATATACCCTCAGGTCATGTATCAGAACAAGCATTCACACTTTTTTTGCCATAACTCATGTATTTGTTTTTGCCACTGGGACAGCAGTGGGATACCAGCAAGGACGTCCAAGGACATGATGCTGAAGCTCAAGTCTCTGCCCAAAAATGGCAGAGTCATTAAGGGAACAATTAAATCTATTGCTGCTTTCCGTTACATGCCAGCCTTCACACTCCTTATAATATGCAGCAGAATGTCACAAGCATGTATTCACACTTAAATCAATTTCACTATGTGGATTTACAGACACAGAGGCAGTTATAAACACAAACGTGTACATATCCATATATACGCATGAGGCAATATAATTATAGTGATTGTACACAGCCAGAAAGGCTTTATCAGGAGAGCTTGGGACAGCTGTACAGCTTATGACTGAGTTGCAAAGAACACTAGTAAAACCATCTTTATTACACTCTGCCCCAGGATATAATGTCACATCTTTTACGGAAGCACTATTTTAAAAATCTTTGAGAGCTTTACAGCTTTTATTGGTGCTATTTTTCAGCTTCTTCCACTTACAAAGCCAGACTTCTGTATTAGTGTAACTCAGAGCACAGGAAGTCTCAAAAGGAAAAAAAACTATAGCCAATAAATTTTAGAAAGTGCTTCAAATAAGCTTGCTCTTCCCAGGTCTGGTAGGATTAAAAGACAAGGACTACTTCCAGTGGCTGCACTGTCTTTGCTCTTCAGGTCTCTCAACTTTTGAGGAGTCCTGGGCAAAGGAGGCTCCAGGCACAGCCAAGGTGAAGCAGCTGCTCACGAGCCCACATCTGCTCCTGCTCCACAAGCTCCATGTTGGGGGGGCACTTGAGCCGGTCTCAAACCCTGCATTAGCATCCGTCAGGCACCAAAGCTCAGCACACAATTCTCCTTCAGACCAGGAAGGTATTTTTTCATCTACTTCAAAGAGCTATGATGTACTTTGCTGCGTGGATACCTTGATTTATTATTCAATTAACTCCCTCGGATTGGCACAGTTTCTCAGCTAAAAGCATCACAGCTAATTCAAAGGGAAGGTAGATGTTTAAAAAGTTAAATCAAAGAACAAGCTTTCTCCTCTATAGATTTTCATCCTTTATATGTTAGAGAGATGGAAAGGAGAACATTTCCTGATACTTCTCCTATGGGAAACAATTAAGAACACACACCTTACAAAATTACTGGATTCAAAGGTATTTGGATAAGCTAATTTCTTCTTCTTTCAACTATTATTACCAGAATTATACTGCTCCACTTGGCACTTGAGATCAGATTTTCTGTTATAACTCTCTTAGTTTCTGCCCAGCAGAGGATGTGTATGTGCCAGGGGAGCTCTACTCTCAGTTCTAAGGACAGGGAACCCCTTAATCTGCATCAAACAACAAATTCTGCAGGGAGATGTTAAAAGGCAGACGGATCGTTCCCTCTTGCTTTGAGCCCAGTTCAGTTTGGCATAATCCAAAGTAGATCCCATTCTAAAACTGCCTAATGGCCTCTAGAAACATTAAAAAAGAAGCCCCATAATGAAACTCCACGCGGGTGGCCACCTGGCTGCACTGAAAATAGAAAAGCTAACACGACAATTCGGCCAGGAACAGAAATACGCTCTCACTCTTCCGAGTGGTCCTTGCAAGCCCAGGCACAGTGCCAGGGGCTCACCGTTCACTGCTCACACTGCACCTCTCATGGGGCCAAGGGCTCCTTGGCTTCACACCAAGGCCTCCTGCTCCAAAACATGATTATTTGGAAAACACGAATGCAGAAAGTGCTCCCAGGGTTTGTTAATTGCACAGAGAGGGCCACAGGTGTACTCAGGGCTTGGAAAATTCAAACCTTTTGAGACCAGATAAATTAATCTCTATGAAGATAATAAAAATCAGTGTCACCATTTCAAGGGCATCAGAGAAAGAATTCTTAGGGCTCACGGAAAGCATTGCTGCTCTAAGCACAAAGAGCAACAGGAAAAAAAAAAAAAAAAGTAGCACTTCACCTGCAAAAGAGGAAGAAATCCTGAGATGAATCATGATGGAGAATCCAAAGCACGTCAGAAGAAGGGTCATGGGAGAGATGAAAAGGGACAAGTCCGAGGACACCAGAGGGTAACAGCATGTCACAGGGTTGAAAAACCACAGGAACACCCATGCAACTCACCACCACAAAGAACAGCTAGTTTTTCTCCTTTGGCAGGTCATAACTTGGCTGTTAGCTGCACAGCCTTCCCAGCCCTTCCCCAAACCAGGCATTGCCAGAAGCAGGACCCTGGGTCAGACAGCCCACCGACCGCAGCACTGTGGGAGCACGTGCTACATTCCCTGCCTATTCCCAGCCTGGCCACACTGCAGCAACACCACGTTAAAAAACACATTTTCCTCAATTTGTCACAGCAAGTGAGGTAAGACATAAAAAACTTTCCAGATCTTCCAAACACACAAGCTCCCCCTCCAAAGTCTTTTGCAAACCAATGAGAATTGCATAAAAATAAATTGCAGTGCATTTTATAGTGGAAAATAACTCTACTGCAACTGGAAACACATAATCTTGCTTTTCTCTAACAAAACCTACAGGAAATGGCTCTGCAAAAGTTAACTAAGTGATACTGAACTTTCTCCAGAGTGTTGTATAGGAAATAACACTGCAGAAATGACTGCCTGATTTAACCTTTTGTCCAGACTACACCACAAAGCCATATTGCAGAGGTATCTGGCTGATGTTAACAATCCTCTGGTGTATTCTCTAGAACTGCAGCAGTGAAAGCAGGTTATCTCACAAGTGCTCACCCTTGCCACAGCACAAAGCTCAGGCAGCCAACTGCAAGTGGAAAACAGCATTTTACAGTTTTCCCCTTTCTGTGGCTGGCAGTTGGTTTTTGTTTTTTAAAGATACGGTGCAAAGGAGCAGAGCAGATGCCTTCATGCCCTGCACTCAGACCTGTGCCAGGCTGGCAGTGCAGACGTATCAAAGGTGTCCTATCCATCAGACCATCCATCCACTTGTTAGATCTCATAATGTGATCCCATAGTATTTGTGGGTGAAATCCCCTTTAGCATCACATTTCTCAGCTCCACCATTAATAACTCACTGAGCTTCTCCCCACCTTTACTCACCACCTCCACCACCCCAGCAGCAGGGGCTGCTTCATGCAGCAGCAAGAGCCACTGAAGGATTTTTTACTCCCAAGGCATCTCAGGAACGGCAGGTCTGCCAAGAAATCTGGTGTCAATATTTGCTGGAGCTCTGCAATCACAATTCCACTAACTGAGCCAGGCTGCCCTCCATCCCTTCTACCCCAACATTCACATGCTCCAGCATGGAGAAGGTGCTGCTGCAAATACCAGAAACAAGTCTGGATTTCAGCCTTCATTTCTTTTAGTTGAAAAGGAAGAGCTACAGCTTAAAATACACACATATACACACACACACACACACACATATCTACTGAATCCCCCAACATTTCACTCAGTTTTCACTTTCCATTAAATAAGTTACTGTATGGGGAAGAAAAAGGTAAGGAAAAGAAACCAAGGCTTTTTCACACCCCCACAGTGCTTGGGGTCTGTGTAATTGCTTTAACCAGGAGAGAGCTGCTCAAGAGCTACAGAACACATTTGCTGCTCCACCACATTAGCCAGCAGGAAACCATTTCGTGCTCTTTTTTCAGCAAATTTGACACCACCACCAAAGCTGCTCCAAGACACACAAAAAACACACCCACAGAGGAGAGAGCCAAAAAATCTGTCTAGAGCAAGGGAGGCTCACAATAAAATGCCCCCCCCTGGAACGACACTGAATTCAATACACTGAATCAGCCACTGGGAGGAAAGCCAATACACAGGAATATTGCAGTCAGCCTTGAGGATTAGCTCTAGTAGGTTGCTTCTCTTCCTGCCCAACGCTTACATCAAGTCACATGAATACAATTACACAAACTGTACCTTTTCCATGAACACCTTCTCTAGGATAAAGGTTCTCATTTTACTCCACATAAAAACACTCTCCACAGCTTTATAAGCTTTAATTGCTATGGGAACACATAAAAAGTGCCCAAATAAGTCTATTTAATGGTTACACATTAACCATCATACACCTCCAGGCTTGTTATCCACCTATTTGCTAAATCAATAAACTGCTTGTAGGCAAACTTTTCAGAAATGTTGCTGCTGCTGAAAAGGTTCCATTTCTATTTACTAATAACTTTATGAAATTGGCTGGCAACTCCTACCCATAACTGAAGTTTCCTGCTTGGTTCTTTTACAGGAAAAGCAAGCTGGTTTTTAGCACAAAGAACCAACACCAAGTATCTCTCCTGTGCTTGAAATTGGATACCGGCCCACAAGGTAATGCATTAGCAGTGCAGCTCCAGGCTGGGAAGAACTTGGGTGAGGTGTGTGTCTGCAGAGTCAGAGCTCCTCTGAACCCAAGGAGAAACATCATAATAAGCCTGGACAGCCAGAAGCAGAGAGGGAAGCTGTTCACATGAGGAGGACAAACAGGAAGCATCAGCAAGAGATTTTAGGACAGCATAAACCCAAGGTACTTATCAACAAACAAAATTAAGGGCATTGTATTCAGTGAGACCACTCCCTCACCTGCCACTGTCCTACACTCACTAATAGGCCAATTCGGCCAATGAAGCAGCAGGCAAGGAGGTGGCTTGTCTGCAGCAACAAGGGATGGGGCAGCATCAAATACAGCCTTACCACAACAGCACCTGAACCAGACACCTCAGAAAAGCTCTGCAAGGCTGCCCGCAAAAGCCCTCTGCAATGCTTCACACACCATCACGGAGCACGGCAGAGAGCATTCCATTTACTGTCCCAGACCTGAAGGGACATCAGAAACCTGGTGCAGCCCAACAGCTCTGTTGTTATGGCACTACACACCTGTGGAATTGTACCTGGGGCACTGACAAGTCCTTGTGTGCCATCACCCACCTCACAGACACGTGCAATCAACAGCAAGGGCAGGAGCCCAACTCCTGCACCCCCCTACCTCCTCTGGGATGGGGAGAGGAAAGGCAAGACTGAGCCAAGCAGCCTGAGTGTGATTAAGTGTTGATCAAATCCAACTATTTCACAGAGTTTCTGGCATGTCCAACCAGCTTCAACCATCTCTGCATTCTGCTGTGAAATCCCTGGAACATTTATGAGAAGTCTGCAAATGGCTCCTTGGATACCTTCTCCCTCCCCACCCCTTTAATAAGTGAAATGCTGTCTGATTTCCCAGTGGGGTTTGATTCTCCAAGCATCCACTGAGTGCTCTCACTGGGGGCAGTGGCACCAAGAGCCCCACACCTCATGACATGCATCCTTCTGGAGAAATGATGATTCTATGGATGGGACCCTGAGCAACCTGGCTTCCCTGCCCATGCCAGGGCAGTTGGAATTAGACGATTTAAGGTTCCTTCCAACCCAAGCCTTTAGGATTTCTATGATTCCATGATTCTGAAGATAGACAACACCACTGTTTCCCCCACACCCCCTTCCCAGCCCAGCTGCAGAGACGCTTTCAAGGGGGTCAGACAGACAGCAGGCACTTCGCACCTCCCCACCATAAACCTGCCCAGAGCAATTATCCGGCCCTGTTCCAGCTGGGAACACATTGCTGCCTCATTTATAGCACCAGAGCTGCAAGGGCAGCAGGCAGCTGGCCCCAGCTATGCAAGGAGAGATGCCAAAGCCCTACAACAGCAGAGGAAATGCAAACACGGGGGGCTCACGCTGCCTGCCCCCCTGCCTGTGCCCATCTTAAAAACTAATACCAGTCGTAAAAGCTGGAGCACAGCCTATATTTCAGGTCAAATAATAAGGGGAGGCCTTTATAAATAAGGAATCACTTACTATTCGGAGGGAGGGGGAATTATAAAGGTTACTTAAATTAAAAACAAACCACACAAACAAATAAACCTTGCTGTCTTTCCCCCTCCAGCCCCACACTGGCTGCCTGCTCCACATATGTTATCTGCAAACCGCAGGAAAAGCCATTCCCTGCTCCCTCCGTGCTGTTTCACAATCTGCTCACTCTGAACCTTGTGCTACGTCAGGAATTAAACAAACATTTCCTCCTTCTCCGGGATTTCCCCCTGCCCCGGAGCTCAGCTCCAAAGTCCAGCCTAGCAGCAGGCACAGGGCTGAGGTGGAAGTGTCAGCCTGGAGAGCTCAGTACAATCCCCACCAACTCCAAGAGCCCCCCAGGAACATCCATGGGGGGCCGGGGATGGTGATGGAGCACACAGACCCCCTGGCACTGGGAAAAGCAGGAGGAAAGCTGGGGGGCAGGTAGGTGTCCACTGCAGTCTTCCATGAAAAACAGCCTAGAAAACAGGAGATGGGCTCTCTGAAACCCCAAGCATCCACTCTCCTTGCTTCACTAAGTGAGGACAAATACACCACAGACAACAAATCGCTCCATTTATCAGGCAGAAGTCAGGAAGGGGGGAAACTTATAGCTGTGCTCCCAAAAGGAGACAAGGCTGTGTGTTCTCATCACGAATAGTCTAAAGCCAGGATGAGACCAGAGGCGTGGGAAGGGTGAGTGAGCTCCTGCCAGAATGCAGAAGAAGGGGCAGGCAGGGGAGGGAGATACACATCCCTCACCCTTGGCTTGAACACCTGGGTCCAGTGCTACGGTAAACAGGCAGCCCCAACATTCCCAAAATACACCACGGACAGTCAGAGTGGGGAAGGAGAGCGATCCTAAAACACAACACAGATAACGGGAACACTCTGCAGAAGTAAATTAAAATCTTAGTCAGCCCTGGAGACAAAAAACTGTCAGGAAACCCAGACTTTTTGTGTCCATTTTCATGCAGATTACTGGAGATTACTTGTAACTGCAGGAGGAAAATTCCATGAAACAAGTCTTGTCCTTGTTATCAAACAGGTTTATGTTACAAATTTGGGGTTTATCTGCCTTGGAAACCCCTGCAAGGACCAGAGCAGGGAACCAGCAAACAGAGCACGAGATAAACCATTGGGGAACAGAGTCAAGTTGGCTGAATTTGTGTGGTTGCTGCTATTTAATGGCAATGCCTCATTAAAATCTGGGATAAAGGAAGCTTTTGTTAATGACCTGCTCTTTCCCTGCCTCATGTACCTTCCCTCAGGGTTTTGGAATCACATATAAAACACATCCCCAAGCTCCTCAAGGGATTTTTCCCCCCCCCCCCCCCCAGCAAAGCTAAGGCTGACAAAACTTGACATTCCTGAAACGTTTAAATACGGGGAGAGAGAGAAACAACATTTTTTCAAACCCACTTTATGCATCAGAGACAAGCAAAAATTGGTCCAGGGCCAATAAAAAAAAAAAATCAAAAATATTTGCCAGATCATCCTAAATACTCCCAATGTTCGTGATGGAACAGCAGACCCGATCCCCCACGCTGAATACTGCACATTCCTGGAGGGAGCCGTGGAACAGAAACACAGAATTGAGCTGATTGACAAACCACCACACGTGGCTGCTGCTGGTCCATCCCCTGGAAAAAAAAACCCCACATCCCAGGGACTTGGTAATGAGTTTGGGATTAAGAAACCTGGCTAATGAAGAGGCAAGGACCAAGATATCCAATTTCTGCCAAATACCAGGAAAAGCACACCGCCATCAGTAGCCATTACATTAATTAGTTCACACACCAGCCCGTTTTGTAGCTTTTTCCAAGCTGAGATTTCACTTTCCCAATGCTGCAGGAGAGAACCGGGAAAGGGTGTGGATGGAGCACTACGGCTTGCAATAAAACCCACTGGAGGTGATGCAAACCAGATGTGGATGGTAACCCCGTGTGTTCCGAGAGGTGTTACAGCTCCGTGCATCAGACACAGCACCTCCAACGCTTCAGAGCAAGCACCCAACGCTGCCAAAACACACTCGAGAGTGCGCAGCGTTTCAGGAGGTGCACAAGGGGTTAACAGGAACCCACCGGAGCTCCCCCAGCCAATTATTCTTCCCCGGGTTTACTAGCACTAGAAATTTGGGCATCAAAGAGGACCACAGTGTTCCACTTGTGCAATAAACTCCTTTCACCAACATCACTTCACGCTTTCTAGAGTGCAAAGTTCGCGCTGATATTGTTGGCTTTCTCGCTCGCTGCTTTCTGGCACCGTCCCGCCTGCCTGGCTGTTCATTAATATGCAATCAGTACATTAAAGGCTTCGTTCCACAAGCCCAGCCAGGCTGCAACAGCCTTTTCCAGCAAGTGCTGTCTTGTGCAGGACAGAAGTGAAAATGTGTTTAGGTGCTCCTAAACAGTCAAATTTTTTTTTAAAAAAACCCTACTAAATCCTATATTCCCACCAATTGGATTTTACAGAACAAGGAATTATCACCATCAATGCCACTAGCGTTCACAGAAGACCTGGAAACTATACTGAATTTACACTCATTGTGCTTTACTCCTTGATGCACACTAAGGAATTTTTGTACCATTTACAGACTGACTAATCGTAGCTACATGGCAAAGGCAGCCTAAAGGCACTGGCGATGAGAAGGTTTCCACCATTTGAATTTGCATGATGGCCCAATGGGATGCTGTGAACAGCCTTCCAAAAAATCCCACCTGTTTTTTCAGCTATCCTCTGATCCTCCAGATTTAAGCAGGAAGCAGGACAGCCCTGCTTCATTTACCATCACCGTGGTTGCATGGAAAACCATGTCATCACAGATCAAAATAATTTCTGGTCTTTTGGAAACACTTTTGGAACGGCTCCACTCCCCACACCTCTCACTCCCTACCGCTCCATCATTGAGCAACACTCATTTCAACCAGGAAACCAACTCAGCTCCAGTTCCTTGTAGTTCTCTACAAAAACAAGCCATCAGCTGCTGGCTAACAAGCTCTTCAATTAAACACCTTGTATTTCCTTCACAGCCTCCTCTTCTCCTGCTCCGGGCTTGACCATTTCAGCCTCTGGTCCAGCCCATCCCCTCCTGGCCCACCCAGCATCACCTCCTACCCTGCCTTCCCAACAGGCACAGAAAGATTACCCCAGCCTGCCATAATGTATTATTAAATCCTGTTGTATTTTTCTTCCCTAGGAGACTAAACATAGGCTCTTAGTTCAATATAAGACTAAGTACATGCTCAAAACAGAACAGAGTTTAATTGCAAGGAGTACTAAAAAAGGCACTCTGGTTGTTCCAGGTCATTTTAAGCCACACTAATAAGTTTTCATCCCAATTTTTCAAGAGTTGCTTATGATGGAGATGAGCCCAACTGGAAAAGCAAAATCAAGAATCCCTGAACTCTGAAGGAAAGTTTATCTGAGTTTGAGTCCGTATCTGCATCAAACACAGAGCCAAGTAACATTTTTCCATTACTTTTTATCACTACTGCTTTGTGTTCTTCCCCCATGAGCACAAGGTCCCATCAAAATTTCTCCAGATGGCCCCCAGTCCCATAAATTATTAGAAATCTGGATTTACAGCAGTGGGATTACAGGACAGCAGACAAATGTGCACATGTTGGAGGGAGAGGGGACAACACAGCACTTTCAAACTGAAGAGTATTTTTCATTTATAAATAGTTTACATTTTTTGGATCTAGTGGCAGACAACCCGCTCAGTCTGTACTGAAACCAAAGAGAAATATCATGTGTGAGCACTAACCACAGTGTAGCAGAGATAATAAACAACAGACAGGCAACCATATGCAACCAGGCTGGTGTTTTTGGCAGGGGAGGCAAATTAAAAAGAAAAGAAACACCAAATCCAGCAACCTAATGGCAGCTAAAGGACCTATTAAATTTCAGAAGGACCTTTTATCCAAGCCAGGCTTCAGGAGTAACCTCCACAAGGGAGCCAGCTTCCTCCACCACACTGTAATGGTTTTAGGAGGTATCAGACCATTATCCCAACACAAAAGAGAGCCCAATCCAGGTACCTGGACAGGTAAAGCACAAAGGGACAAAGTGCTGTCCAGGTGGTCACACCAGGCAAGTGCATAACACAGAACATGGGGTGGCACATGAGTCCCAGGGCAACACTCTGGGTTAAGGTGCACAGGCATAGCTCAAATTCTGATCCAAGACAGACCTGGTGCACTCTTCTAAATTTATATAGAAAGAACTACAAGAAACAGGAACCTAAAATGTGGTTGCAAGGTGCACAATGTACACCGTGTTTGGAAATGTAATCTCACAGGGTATGAAAACAACAGCTTGTACTCAGCACCAGGCAAGTGAGGGCTGCTATATGGAAAGGTTTGCTGAGCTCCTTCAGAAGGCTCCAGGCTCATGGACTTCACCATGAGAACTGAGCTGGGCTACAAACCTACACCAACCTCTGCTCTCTCAGCAAATGTAATTGAGTGCCAACATCTATATTATCCGTGCTTTTACAAATGTTTTCAATATTAAAGAATAATCTTACATCCCACAGAAGAGACAAGTCTTAAAAGGAAGCAGGACAACTCTGCTTGCCAAGTTGAGAAACCTGGACTTGGTGCATCTCTACTGAAATCAGGCTGCCAAGACTGATTTGATGTGTTTTATTACTGCAAGGAATTCCACAAATATGCTGGCAACTTTGGAGCGTCAGTGTGGGTTCCTAGGTAGGAAAAAAACCTCCTCAAAATACGCACTTTCCAGATTTCGCAAACATTTACCAGATGTAAATTCACGGGCAATTCATCTGCCATGACAAGTGTGTAGACATCAAATCCAGCAGAAGAGGCTGAGCACCCATCTCTGTCATGAGTGAAAGCCCACAGCCAGATTTGCCTGGCTGAACAAAGGTTTGTTTTCAATTATATTTCAAATTCTTCTAACAGTAATTGCGTGGTGTCTGGCACCAACACATCTGAGCCTTTGAAGAAGCCTGGCAAAAAAGGGAATCAATCAGTAATTTTAGTCCAAGTCAAGCTTCTTCTCTGAAGAGAAAACGTTAATACTGCAATCCCCCAGCACCATAAATGTTCTAACAAAAAAAAAGAAAGCAAACAAACCCCACATATATAGCAATATATATGTCAAAATACCACATTCCTCATTCAAAATGCCATCACGCAGCCACAAGGAAAAGGTAATGCTTCCACTTCCACATTTCTGGGCAAAAGCAGTAGCAGCTCCCACTGAGCTCATCATGAATGCACGTTTGGAGCATCCATGACAGACCAGGACAGAAACACACAGGTGGCTGCAGGGTGCAAACTATGGGGTGCTGGTGGCCACAGGACTGAGTCATGTCCAGACATGCTCAGAGGAACATTCCCAGGAGCCTTAAGCAGGTTTGTAGAGTCTGCAGGTGTATGAGCTGTCATACACTCTCTTATTTCCCTTTCTTTAAGTCCACCTTTTGGTATCTAAGCTCCTTTTCAGATCTAGCTTTAAATGGCATTAAGATCGCTGGGGAAGCCAGTGCAAGACAAGGGCAAACAGTTTTAAAATGTGTATCTTTTTTATCTGGCTTATTCAAATAAGCAGAGTTGTGGTTTAAGAGCAACAAGGTGGTAGAGCACAGCAGCTCCCAAGACTGGGGATGGTGGTTTTGATCGGAATTATGTTCATTTAAAGAGGGATAAAAATGCCTTATTCATTTTTTCCCAAGCCATGCCCAAGTCCTACCAACTCTTTCTTGGGTCAGGCAGTTTCTGGAAACATCTTCTGGCTCAAGACACTTGCAGAATTTCAGGAATCTGCTCCACAAATCTTGAGGCTGCTTTGTTCAGGAATGCTGACATGTGGGCAAAGGAAAACCAAAATGTTCCCTTGAATGCTGCAGAAAACTTTAAACCCTGCCCAAGATGAAAAATGCAAGAGTCAAAATTCTGAAGGAAGTGTGGGTTTTCTGTTGCGTTTCAAACACTGCCCTGAACACTCTTCCAGGAGGGGAATGTGGCTGTGCCAGGACAGCCTGTGCGCTCCCCTCAAAAAGCAGGGCTGAAGTTAGGAATGAATAAATAAAACAGACTTTCAGATCAAGTTTTCTTGGCCTTTACAGAGATGATCATGCTGTGAAAAACCTCTGGGCAGAGTCTCTTCTCCACAGACAGGATCCACCCATGCCCCAGTGCCTCCCCATCCACAAACACCAAAGGCCAAGCATGCATTTGGTCTTCTGCTTGCAGCATGGCTCCTGAGACAGTACTTGAGCTGTTCTCTGGAAACATCCATTGCATTCCACGAAACTGAGAAAACTAGACCTCTAGCTTATCCATAAAGCCTAATGTTTACAGGCTTACATTAGGAGAGACAGAGCTTCACTGCTTTAATTACAGGACCATTTTCAGGCTGAGGGGTCTTGCCCAAGCCAGCAGTCTCCCGGTGGCTGCCAAAGCGCAGCCCAGCACCTGCTACATCAGCTTGTCATTTATTCCCACCCTGCGCCCCAAGGAGTCCCCACAGGCACTATGAGATGGGCTGGAGGGATGCTTTTGGCTGCAGGACACCCATGGCATGGCACTGGGCTAAACACAGATGGAAAACAACCACTGTGGCAAGACTGGGCATGGGTCAAACAGCTGCATAGTGCCCCAAAACACCATCAAATGTTACACACACACAGAGTTGGTTCACTTTGTCTCAAAAGTCCCCAGTGGAAGTGGCCACAGGGAATGGAGAAGGAGTCAACAACTGAAGGCCTGCCAGAGGGAGCAGTGCTGGAGCAGCTCCCTCCTGACTTGTCTTCTGCCTTTGATTTCTGTGTAGCCAGACATGAACAGGCATCCTGGAACCTTCTGACACCATGGGAGTGCCAGGAGAAGGACCAGCTCTGCTCCTCCACAGCTGACACAGTCAGGTGGCTCCACAGCCACCCAAACAAGCCAAGAGGAATTCTGTATTTCAAACCTAAAAAGCAGGGAAACCATCAAAAGGCGTTCCAGCTGCGACAGACAGTAACCTCCACCAAAACATTTCAATGCATATTTTCAATTCACTTCCAATCCCACCCCAGTCCCACATATCAGGAAACTGACTTCCAGGGGGGTTTGGAAATTTTCCTGCCACTAGCTGCCATCAGCCCGGGGCGCCCACAGGGAGATGGATCAGCCTGGGGAGACAGTGGGCCAAAAGGAGATCTGGGGGATGATGCACCCTGCAACAGTGAGGCAGGCAGTTTTATAACCAGTGGTCAAAATTGCTCAGGAAACCATAGAGGAAGCAATTGGAAATTGTTGGACAGGGAAACTTCCCCATTCTGTTTCCAAACACGCAGGCCCGTAACTCTGCACTTAATTCCTCTTTTAACCATGTCTCTCACAAACAGAGCAACATTAACAAGCACACAGCCCCAAAAGCGTTCAGCTGCCACCTCCTCCTCCCCAAAAAGGTGGTTGTTTTGACGTGAAAAAAAGAAATCTATGACAAGCCTGAATGGTTTAATCACACATAGCCTGTTCCCCAGCACACCCCATGCTGGCATTACGACTCGCACACGGGGTGCTTCAAGCCTTTGCCTTTAAGCTGGCTCGAGTATCCACAGCTGGAGAGCAAAGCAAACCAAGTAAACAGCAGGAACCGGAGCCCAGCCAGCACACACCGGAGCTGCCGAGAGGGATGGATGGGGTGGGCACGCAGGGAAAGTGTGGGGAAAAAGCTCGCGCAGTCTGAGTGAAAGGAAAGCCTGGGAGCTGCAGTGAGCCCGGGAGAGACAGAGCGATGCAGCACAGTCCCAGTGTCCCTGCCAGCTGAAAGCACAGCTCAGGCTCTTGTGAAGCAGACCACAAAGTGGTAGCACTTGAGACAAGTGCAAGGAGCCATGAGAGAAAGACACTATAGTAAACAGCTTGGGCTGCGATTTGGCATTTCCCAAGGATGCTGCCCAGCTCTGCCTTCTCCCCACAGGCTGCAGAGCCTGGATCCCTCGAGCAGCTGGAATGGGAAGGAGCCCCAGGAAGGCATCCCTGCCCTGCCCCAGTGCTGCCAGAGGGATGCAGACACCCAGGGCCACCGCTCCCCACCCACAGGCAATTGCTCATCAGGCCATGTCGGCACCTTCTGCCTGGAAACTCTGCTTCAAGAGGAGCAGCAAGACACCAAATCCAATTCCCAGCTATAGCTGGGGCAGTCACAGGGCCTTGCTGCTCTCTGGCTGAGACACCCCTCCACTGCATGGGTGGCACTACTTTATGCACAGAAAAAAACCATGCTGGTCCCCAAAGAGGCCAGGACTTGGGTGCTGCTTCCACAGCATCCCCTGCTCAGGGGAACAATGCATGGAGTAACCCAGCATCCAATCCTCTGCTCCCAACTATGGATATTAGTGAATACCAGCACCATTCCAGAAACCTCCTTCACCAACCTCCTAACAGAGGTAAGTAGATCACTCAGCAGAGCCCTGTCTCACAATTGGGTTTCCTTTATCCCACTTTCCTGCAGGGATGATTTAACAGCACCCCTGTCCCCCGCAGTGATTCTTTGATGTCTCGTACAGGATAATCTCACGCTGCTTCCCTTCCCTCAGTGTGGATTCAGCCACCCTCCTCCTCAGCCTGCTGCCTATGGACAGGGAGGCATTCCAAATTTGGGTTCACTCCTTAAAGTGAAGCTGGCCAACAAGCTCTGGGGGAGAACAGATATATTGCACCATGGCACAGCCTCATTTCTCAGGAAACCTGAGTAAATAGCAGTACCTGCCTCAGAGATTGTTAAGACAGGGAGGAGCAAATAGAAGGTACCATTTTATTATTATTTTCTAACCCACTGTAACAGTAGAAGTTTATTCATCTACTCTTATGAAGGGAGTCATCAAGCTCAACAGCTTTTGGGTTGTCACCATCTCACTAACAAAGTTTGGAAAGGGGAAAGGAGGATAAATAAGAGGTTTACAACCACATGAAACAACAAAGATGGCACAACTCTCACAAATGCTTCCAACTCAGAGAAGTCTAGAAATACACACTATCTTATTTACTGATTTAATGCAGAATGCATGTCCTACTCCAAAAGAATCCCAAAAAGAAATGTTTGAAAGCCAAGAATTCTAACTTTAGACTTGTTTAAGGAAGAAAAAGGAGGGACAGACTTGTTTATAGACTAACAGAGGAACAGCACAAAAACATGCTCAGCAAAGGGAAAGTGCAAAATATTATGACACCTTTCAAAATAAAACATCATATGGTTTGTTTAAATCTCCTAAAACAAGAGCACTCTCCCCATTTTGCCAAAACAAATGAAATACAATTGTGGATGTGACTCTGCCCTGGGTTCAGAAGGGGACAAAAGTTTATGGTGAGTTACACAGACAAACAGAGCACGGGATGCTCTCCTGGCTCACCAGCAAGGCCAGACCACAGGCAGCACAGAGATGAGCGCCAGCCAATTGCTCAGTGCCAGCAGCAGTTGGCATTTCTACCCTGCCCATGCCATCACCAGACAGATGTGGGAGCAATGAAGTAACTGGGCATGAGAGAAGGGGATACTGAGGATCATCAAGAGACACCTCCTCATCCTTTGCAAATCACAGAGGTCATTGTTGGGTTTGCCATGCACCCAATCTTGCCATACCCTCCGTCCTCAAACCTCCCTGAGGCTGCAAAGCTCGATGAGAAAGGAGAAAAACCCCTGGCTCCGGACACTTCCCAGCTCCAACTCAGAGCAACCACTTTGTGCTGAGGAACAGCTCATGGACTGGGCTGCTGCAGAAAAGCTCATCCTGTCTGGACAGCCAGAGGGTGTTTTTTAGGTCTGTGATAAAGAAAGGTTCCTGGAGCTTTTTCACAGCTCTGGAACCCAGGTGGATTGCAGCTGACCAAGACACAGCCAAAAGCAAGCAAAGGCTGCCCAGGGCTGCTCCCCCGACAGCGCTGGAGAGCGAGCCCCAGCCTCCCCCCGAGCACAGCGCAGGAAGGAGAGGCACCACTGTTTGGACAACTGGAACACATTTAGGGGGCAATTTTTCACAGGGCCTCCAGCCAGGCAGTTTCCTACAATCACCATTTTTATTACCCATGATACAACCCACAGACCAGCAGCTCCCCTACACACAAAGTCTCCCCCCACCCTACACCTACAAGGACATCACCAACACAGAGCCCCAGTGGGGGGGGCGTGCTACACACCCAGGAGACCTCCAGCATCGCATCCTGAAATGCAACTACAAGACCAACGTCCAGTAAACCCATCACCTCCATGCAAATATCCTCCACCAACTCAACCCCAGCACCCATTTGTACTATAGATCAGCCAAGCACTGCCACACATCCTGCAGTGCCATGAACGCTTTTTAGGAGTATTTTTTAGATGACAGGTAACATAGAAAACCTGGATTTACACTGGCATGTAGCAGGCTAAAGCAGACCTTAAGTACAGTTATAAAACAGCCCATCCACACCAGCTAGGCAAAACGTGTTTGGAACTCACAGGGCAGTATTTGGAGAGGCGTGTGAGTAGCTGGTGTTGATGGTAAACTCTGCAGGGCAGAGGAGTATTCACAGCATCAAAAAGGCAACAGTGTCCCATTCTGGCAAGTGCCCGTCCCAAAACTCACGGGCTTTGAGCGATCAGAGAGATGCCAGTGGTGAGCATGGATCCGTGGCCCTGTGTACGGACAAGTGGGAAGCAGCACAGCCCTGACTTGGCATTTTGAATTTCTCATTTCCTTCTTGCACCCGAGGGGTTTGTCTGCCTTTCTGCAGGGAGCAATAAACTGAAAGCTAGGCCTACAAAAATGCATCTTGAATAATTCAAGATTTCACAGCCAAATTTCCATTGAACTCCGGTGGGGTGTTCTGTAACCTGAAAGGATTCCTCTAAAAACAGGCACCTTCAAAGCAGAAACATTTGCAATACACAACAAAGTATAGCTGAGCAGGATTTACAACAACTATGTTTAAGACTGTACCCACCTCTGCCAATTTCAAAAATTAAGATTGCCCCAGTGAGTCTAAAGAATATACCTAAAGAAAATTCACAGAAGTTACTGACTCATTACAGGCAGCAATATCAAGACTATACTACTTCCCCCCTATCCCCCCCAAATAAAAAAAGCCCCATGCCAAATTCTCTTGCACATAAAACTTCAGCTCTAAAACAAAGCTTTAGACATCTAATGCACTTTTAAATGCGACTTGTGCACGATAATGGAGTATACATAAAATTATTCAATTGTTAAGCATCTCCTATACTTTTCCTCCTGAAATCCACACCACTCTGGCAAACTACAAAACTGCCATGACAGGAACAAATAACCAACTGTCCTGCCTGCATGTCCAACATAGTTAATATTAATAAAAGCCAAGCAGATAGCTATAGTTTGAGACCTGTCCTTCAGTTCTTAAACTGAAGATGCAACCACGTGGAAGTGAACCATGCTCCCGGAATTGGATGTGACACGTCATCAGGTCTTGAGAGGTGTCCCTAAAATAGCAGGGCATGCTTCTAGGCATCTCCAAAATTATATGGTTGTGGCATGAGAGACAACGTGCTGAAAACGTAATGAGGGAGCATAACATATTACATATGTTGTGGTCCTGCTCTGAAGCTGGAGGAGGCTGGGGTTGAAGGACTTGGGCTGCAGCACAGGACTTGGTTAACTATTAATGCATGACTCAGCTACAACAATAATAGGTATTTCATGTGATGCATTAGCACAACGGCATCCCAGTCCTTGACTTAGGCTTCACACACGGTAGCAAAAAATATACATCTCGTAGCACATCATTTAATAGCTGGATGTACCAGGAAACAGGTTTTATTCACCCTTTAGTTTCTTCCTGCATACTCTGAAGCCTCACTCTGCTTGTTTCTTCACGTGACACTAAAAACCAGCAAGGGACCAACGAGGAGAGAGCTACAGGGGGTGCCCAGGTTTGCATGAAACCACAAGCCAGACCAAGGTGCTTTATTTATTTACCGTTATTCACCAATGCTAAATTCTATGTTAAATGACTGCCCTCACTCTGAATGAGGTGCTAATTTCTGGCCAGCCCAGGTCCTGCAGAGCTGATGAACCTGGAGCCTGGATTTTTTCACAGATGGCTCTTCGCAGCAACATTAGTCCAAATTATCCGTATTCCACTCACCCGCATGACCCTATCCAGCTCCACAGTGCAAAACAAAGGAGTCACACCGGGTGATTAGGTTAGCAGCACAAAATGATTGTGTTAAAAGATGATGAGCTGAACTAACTCAATCCAAGGTGTCTGGCGGAGCAGCCAACAAGATCAATTAAAAGCCCTGCATCCCTAATTGAGACTTTCTGGGTGCGGCTGACATACCAGTCGGGGACAATACACAAACCCTGGGCAAATACACAAGCTCTGAGCAGAGCTGGCTACTGAGGAATGACGGCCATCATCTCAATTTGCAGCCACTCAAACTTCAAGACAACTTTAACTCTCCTTCAAGAGATCAAAGCCATCAGAACCCAAAGACAGGCACTGCTTGGGCATGCCCAGGGTGGCACGCAGCAATTCCCGGCTGCCCCGCAGAGTCAGTGGCAGATACACATACATTCATGAGCCCAGGTGTAAGCACAGAGTAAGGAAGGCATTTCTCCAGAACGGAGAATTCTTGGGGGATTGCCTCAACATGAAGCCACCTTTAAACCCTTCCACAGCAGGCTCTTCCGAAGCTACACGCTGGGAACATGCTTCCAGAGCCCGCAGACTCACAGGTGAGGCTCACACCAACTAAAAGCCCCACCTGGGCAAAGTGCTTCTTCGTCTGCCTAAATACCCAGAGACAAGACCCAAGCACCAGCTTAATTTAAGCAGGGAAGTGAAATACCACCCACGCTCAAGGAAGCATTTAAGTACCTGAAGTGCTCTGTTGAAGTGTCTGGGCTCCCAAACCTATCAGTTTACCACCTGTAGCTTCTTGATGCCAACAAGCAAAGGGGCAAGAACACCACATTTGCTCCTTAAACTCCAAGCAGGAAATCCTGCAAGGCTCAGCCACCCCCAAACCTCACATCCACACAGCTGTAGAGCACTTTGCACAAGCAAAGGAAAAAAAATATTAAACTGTACCTAACACATAATACTTGATTTTTCTAGAGAACAATTGGTGGTGTGTTCGTTTTTTAGGCTGCCTACTGAGATGCTGGTTCCCCTGCCCTGGGAATTTTCCCTCTGCAGTTCCTCCTCCCCCAGCTCCCAGACCATCCATTCTCTCCCCTTTTCAAACTGCACCCATTGTAAATGGCACTGAATATTAACACAGCCCATTGAGCACTTGCTCCTTTTGTATGGGACCCCTGCGTTTCAAATTGCAGTCACTGCAGAGAGGAAAAGTCTCAAAGTGATTAAATGCCATGAAGTTTCTCAAAAGGAGAGAGGAATATGCAGAGGAGGCTGAAGGGGTCCTAGAGCCTTTCACTTGAAGCCAGGGGCTTCGGCGAGAGCCAAGAAAGGCTTCTTGGTGGGGGTATTTTACCCTTCGTGGCTCAGTCCGGGACGAACAGCGGATGCAGAGGGTTTGCTGTGAACTGTGGCTCCCCTGTATGAACTGATAAATACTGCGGCATGCTGAGGGTGGTCAGCGAATCCACCAACACATGTTCACACAGGAGGGGTGGATTTACTTGCAAGCACATGTATTTATTTGTGCTTAAGCAGCAGCCCCGAAAAGGCTCTGCTGTTACCCACCAGGGCCAAGCTCCAGTGCAGAACTGCAATCCCACAAAGGTGTAGGGTCATCCTGCTGCCCTGGGGTTGGAGACTGTCCTCAAGCAGGGCCACTGACAAGGACAATGGTCCGGGAAGTACCAAATCCAAGAGTGTAATAGCAAGCCAAGCAGGATTTCTTTTACAAGCACCACCAGCTCCCAGCACTGTCCCACCTGAGCAGGAAACGCTCCTTGCACCATCACGGAGGAGGAAGACACTGGCTTTGCAGCATTTTTGGGGGTTTCCACTCCATTACCCCAAGAGGAAGGAGGGGGACCAGCCACCTGCACTAATTCACATCCCTCTCCCAAGCCATCCACCCAAGGGCAGCAGCCCCTCCCCGGGCAGCTGCACGGGGCCAGGCACCAGGAGCCCAGGGTGACGATTACTTAATCTTTGTTCCATTATTTCAGCAGGCCTGGAAGCAGGACATGCAGGAGAAGTGCTGCCAGCAGCGCTCCCAGCAACTGTCAGCAGGAGCATCCCCTGCACACCCCTCCTCTTCCTGCATCTGCAGGAGACCCAAAGCAACCAATGTCCTCCCCAAAAGTCCCACAAAACTGGCAGCAACACAGCCCCTTACCAACCCAGCTTCTATGCCCCCTTAACAGAGCAAAATAAGACCTGACACATTAAACCCCCAGTTTAGCAAGAAATGTCAGTTTATAGGTAACTTTGAGCACAAACATTCAGTTTCACTGCCTTCAACAATATCCCTTTGTATGTATATACACTTGAGCACAGCAAGAGTGTGCTCCTGACTTCTAGTTGAAATGCATTTCCAGGCCCTAAAACTACTGACAGGCACCCACAGGACTTTAAAAAGCACCCAGACACTTTGCCCTGATCTCTCCAGAGAGCACCAGCGCCGTGCAAAGAGCCAATATCCACGCAGCTGGTGCCTCGGGGCAACTTATCCATAGAGCCAAACCCTGGGAAACAGGGAGCAGCTCTTAGCCCAGCTCTCCTGGGCACTCGACGACTCTGCATTTTCGCAGACATGCCAGGCACACGCACAATCCAGATGGGCCCATGCACAGATGCCCAGCATCCCTAAAGACATCCCCATATCATTTGGGTCAAAAGATACACAACACATCTGTTTAAAATAAAAACTTCCTTTCCTGCAGACTGTACCAGCAACGAATTAGCTATCCAATTGCAGTCTCACTGCCCCAAAATCTGCACCTAAAACATTATTGCTTTATCACTAAATAGAAAGGGAAAAAACCCTCATACATGACCCTTAGAAGAAATCTCTCTTCTGTCACTCCTCAAAAACTGAGATGCATGGAGAGACAGAAGCAGAGGATGCCATGTCCCAAATGCTGCTGGAGCCCTGGCTTTTTGGGGCACAAAGTATTTTGTACTTAAGTTTGGCCCTACACTTTATATGCTAACATGGAAACAAACTTCAGACTTAAACACCAAAAGACTCCTCCAGCATCTTCCAAGTGAGGCACTGCAAAGGAGCCCTATGCACAACAACTGTCCGGCACAGTTTGCCTCTCCCGACATTCCCCACGGACCTTTCGCAGCTGCAGAGCTGGTGCAAGGACAGGATCGGTCACGGCAGAGTGTTGCAACGTGCCCTGGGCAGGGCTGCTCGGGACAGCAAGTCAAGCACACTTACATAACTGGCACACAGTGTTGTAGTGCCTGCTGCTTTTAAGGAGGAAAAAAAAAAAAAGAACAAAAAGAGACCCTACGAACACATCTATGCGACACTAAATTAACTCTGAGCTACTGCAGCCCCTCTGCGTATCAGTTATTCCTTCTGAAAGTTCGGGAGAAAAATCACAACTCCGAGCTCTACTGCCAACAGAGAAATAACAATAGTCGCAAAAAGTTCTAGTGCTCTTCCTCGGTACTGATAGCCTTGTTGACAAAATACGCGGCGTGATTAAGTCTGTTCCAGAACCCTCCCCGGCGTGCCGAGCCGCATTTCCACCCCTACAAACAAAAGCTTTATCTCCAACACCCTGAAAGCCGACTCCAAGCACCGCCTCAGCATTGTGGCACTCGTTAGGAATAAAGATAAACTGCTAAGGAGGGATTGTTCAATAGAGCTTTAATGAAGTTAAAGCACAGCCACCGCAGTCACGGGAAACTGGATTTATCTCGTCTCCCATTAGCGATCGAACATGCCCAAGCTTATCACCTCGGGGGAGCAGACACCTCCGGCGGGACGCAGCCTGCCCAGAAGTGATGGAAATGAGGGATGCGCGGCTCCAGCATCACCCACCTCACCCCGATTTACAGCCGGGGAACCCGCACCCTCTGGGCTGCACTCCTGCATCGCCCACGGACCACTGCAAACCCTCACGCTTGCCTTCTGTTTCTTTAAAAGAGCATGTTTAAAAAAAAAAAAAAAAAAAAAAAAAAAGGCAACAGATAGGCACAGAGGTAACTTTTCTCAAGCACGTGGTGCTTTTAGAGGACGTTAAACTACTACAAAAACTGAGTTAGCAACTCCGCAGCAAAAGTGAGCATTTATGAGCCCGATAAGCATGAAAATCGTGCTTCATCTCCATTCCTAAACTGAAATAAGCAACTTTAAGTAACTTTAGTAATTAGAAACAGTATTACTTCAAGAATAAGAGTATTTGCAATAGCTTTAACGCCTATGCATTAAGAAAAAAGCCTTAATTTTCAGACAGGAAAACCATCACTTTAACCAATTCTTTGGTTACTTTAGAACATACAGAGGTTCAAACCATACTTTAAGTGGCTAAACGATCAACAGCCCACAGGTCCACAGCAGAAGATTTATGCGTGCTATTACTTCACCAATAAAATTTAAAATGAACACAAGACACTCAGAAATCTGGTCCATATGAAAAAGACACTCCTGGGTATTAGCACTCCGGAAAAAAAAAAAAAACACACAACAATAAATTTGTTCTGTCTGGGCTATTAACGCATTTCCCTGCCCGAACAAAGATACACTGTCCTATTTTAAGAGGTGCATGGGAACGCTGGAATTACGCTGACAAGACTAAAAGCTGGCTCTGAAAGGTGCCCAAGGCTGAGGGAAGGATCCTTCAGAGTGCTCAGCAACAGGTGAATGGGATGAGTCAGGGTTTTAATGCAGAGGCCACACGTTCCTCTCAGTATGACACCTGATAATTTCAAGTAAAACAAGGCATTTCTGCAGCCAAAAATGAATACCACCAGGAAGACCTGAAAAACCTCTAATAATTCTTCTTAATAAGGAGCTGGACGATCTCCAGCAACACTTCAGTGACTGTTCTCTCTCCTGGCAGAGCTGAGGAGTATCTGTTACAACCAGGGGTTTTACAGATTCAATAATCAATATATCTATTCAAACAAAAGAAAGGCCCCGCCACAGAAGCACTATTTCCCCTCTCCCTTTCTGGATCCTTATTTCCCCAAGGTTTGCTCATAGTCGAGGATATTTATTTTTACAAGTTTGTGACTGCACACACTTAACCCTCAGTCCTGCCAGACTGTCAAACGACTTGAGCTGTCAAAGCCGAGCACACACTTGCCCCCCGGAATCTCCTGAGCTTCACGTGTCTGATGTTTTATTTCAGCCTTCCCCAGCCCAGAGCAGCGGTCACACAACCGGAGCGGACCCGCTGCACTTCCCGGGAAAGAGCAGGGACACCGTCCTGCGCTGGGCATAGACCTGAGCACTTTAAAACACCCTTCTGGGAATAAAACCCACCCCACAGTGCTGCACTAAGCCCGGGAGTGGGGCCCTGAGCTCCGCCGCCGCGCAGGACACCCGATACACCGCAGGTTAATGACTTCGCTACACGGGCAAGCGCCGGGGAGCGGAGATTCCACTGAAAAACACCTGGATTTTCTTCAAACCCTCCAACAGCCCGCGACTCCGTTTCGACCACCCCCGAAACCCACACCCTAAAGAGTTGGCAGCACGAAAAGCCGAAGGGGCGAGCGGAGCCCCGGCCCTGGGTCCGGTCCGGCCACCCCGGCGCGGTGCTGGGCGCGCCCCGCTCCGCACCCCCGGCACAGCGGACAGGGATGGATGGATGGAGTATATCCTAATAAGGATCCGGGAGCCCAAGCTGGCTGTTATCTCCGGCGGATCCCATCGCTAGAGACCAAACCCGCTCCCGGGATGCCCGCACGCAGCGGAGGGAGCCCCGAGCTCCCACTGTTCACCCGGGGGGCCGACACTGCTGCCGGCATCTCCGTCACCCCGGGGTGGGGAACCGAAGGGGATCGCACACCGCCGGCCGAGCCCCGCTTAAAGAAACAAACCGGACTTTGGCGGGGACTCCTAGTTTTAAAGTTTTCCCGTCGTTGACAAAGCCGCCCAAACACCCCCCCCCCCACCACCACCACCCCCGGAGTGTCCCCCCGGTACTCACACGTGCCGCGGCCAGCGGGGCAGGGCGGGCAGGGCCAGCCCTCCGCAGCTCAGCGCGGCCCCTCCGCAGGCACAGCCGGCGGGGCAGCCCCCGGTGGCGGCCGAGCCCCGCAGCACCGCCAGCAAGAGCAGCAATAGCAGCGCCATTTTGTATCCGGCACCGGCGGCAGGAGGGAGGGGGGGCGAGGAGGACGAGGAGGCGGCGGAGGAAGGCGCGGTGTGGCCGCGGGGCGCTCAGCGCCGCTCCGCCGCCCGCAGCATCGCCGCGCCCGCCGGCCCCGCGGGGCGCTCACGGCTCACCGGCATCCACGGCCGGCCGGGCGGGCGGGAGGGCAGAGTCCGCGTCCCCCGCCGGCGGGAAGCGCCTCCTCCCTCACGCCTCGGGCTCGGCCGGCGCTGCCCGTGCCCGATCCCGATCCCGCTCTCCCTCCCGCTCCCGGCCCCGCTCGCCGCGGACCCACGTTGCCCACCCCGCAACATGTAGCCGCGCCGCCCCCCGCGCGCCCGCCCATTGGCTGCCGGCCGGCCCCCGCCGCGCCGCCATTGGTCGGGAGCGCTCCCCCCGTTCTCAGGGGCGGCACCCCATTGGCTTCCCCGCCTGTCAATCATCGGCGCACGGACCCGCCCCCTTTCCCACTCCAGGTGTGAACGCGCGCGCCCCCCCCCACCCCTTCCAGCTGTGCCTCTTAAAGGGGCCGCGCCCCGCCCGCGGGCCACGGACCCCCTCCCGGAGCACCGGGACACGGGGGCTTCCCCACGCCCCGCTGGGTCCCTCTCGGCCCGCACTCCGCAGGGACACCGCTGTCCCGCCGCAGCGCAGCACCGATCGCCCCCCGGCGACTTCCAGACCGACTCCAAGCAGCGGTTCCGCTTCCCAAATGCCCCCCCCCCCCCTCCGTGTTTTTGGAAGCCTGGTACACGCGGATGTGAAGGAGCACACGGCCCAGAGAGGGTCGAGGTGTGACCCACCGGAGAGCTGCACCCCGAGCAGTACGGGCATCACTCACCTCAGGGCATCCACACACCGCCAGGACTGGGCTGGTCCTGAGCTCAGCGGAGAGCGTCCGGCTGGCTTTGGCCAAGTTTGGATGTGGCCCTGCAGAGTTTTTAGGGGACAAGACTCTTAGAGGGCGGGTGGGAGTGTGGTTTAACCCCTTACACCAGGAGTTACGCGGGGAGAAAGGGGATATTTTAGGGAGAGAAACACCCACCGCAGCCCAATCCTGCTTCCAGTGCCTTTGGTTAGATTTCCAAACTTCTGCAGATTTCTCCTCTGGACCCGAAAGCAAAGCGGGGAGCCCCCAGTGCCTCCTGGGCATTGCTGGGATCAGCACCCGCAAGAGGCACTGCTGAAAACATACACGCACAAAAATTATACCCAAGAGGAATCAGAAAGAGGGAAAGAAGTCTGGAAATCCTGAGGGAGGAAGATTGAGCTTAGGAAGATGACATGATACGAAATGTAGAACCCGGGTTTATTGCTGGGGTAAGATCTTGCTCCAGGAGGAAGAGTCTGTGATTTCAGCAGCCCCACCTGAATCTCCGCTGTACATTACTACTGTTACTGGCATAGCAATTCTCCGTTCCTTTCTATTTACTCCTGACAGCCACCTGCACAAGAACTATTTGGCTTTTGGGACAGCTTTGAATGTATCAGATCGCAGAGATTAATGACAGATGGAAAACTCAATCATTACAAAGGCTAGATAACACTTGGGGATTAGACTTTTGATTATAAAGAAGGGAGAGATTAAATATATTCATGTTATTATGGTCTTGCTTCAGAGACTTACCTTCCAGAACTGAAGAAAACAGGAGAATGGCTGATATTTAGTCCCCTGATTTATTTGAAAGCTTTTTGCAAAGTAAGAGCAAGAGTTCCTGTCCTTGGGGAGGGCACCAGAGGCAGGAATAGTAGATGTGTTACAGAAAACAGCACAGTCTTCTACAAATAAATCTCCAATTAAAAAATATTATTTAGTTCTTCAGTGTGGTTGAACCAGAGTTTAAGACACTTTTATGGAGAGGATTTCTCTTGGCCAGTAGGGAAGGCACCATAAAAATAAAAAGCCTTCTGTTTCTTTTACAGTGTTTTCAGATTTGACAACCAAGCTTTTAAATTAATTTTAACAATTAATGTTACTGTTGTTTAGCATTGTGGCAAGAAGCAAGAGGTTAGCCATGGAGTTACCCATGGAAAAAGAGATCCAAAAGCTTTAGATAACCTTAAGAAAACAGAAATTTAGAAGGAAATCTTCTGGAAATGTATTTGCACAAGATCTCCATGTACTGAAAACAAGAGCAGCTGGTAGAAGCTGGGACTACTCAGTTGTGCTCTCCCTCCTCGCCAAGCCAATGCCTGTGTACAGCATGGAGGATGTTTCTTCCTTGAACCTCATTAAATCTAATTAAATAGCTTACAAAAGTATTTATGAAAACAAATTTTAAAAAGTCAAAGGCATGCCAACAAGGAAGATATTTCTAATTCTGTCAGTGTCTTTTTGTGGATTTGGAGTCGGTTCAGAAGTGCACACTTGGAAGGTAATTGCTGACAGCATGCAGAATCCATCAAGCTATAATTAACACTCTACTATTATTCTAATTGCCTCACTCAAGCTTCTGTGTTTTTTAATTGTAGAGCAATTTGCCAATAGAGAATTTAATTGCAATACATATTTTATACATTTTGGGACAAAGTACCATTATTTCCACTTCAGCAAAAATGCTCCTCAGTTTTTAATAGCTTGCTTTATTCCTTTCTGAGGGTTTTTTTTTGCCCGATACAGGAATTTGATTGCAGCCTCTTGTGAAATTAGCAATGATATAATATCCAGGAGTGCCTGGAGGCTTCAGTTTGGATCATGACTCTATTAAGCTAGGAACTGTACATACATGTATCAAGACACAGCCCTGAGGAGCTTGAATTCTAAACAGAGAAGACAAACTGAGGTGAGAACAGAAGTTTTTTACAGCTGGGGAAACAGAGCCCCAGATGACTTACCTTAGGCAACCCCACACACCTGGGCTGCAGCCAGGAACTCACAGGAGCCCTGAACACAGGGCACCCTTCACCTTCAACTGAGCTTCTAACCCCTGACTCCTGCAAAAGTATCTCTCTGTAATTTGGTTTGCAAGCTAGACCTTCTAAATAACTTCTAACCATCCAGAATCTACAGTCACCTTTCACGCATGCCTTGGCTTTCAGAACAAGAGCCAGCATTGAAGAGCCATGGTGAGGCTGCAAAGTGACCCAGCAGAGGTGATGCACTGAATGGAGGACGATAGCAAGGCTGTCAGGTTTTGGGAGGGATGTGTTTGACCTCTCCTGGGGCAGGCTGAAGGTCAGAGGCAGTGAAATAGAAAAGGACAAACCTTCACTCACGTTGTCCATCCTTGTGTTTGATGATTTTCCTTCACTCCTACCTGGTGTTTCTACCTGCAGGACCACAAATCCCTCTGTAGTAGCATTTCTCTTCTTCTAATAACATTCAAGATGGCTTTCTATCCAACCCTGACAGTGCTGAGGTTTGCAAAATGACTGGTGCTCGTGGCTTTATTGTTGCCCTGGTGCACTGATGTGTCAACCCATATTATCATGGTGCCAAACGCTTACAAAGGTTACAGCAGGTGTGTTGTGGGGACAAGCGTATGAGATCACAGTGATTATTCAGCACAGAAACAGTCACATTTATACGTGGCTAACAGTGGTCTTTGGCTTTAGCTGCTCATGGCAGGCTGCATGGTTTAGTTCCTGGCATCCAGGTTGTGAGAGATGGTTTCTCTGGTATGGCCAAATCAACCATAGCATCAGCATTCCAGAGGTTTATTAGTTGATCTGGTTACACCAGATCTGCAAGGACAATTCTATGGCTTGTTGCCACTCAGAGCTGGTCTCTGTCTCTCTCTTGGATCCCAACCCTGCTCCTCAGACTCATTTTGTTGGAACAAGCTGCAAGATGCGCGACGTGATCCAAAAGTACCCAGCAGCAATGACTAACGATAACATCATTTCTCTCTGCTTTAATGGGTGAAGCCAGTTCAGCTGAGCAGGAGGCAGCATATGACAGGGGGAATTAAAGGAAGAGATGATCAAGTCAAGCTTCAGTATAGGGTCACTAACAGTGCTGACATGAAAGTTTACCTTGGGCTTAAACTCTGAAGAGTTTGCCTTGCAGTGACATATAAACCATTTCTTCTTTCAAAATTCGAGGCCAGTGCTTGAACTCTGGTCCTCCAGGAAAATAAAGTCTTTGATCAAGACCAGATCATGCTTCGTTAATGTGAAAGTTCACTCGAGTAGCTGCTGTCATTTCATTTTTCACAGGCAAGGAGTTAAATTGCTTTCCCAGTCTGGGACTGGCACAGACAGTTAGCAAAAGATGGTGAAAATAGCTAGATCCAATTAACTAAGCCCAAGTTCTGTCATAACTTCACCACCTCTGATCTTTCCCTCCCCTGCCCCCATTCCTCAAGGACATGTTTTAAAACTTTTGTATAAATACATGCGTATTTATCTTTTTAAAAGTACGCTATCAAAATAGAATGACAGCAGTTTGCTGTCAAGACAGAAGGGAGAGAGAAAGGAGACTGTTAGCACTGGAATATTCCCTGCCATTTGGATGAGAAAAATACATTATAAGAGTGAGGGTTTGAATGTAAACCTGTGGTACTTGAACCTGGAGATTCCACTTGATTGTTCAAAAGCAATTTTTTTTCTAGGCAAGGCAATGGAATGACTCCAAGAACACAAAGCAAGCTGGTAGACCTGAAGTCTGAACACAGCCTGCTTGGATCACACCTTTCAGCATGACACTACTCTAATCACGCTCAAGCTCTAAAAACCAAAAGTTTCCCCAAGCCCAGGGAGAGATTTGGCCCCATGTGTGAGCTGGCAGGTACTAGGACTTGTTCTTCAGATCTGGGCTTGGACTCAGATCTGTGCCAAGCTTCCAACAGCAAGAGCAGAGCTGGAGACACAGCAATTCCCGACAGTGACTCGTGCTAACAGTGTTTATGCTATGAGGAGCTCTATTAACTGGCATAATAACTATAATTACATGGTGTAACTTCTCCTGGTTGCTTTCACCTCTAGGCTGAGATGGAAGCGTGAAGTTCTTGCAGCCCCAGAGGAATGTGTTAGATGAAATGATGCAAGTGGAGCAAAGAAGCTGGAATCCAGCTGCAACCAAAATCTGAGCCACCTGCCCCTGCTCAGAGAATAACAGAAAGAAAATATTAGAACTATTGGAGCAGGAGGGTTTTAACTTCTCTCTCAGATAGGAATGCTTTAAATCGTCACTCTGGACAAGTCTCCTGTGTAAATGGTAAGAGATTTCAGGTGTAGGTGAAAAATAGTAGACACTTTATTTCACTGCAACCCCTTGCCTCCATGTAAGTGGGAAAATGAGCTACCAGCTTGCTTAATGAGAGTGGTGGGTTCCAAAGCGTTCCCAGAGTAAAGTTTGTATTTCCTTGCTGATGGCTGTTGACTTTGAGTGACTTCCATGGCAAACAAAGGTAACCCAGCCCACTCCACCCCAAAACAACCCCTACCTCTCTGTGGGCTCTGATAAGGAAAAACCTGCATGGAGTCAGTGCAGGGTGCTCTCTCAAAAAGCTGCCAAGCTGAGTACTTAATTGCTCACTGTCCAGACTTTACAGTACAGATGAAGGGCACCACGAGCAAGGGTGGTCTCTGCCTGGCAGGGTTTTCAAGGCAAGTTTAACTGAGGGTTGCACAAGCTAGGGCTGTTCTCAAAGGCCCAGATCCCATATAACAATTAAAGGAAGATGATTGCAAAATGACCACAGCAGCCAGACTTCAGAAGTATCTGGCAAGCAAGGACTGCCTTACAGGTCAGAGCTAGTTTTTTTCCAGCTGTTGTACTTGATCTTTATCCATACTGGAAATGTGGCAAGATACCTTGTGAGAACTTTTATTGGAACTCATCTGCACCCTCTGTGATCACCAAGGCTTGTTACTACCAAACTGTCTCTTGTTGCTTCACCTGCCTGGAAAATACTAGACTTTGTCCACTGCTTCATCACACTTTGATCCCTTGTGTAGGGAAGAAATGTGTTTCCTTGCTTGAGTGCCTCGCTCTTGGCTAGGGATTGAACTGCAGGCTGATATTTCTGTTTGGTCCTTGAAGCCAACTATTAACCACACTTCTTGTCCCGCTGGTACCACCCATGAGCGCATCAATAGCGCAATACAAACAGCACAACATCATTATACGAAGAACAAAATATGTGGCAGGGCCCTGCTGTGGCTTAGAGGCTCTGAGAACAATCTCTCAAAATATCTTAGACATCTGCCATGTGTAAAATCTCATGATTGTTCTTCAAATTCTTCTGTGGATACATCAGCCTCTCCTCCACTTCTCTATTTGTCTCCTTCTGCTAACACGTGTGTTCTTACAAGCAGTGTGTGACACAAGGCCTGTTTTCCTCCACAGTTATTCTACTTATTCAGTACCTGAGGTATTATCCTCTGGTTTGAGACACCCTAAATCACTCCCATAGTACAGAGTTGGGATGGCATGAAGGATTATGACTTCATATGGGAATAAGGAAGAGCAGATGAAGGCTTAATAGACCCAGATCCTACTTTATGCCAATGCCATAGCTAATTAGAAGCAGGGGCAAGCAAATAGACAGGAAGCGTCTCAAACTTCTCTCAGAGTTTGCCATGGCACATGAATGAGTCTCTGGCATCATCACCCCATCATTGCAGTAGCTAGACAACTTTGCCCACAGATCCAGTGATGAATGTTTGGAATTTACATATAAGCTCTGCATGTCTTCAGTGACACCCCTGTCTCACCACATGCCTTCTCCATCTCCCACAAGACGTGGCAACCAAGGGAAGTTGCAGGGATACACAATGACTGTTTCCGTTATATCCCAGGAAGATTACATTCCTTTTTGCCTTTGGGATACAGTTTCCATCAGCTCGACAGAAAAGGGCATTGTAACATAAGAGCTCACACAGGAAATAATGAGACTGAATCTGCTACCAGTTTGTGTTTTGGAGGCAGCATTGTTTGAGGAGGAATAAGATGCCCCCTGCCACCCAAAATTAAAAAAAAAAACCCTCAATCCAGTATGATGGAATTGTCTCTTGAATTAGAAGAAATTACATAGACCTTTTAGCTTCACAACTGTGCTGCTCCAGAGAGGAGCTAAGTCCAACTAAGATTTCTTTCTGCTCTGTAGCTTCCATACTTTTCTCCAAGAGGGCTACATTGCTCTTACCCATCACCCTTGTCCAGAGCCTCTTTGTTCTGGTTACGCCAGACAGTGCCATCACCTATTCTGTTGTGAAGGACCCATAACCACCTTGAAGGTAAGACCAGACCAACCAACCACCTCTGCTGGCTGGCTACAGCAGCATCATCCACTCCCAAGGCACCAAGAGTGGGTTCTTCCTGAGGGCAGCTTAGAGAACAGGCAATGTCCAATAGAACCCCCAAAGGAGAAGGTAGAAGGAGAAAGGAAAAAATGCCACTCTTACCTCTTGCTTACCCCCCCATCTCAGTGAAGTTTTTGCAGCCACTGAGTCCAGCTGGTAACAATACAGTAAATAGCCACATGCCCCTGTGCACAGGCTCACTGCCATGGGCAAGCACAGGCTTGCTGAAGAAGGGAAGGGGAGCTGAACTCTTTTCCTTCTGCTCCATCACCTGATGATTTGGAAGCCCTTGTCTATACAACCCTTGCCTTTGAACCTGGGCTGTCTGCAGCAAAGGTAACCCCTCCTCTCCCCAGCATTTATGGGGTGCAGGCCGTCTGTGCTCTGGGTCCCCAGATGGGCTACACCTGTGGGGAGAAAAACCCAGCTGTGAGCTATCAACAGCCCCTCTCACCTCCCAGGCACCACCTCTGCTGCCCCAAGCTTTCATCCTTCCAGGGATTGAGGGGTGAATTGGTAGGCAGTGGGTGTTGTTTCTATGCACAATGACCTTGCTGCAGTTCAGATGATTCCTTCTTTCTTGCCCTAGGACTTGTCCTTATTTTGAGCAGAAGGGGATGTCTCTAGGGTGTCCTGGATATTTTTGAGCTCATGTTGGAGCCTTATGACTCTTGGAATAGCTGTGGTGGTCCCACTTGGAATATCTGTGGTTGTCCTAAGCTACAATATGAGGAGTAAGTGAATGCGATTTGTTTCTCTTGTTAAATGCTATTTATCAGGTGCTTTCTTGTGTTGTTCTTTTCACCTCCATTTTGTGACTTTGTCTGAGCTCCTGCATTGTTTGAACTGGTGCTTCAGTGTGAGGTGTTTCCCTGGGACTTCAGATACCTTCTGTGCTTCTGTAGAGAGCCCAGTCTTGGATATGGTCAGGAGGAGTTGCTGGTTCCCGATGCCCAAAGCATTTTCCGATGGTTTCCATAAGGACTGGTGGTTTCCCTTGTCTCTCTGTCTGATGGCTTTGAGGCTTGGGCAGTAGTTTTCCTTTGGCAGCTGGGTAGAAGGCAAACAGCAGAACGAAATATAGACAGGAGGTCTGTATCTACCACAGTGCATAAAGGTAATGCAAAGCTTAAACTGGCTTGTCTCTGAGATACCCAAATTGCATAGATTTGGGCAGCTTCCTTACACGTGGCAGCCTGCAGGTGACTACAGTCCTCTGATAGATCGTCCATAATTTAATAAAAGTTAGCTGGCTGTATTAATGTAAGGCAACACGTTGGAAAAAGTCATTAATCATAGCAAATCTCAATGGCTGCTGAGTCTGCACCTGCGAGGCTGGAGCCTTGGGAAATAGTATTGGAGCAATCTGCATGGCTTTGACAGAATGCCTGTGAGTTTTTCCCATTACATCATTCCTGGGGCCAGCACAAAGGCTATCTGGGTTGCTCAAGGAAGTGTATTGTGGAAAACAATTCTACTTTGATGACTGATCCAGGCATTTATTTAGGCAAAGCAGAAGTAGTTGCATTGGCTCGTTTGATCTGTGCTGTTAACGGGAGACAACTCAGTGCATGCTTTTGTTATACTTGCTCTTGCTTGCATAAGTTCTTGAGATTTTTTTTCTATGAATAAAACTGTCTATCCCTTCACATGGCGGTCATGCCAGTGTCATAATCTTGATTATCGCTCAAATTTTCCAGATGGGATTTCTTCCAAAATCTGGCTCAGAAGAATTTGCCCAGGTTTAAGAAAGTCACTGAATATGATACTGAAAAACTAGAGGAGTGTGTGGATATTACAAGAAAATAAAGACAGGATGCAACGTGTGCAGGCATGGTGTGAAAATAAAACAGCTGCTTGATTTTCAGTTACTTTTGCACCAGGAACATGTCAGAAGCCCTCTGTGTCCTTTTGCAGCAAAGATGCAAAAGTTACTGATTCCCTGAAAGGGAAGGAAATACGTTACACCAATCACACTGATCTCTGGGTTGTAGCTGGAGCACCTTGCAAACCATTTACTCTATTTTAACATTCATTTTCTGTTAACATTTCTCATATGTTAGTGGCTGTTATTAAAGGCTTGATAAATGGTTTGAATGAAAGACTTGCAAAAATGGCCAATTCACCTCTTTAGTATCAGAATTTGAAGCTTTGTGTACTCTATAAATTAATTAAGATAAACTGATCTTTTGAGGAAAAAAAAATGTGACTTTCAGCAATGTGATATCTGAAAATAAAAGTTGAAACTTGGTGGGAGAGGCTGCCAAATGGGCATTATGTTCTTCTCAGGACTGTGTAATGTGCTAAAACATGGTGTCACTGCAGGATTTTTCTGTGTCGTAGCAGTTTTATCATGTTTTAAATCTCTTCTAAGGTTAATATTCACCACCCTCAAAGCTGTGGGAGAGGAATGGGTTTTCAGCTGTACCTCATTTTTGAAAGGCCACAGTAACTAGAAGGGCATCACTGGTTAGAATTGCAAGAACCTCCAGTGAGGAAAAATCTGCTCCATCCTCTGCTAATGTAAAGTCACTGGCAATAAATCTTTCCTTCTAACCTAGTCCTTGAAAGACTCAGCAAGACTTGGCCCTGAATGTTTCTTGCATAAAAGGTAGTTCTGGTTGCCCAGCTTTGCATTCAAAGGTCCACCAGCACCCCCAGGACAGCTCTGATGGGAGTTGGCTCTGTTACTTCTCTTCCTGCAGTAGGTCAAACAAGCAGTGGGCACTAGAGGACTTCAGGGAGTTTCCAAAAACCAGGAGGGCAGACCAGGGCATAGCTCCAGCCATGACTCTTTTGAATGCCTCTCCTAAAGCATTGCAAACTGTAATGGGGAGAACCATAAAACTGGTGTCAGGACAGCTGGAACTCACTTCTGGGATAACGGAGTGTGCAGATTTGCACTGTGGTGGGTTTGATCCAAACTGACTGTCAGCTTGCACAAATGCTGAAGGAGCCCATGGAGGGAGTTCCCTCCACAGTGTCCTTCAGTAGAACAGTCTTTGCCATCTGTTGCCCTTTGCTGCTGGATCATTTGTCTGCTTCATGGCCTCCGCTTTGGCTGGGAATAGCACATCACTGTCTCTGCCTAGTTCTTGGAAATAATTTTCCACAAACAGGGTGCGTATAATTTTTTTTTCCTTTTTTTTTTTTTTTTCTGCAAAAGGTGTTTTTAACTAGCTTTAATGTGACCTCAAAAGCCTGCTGCAGTACGAAGCTGGAGCATGGCAGAGCTGTGTGTGTGCCTGGTATCATCTGCATGCTCTAGACCCCGCAGCTACTCATTCCTTCTGGTGCAGGCAGCTGAGAGCGTGACAATAGCATTTGGATATCATCCCATTTCCTCCCCCCCTTAAACCTGAGCGTTGTCTTCCAGGTGTTACAGACGTTTTTGAAGTCAAAGCACTTGCCAACTCCAATTAAACGTGTGGTTTGCAGACAAATTGGGAGCCGGCCGGAGAGGAAGCTGGCGGGAGAACAGCTCTGTATGTGTCCTGGGTTCCAGGACAGCTGGGTTTCCATGGGTTTTGTGGAAATAGTCATTGGGGTGGAGATGAGACAGGAGTGATCTGCCCTTGGTAGGGAAGGTAGAAATACACAGCTGCATTGTGACTGCAGTGAAGCACTCCACAAGAGCAGGGACCTGCTTTGGTTAAGCAGGGTGAGCTCCCATTGGAGATTAAAAGTTTAAGAACTCAGATTTTGTTTGTCCGGCTCCTGGTCCAGAAGCACAGTCTCAGTGCCACCTCTCTGGGTGTCCTGTCTGCAGGGGCACCAGTCACTGGCTGCAGTGGGCTGAAAGTGGCTCTGCATGGGCATGGTCTGCTCATTGCTTTCTTACAGTGAGGGTGGTAAAACACTTTGCCCAGAGAGGTGGTGGATGCCCTATCCCTGGAAATATTCAATGTCAGGTTGAACAGGGCTCTGAGCAACTTGATCTACCCTCACTGCAGGTGGATTGGAGTTGATGAACTTTAAAGGTCCCTTCCAACCCAAAATAATTTGTGAATTTTGGGGGGGTACCTCTATTTTTTCCATCCCTCACTCTCCCTGATCCAGCCCTGTACTTCCCCCTTATTTCCTTCAGGACCTGGTCAGAAAAGGGCTGATTTAGTCTGACCTCTTTGCAAATCTTTTCTGGACATTTGAAGTCTCGTTTTATGCAAAGTGTTTAATCAGGCTAAGAGGCAGCTTTGTAATGCATTTCTTTAAAATTAAGTGGGAAGAAATTTTCCCAAAGTGGGAATATTTCGAACATCTTTGAAAAATGTTTTTCAGATTGCATAGAGACCAAGTTCAAACACTTGGGTTTTGTTTGGGGACAAGGCAGGAGGTTGTTTTGATCCTTTTCCTACTTGCAATGTAGGGAACAAATGCGTTTTGAGCAGTAATAGAAAAAAGGACCTTCAGTTTTGGCACTCACTTGAAATGGGACACTTCACCTGGATTTAGAAAATGGATCAAAATGGCCTCAAAATTAAATGTTTCCTGCCAAAAAAAGTTCATTGTGACAGTATTATTCCTTTTCTGTGGGAAAATACTGTATAGTGAGGAAACTGCTCATTAGTTCTAGCACTTGATACTATTGGAGAAGTCTTTCACAGTTAAAAAAATATATATATATTGCTGCCTTTTTTTTTTCATTCATTCTGCCAGCCAAAGTGGAATCTGAGAGTAAAGTCAGATGCAAAACCAGGAGGAAATAGTTGATTAGACTGGCGTGAGTTTTGCAGTGCACCTCACTGTCCTGTTTCAGTGATCTTTCCAGCCTGGTTGGCAGCATTGCAAACGCGCCCGTAGGAAACCTGTCCCTGGTGTTGCAATGATGTTCCTCCTCAGCATCCCGGTTCAGCTCCGGGGGAATTCCAGCCCTCTTGCGGAAGTTCCTGGCTGTTCTCTGCCTGCAGGCGCTACAACCAGCTCCCGGAGCGTGTGTGTGCCCTCGGCTTGTGTTATTCCCTTTTGGATCTTGCTTGATGCACCCTGTCTGCCAGGCATCCCTTTCATTTACTGCCTCTGCTGCACCCGTAAAAGCTCCCTCCACCCTGGTGCCTCTGAAAGCCCTAAAATGAGCTGTGCTGTGGAAGAAGAGCAGTGCTTGATTGCTGTTGTGAACAGCGTGATGATAAAGAGGATTGGGGAATAGTGCTAAATGACCCTTTAAAAAGTACTTTCTACTGCAAATGTAGGATTTTGTGCATCCCTTGTAGGATGTGTTTCTGGCCCAGGCACCACTGGGGCATTTTGGAGGGCAGAGCTGGGGAGGTGCAGACCTCCATGGAGGTCTGTGGCTCTGTGACGGCTGGAAACAAGGCCACATCCACCGTTCTTCCCACCAGCCAGACTTTTCCTTAGTCATTCCCAGTGCTGGTGGTCATGTGGTGTCCCAGGTGGCCAGGCAGCATGTGAGTTTCCAGAAGAAGTACCTTTGAGTGGTTCCTAGCCCCTCATCCTGTGAGCAAGAGCTGTGCCCTGCTGTCTGCCCACCATCCAAGGAAGGACACGCAGGTCTCAGAGGGTGATACTTGTGCCTCCTGGAAGCATCTCTCCCCCTGCAGCCTTCTTCCTGACCGTGTTTCTGTTTTTCCTCTTGACTGTTTCGCCATCCTCCACCTCCCCCCACCTCCATCTGGTTTCTATCTGGACTAAACAGATGTTTTTCCACTTCTTAAATGTCCTGTACGCTCACCTCAACAATGTCTAACAGGGATTGTTCATTCTTCTTTCCCCAGACGTAAAACTTGAAAAACTGGAGGGGCTGGGGAAGAAACAGCTTCTCCTAATACCTTGGTGTGCATTTAGTATTGGTGGAGGGATGAGGGAAACCTTTCCAATTATTCACCTTGCAGCCTAGAACCCTGTTACTCCTTCTAGGTCCACTTTCTACTGCCAGTGTATACAGAGGATCAGACCTGTGATTTATGCCAGGGCACTGTGTATAATATTCTCACTTTCATGTTATAAATGTTTAACAAATCCATAAGGTATCAAAAGATCTTGTGGAGGAGATTTGCTAAGAAGGCTTGTGGATAAACCTTTTGGACTTGGCTGGAAAGCAGACATACACAGTTTATTGCTTCCCCCTGCTGCAGAGTGACAATAGGTTAATTGCAGACTTTTCCTTAAAATAAAAGTTCCTTGCTTGGCAGTTCAATCAAGTGGTATCTGTCATGTGGAGGTCTTGTGAAGGATTTATTCCCATTTTAAGTAATGTTTCGGAGGTGAACGCTCCATATGGAATGCATTAGACAGCAGCAAGGTTTGCTGGCGTGCTCCTGGGACTGGGGAAGGTACGTGTCCTGTGGGCACTGGGGCTCATTGGTGGGGATCTGCTAAAGTTCAGTAGCAGTCTGGTTTTCCCTTGCCCTCTTTCTCTCCTTTTCCCCTTACATGGCTCTGAAGGTCTTCAAGGGAAGGTTTTCCCACCCTCCCCATGGAGGGACCTGGAGCATCACAGCAGAGGGGCCTGTGCCCATTTCCAAGTCCCTGTCCACTGAAGCAGGAAGGCAGCGGCTCTCCCAGTGACTGTGGGGTGGAAATGCCTTTGCAGATAACAGCTTGGGTCCTTGGGGCAGTGTTGGCACAGCAGTCACCAGTCCTTGCAGGGCCTTATGGGGTCTAGAAATGATCTGAGCTGCTTTGAGTCCCAGAGGTGTTGGCAGCCATGGCCAGTGTCTCTTTCTGGCCATAATGGTGCTCAGATCCAGGCAGGGGAGACTGAGGATGGGGATGAGGTGAAGAACCACCTTTTTCCCTGGAAAAAAACCCAGCTGCCTTCTGTGATGGGAACTGAATGGCCAAGTGAAATAATGTTATTTGGAAGCTGCTTTCTTCTTGGCTTTTGTATTTATTTATTTTTTAGTTGGCTGGACTCTTTCTCCAGTAAAAACAGCAACCAGAGATGGGATAAGTGATCAAAATCCATGTAGGGCAAGTGCCTGCCAGGTGTCACAGCTCTCTGCCACCTCGGGAGGTGGGTCCTGGCCCCTGGCCACCCTGGCCTCTGGATCAGCCTCTCCTGCTTTGCTGTAGGTTGTGGAAACTGTCCTCCTTGGAGACCATATCTGCAAGCACTGGCATTTTCCATGCTGCCTGCCAAGGGGGGCTGTGCAGTGTGGATTAGCAAGTGAATGTGAGCAGAGCCTGCTCTCCTGGGGAACTTGGCTTTTGTCAGGCACGGCTGCTGGGGCAAGAGCACCCAGGTTACTGCTCTGCAGGTGCCTGGCTGCAAAGGGCTCCTTGCTGTGCCACTGATGAGCTGGGAGGGGTCCCCATGGTGTGCTGGGCACTGATGTGGAGCAGCAGGGAGTGGGAATTGCTTTTGCTGTGAGCTTGCCCTTGTGAGTGCCCTCTGTAAGATCCATGGTCAGAGGGATGTGCCTGCTCCAAGCAGGTGTGAGCACAGTGCTGTGCTCTTAGAGGGGCTGAGAGACATGAAACAGTGCATTGCATCGAGCAGAAAACCAACCAACCAAAAGCAATAACCTGAACAACTTGAGACCATTTTAATCTAGATTCACCTGTTACACAGCTGCAATTTTGCAGCATCATGCACCTCAGCACTGCCTCACTGTACCCATGTCTGGTCATGAAGTCTGAAGGTTCCCTGCTCCATGGGACTGTTGGCACTGGGACACATTCCCTGAATTTGCTGCCAGTTCCAGAAAGAACAAACATACCCCCATGTACCCCGGAGGAAGTCCATAATGTGGGAGCAGAGTGAGAAGGGGCAACAGTGGGGGTTTCAGTTGCTTTTCTGAAAGTATGTTATGAAAGTGTGCTGTAATGACTGAGAAAATGCATCCCTTTTTGCCCCTTTGTTAAGGGCAGCTCAGCATTGCACCCATGTAAGGTCTTTTTGGAGATGGGACCCTTCTCTGGGTGGAGTTGGAGTCCCTCCACAGCAATGCTGGTGCCACGTGACACCAGCACCCTTGATGGCAGAAAAGAAGGTCAGTTTTTCACAGAATGACCTTGAAGATTTTGTTCAGAGCTTTGGTATTTCATGTTCCCCAACCCAGTGAAAGCTGAAACTCGGTGCAGGGTGAAGGGGGTGCAGCAGGCGCGTTACTAATGGGATGTGGAAGTGCCATATGGTCCTGAAAAATCACTGTCAGTGAGACAACGTTGAGGAGCCCCCCCTCAGAGGGGCAGGGGGGAGAGGCAATTAATCACCTTCATCTCCTAATAAGCATATGAGCTCTCATACCAACCAGTGCTTTCGTCAGAGGAGCAGAACTTCAAAGCTTGCAGTGCCCTGCAGCCCTGCAGATGCACAGGACATTGCTGAACTGAGCCTGCATCCCTCTGTGATACACTGTGTGCATCTGAAAGCACTGAGAACTGCTGACAAATGTGACAGGGGTGGCTGTAAATGCTGCCTTCGGACAGGGATGTTGTGTTTTATAGACCCTCACGTGGGTTGTGCAGCTCACAGCATCCCCAGCTCATCCCAACACATCTCTCTGTGACTGGGGAAGTGCCCTCCCAGAGGTGTCCAGCTGGAGAGCTTTCAATTCTCTTTATAAATGAGGGGTCCACAAAGCATGGAAGATTTAACTCCCTTGAGGACTTGACTGCATCGGCCTCACAGAGCCTGAGTCCGTGTTGGATCAGCCATGTGAGTGTGACGCTTAATAAACACATCCCTGAAGCCACCAGCTGACTTTCCACCGCTGGAAAATCAGCAGCTCCTTGTTCTTTTATCTTTAAGCTCTGGCTGAATGAAGCTGAAAGTGGTGTTGGGAGAAAAAAACTGTTTATTCAGGCTTTTCTTACTTTAACAGACTTCCCTTTGTCCCAAGCACCTCTATTTCACGCGTTTCCCTCCCTGACAGACTCTGCAGTACCGTCCTCTGGCCACAGACAGGCTCGTTCAGCCCTTTCCACTGTTTTAATTGTAAACTTAGTGTTAGGCTGGAGAAGTCTTGAGCCAGTCTGTTTCAGCTTGTCCCTACTTCCATTGTTCGTGGATAAAATAATACTTCCAAACCTCATAGCACTTCATAAATATCACTGCCTGTGTGGAGAGCGGTAGGCGCTTTCCAGAGCCCTCTTTGCCAGGCCATGGAGATTTTGGATGTTTATTGGGAAGCTGAGCTGGATCTGTCCCTGCCCACAGTGCTGGCAGTGGTTGTTTGCTGGAGGGCAGGGGTCAGGGCAGTGGCTTGCTCGGGGCAAGTCTGTGACTTCCAGAGGAGTTCATGCCTCTAAGTCCATTATCTCTGGAGCGGAGGGATTTGCCCCTCGCTGGTACCAGAGGAGGCAGGCAGGTGGTGCCTGGTGGTGCTGGTGCTGTGAGTGGGTGGACAGCTCCTGTGTGAAGGCAGCAGCGTGAGGAATGGTGGCAAGAGGGTGCTGGAGGGATAGGCCCTTTGGGTGCCTCAGGAAGTTTTTTCTCCTCTTTCTACTAAGAGCGCATCTCCAACAAGGATGTTGGGAGCAACTTCCAGTTTGTCCTGCTATCTGGTCCAACCGCAGCTCTCCCTGATGGGCTCAGCCCAGCAGGCACAGCCCAGCACCGGCACTGCTACTGCAGGAGCCGCAGCACTTCATGTGGGGTATCCAGAATAAAGGAAGTCAAACCAAGCTGTCCTTGGCTCATGTTTAGCTCTGGTTAAGCAAACAGGCTTTGCAAATTCTGTGGTCTGAACAAGCTTCCACTTGTATTTCCACATGCGGCATCGTCCTGAGCCGTAACATAAAGCAGATCCCACAGAGGCTTGTGTGTGGGAAGACCTCTGCCCAGGCAGGGATCAGCCACCCGTGTCCTCCTTCTGGCAGTGCTGTCTGGGCACAAAGTGCCTTTGCAACATGGAGCGGAGAGAGCTGCAGGCAAATGTGTGTGGCATGTTGCTTAACCATAAAAACCAACACCCAGCCTGGGGTATGGCTTTTGCTGGGATTTTTTCGGATGTCTGAGCCTAAAAATTTGCGTGTGCATGTTATTCTCCCTCTAGTCCACTATCAGCCTGAAGAGACAATTTCCTTTTCCTACAAACCCTGCTGCCAGCAAGGCAGTACTGTTCTTCCAGCAGCACCACAAAATCAGTGGCTTTGGTTTCCTATATCCACCCTGGTGTATCTATGGGGGGGGAAAAATATCCATCTGATGAGCCCAACTGTGTCGTCAGTCAAAGGGAGGGCCCAAAAGCAGCCAAGCTGGATGCTCTGAATGGGTTTTGGAGACCTCCCGCTCCTGTGGGAAGGGACACACGGGACTTGGCTGAGCACACAGGGTTCCACTTGGAATCGAGCAGCAGCAGTTACATATCCAGTAATGTCTAGCAATTTGCTGTATCCTAAGAATATAGTTTCATTAAAGCTTCTTTCTGAAGCAGCTCTGGTGTCCCAGTGAGGGGAGGTAGGCCACTGAACCAGCTGCGGGGGTTTTTTTGCTACTTTTCTATACTGGAGTTTTAAATGCCGCTGCTTAGTTTGCCAACTGCTGTTCTTTCTGATGCTACCCAGTTGTTTTGCATGGCCTTGAAGTGGTTTCTCAGCTATTTGAACTCCCTGAATGACAATGCTTCATTATTGTCTGATGGAGAAGTGGATTCTTCTGTTTATATGTAAAGGTTCCCCTCCTTCCCCCCTACCTCCCTCAACATATGCAAAGGCACTGCAGAAACTGGAACCAGATAAAAAGAAGAAAACAGGCTTTTAAAGCAAGTTCTGAAGTGTAAAGATGTGAAGGCCACTTAGAAATCATTGCCTTGCGCTTTCTCCCACACTGTGATTCATTTGGTCCAATCCATCATTGATTCAACATGCTCATGGGCCAGAGCCTTCAAAGACAACTGTGCATCTGCTCTAGCCATTCATCAAGGAGGAGCACAAAGGAGAAGGGCAAAGGAAAATGTATTGCCAGCTCCCTTTGGTGCTGTTTAATGGGTGTGAAAGGAGGACAGTGGAGAAGCTGGGTTAATGAAAGCCAGGACGACTGAGGAAGTGCCCCTTGGGATGTATATTTTTCAGCCCAGGTATGGACCTTGCTAAATTTAATTCTGCAGAGGAACTTCAAACGCTGAGAAAGAAAGCCAAAATGAGGTCAACATGCAAAAGAGTAATCCAGTGCAGGTGGATGCCCTCCCACAGATGTGGTCCCCAGCCCCATGTGGACACCAAGTGGAGAGGGGCTGTGGACCATGCAGCTCTGTGGTGTCTCTCATTTCCCTGATAAGCAACAAAATACTGCCAGGAAGATGATGCTCTGCTGCTCCAGAGAGCCCCCATAGCTGGAACCCTTGAATCTTTAGAGGATCATTCAGCTGCAGCACTGCCTGCAAATCACTTACCTTGCACTTCTGCTGCAAGGCCAGTCCCTGCAGCACAGTCCTGGTCACTGGACCGAGCCCAGCTGTGCTGACTCAGATGTTGAGCTGAGTGCTCATCGCCCTGGTGCAGGACCTGAGGGTACCTGAGCTCACTGACTCCCTGCTAGCGCAGACATCAGCTCTGTGCTCTGCTCCCTGGGGGACAGGTACGACTGAACAACCTGCCAAGCAGCAGCACCTCCTCCAACCAACCCAGTGTGGCAGCAACCCCAAATTCGTGATGGGCTCCGGGGAAAGTGACTTGTCGTAACGCAACCTGGACAATATTTTGTTGAGGTTGCTGGGCTTGTTCCTCACATCATCTGTGACCCTGCTGAGTTGTCTAGTGATTAAGTGAGGGATGGTTTACCTCACGTGTTTCTATTTATTTTCTTGCCTTCTCACATTGTTTCTCATGGCCCGTCTTTGCTTCCCTGTGGTCCTCCCTCATTCTCTGTCCCTCCTTCTCATGCAACCTTCCCCATGTGGAATGGAAGAAAAGGAAAGAGAGTCTTCTTTTTAGGAACGGGTTTGACACCTTTTTTGTTCACTTTAAAACAACTGAGAAGGTTGAAAGGAAAATATTCTTTTTGCAATTCTCTAAGTCTATAGGAAAAATAAAAGGAAAAATATGACCATAACCTGGAAAGTATAATGCCATCTGCCTGCACAGTCCCATGACTCTCCAAACACACGTGTTCAAACAATGCCAGTGGAAAATACGAGGTAGGACAAGAGGAGGAGAAACATGGTCTCCACATTCCACCTTTCCTCCTGTCCAGAGTCACACCTGTGAAGGAGGGAGACTGAATTCACAGATGACCTGAGTTGTCCTTGTGTAACATCTCTTTCCCATAGGGCATTAGGTACAGAGATGTGACTGTGCTCTGCTTGGCAAGGACAGGAATTAATACTGGCAGGGCATATTTTTATTTTTTTGGAGGGGCATCCTTTCCTTGAAGTTCACTCCAAATTCCTGGCCCAGCCAATCCTCTGTTAACAGAGAGGGATTATTTGTCCTTCTTTTCTGTGAGTTTATCTTGGTGCAGGAGGATTGTTTCGAGTTGCACAGAGGAAGAAGGACACTCTGTACGATACCACAGGGAATATTCTTGGGCAACTTATTGGCTGGTGTGGAGCAGCAAGTGATAGAACATGTCTTGCAGTTACTTATCTCACTTTTGGGGGAGGTTGAGGCCTCCTGTGTTCTCATGTGATCTTATTTATAATTGATATTAAGTTCTTTTCAATCAAAGATACTTTGCCTGAAGTTTTGTGAAGACTCTTCCAAGTCGTTGAGCAACAATTTGTTCTCGGAATAAACCAATTTGCATCTGGGGCCTGAAATGCTTTGAAGAAGATGAGTTTATACTTGCAGGCATTCTGCTTTGTGCTTATCTTAATTTGGCCTTGCAGATCTTAGTCCAGATTTATAGCTGAGTGCAGTCTTCAGCTTCAGGATGAGAAGGGAAAACACTGTGCTTCCCAACAACATGTGAATGGGTGAACTCTTGTTCAAAATCCTTCTCCTATGAATTGAATAGAGCTCCTGGATTGGTGTAATGCATGGGCCAGTGCATGTTCATTTCTGTCCTTTCCGTACTGCAGGATACAGATGGAAGCTGCTATGAATTATTAATCTTTGAGCTTCAGTTCTGTAAAATAATAGAGTTTGAGGTTACAGCCTACCTTGGACAAGGCTGGAAACTCTGTTCAAGAATCCTGTAGAAGTTCTGTGAGGATTTTTTCATTTTAGTGCATCTATCACAGAAGCCCTACTATACTTGTATTTACGTGGTTCATCTTTCAGGCCAGCTGTATAGACTGTCTAGTCTGTATGCTGCACGTTGGGATTTGCTTTTCCTGACTCTCTCCCATTCAGCTCCCTTATTAATACCTTACTTTAGCTTTCTGCTCTTGATTTGAATCCATTTTTGAGCTTTCAAACTAAGAACTGGGAGATCTCTGCTCATTTGCTTGCAGCTCAATTCTCCACAAGTTCATCATTGTTACAGAAATACTGTAAATCATTCTTGTGAGTTTTGAGTTTGCTAATGAAGAAAGCAAGACAATATACGCTGTTAAATGAGTGTACTCATGTTAAAAGGCTCTTGATGGGAATCTGGGGCAGTGAAGTCACATAGCCCTACTCTGGGTGCGGTCAAAATTGCGAACAGACATCGGGTTTAGATAAAACAGAGTTCCAGCATTAGTGTGCTTTTATTGAAAATTAGTAGCATGGATGTTGACCTTATGTTTGGCAAAAGTAGACTACCCAAAACATGTATGCAAGGCAGATGGGGAATGTGATTTAATTAAAAAAGAAAATATTATGATATTCTGAGAACAAAGTGGTAAAATCTTCTGGCTGTGCAGGAATTTCTTTGGAGACATGGAAGGCACTGAAAGGCTGGACCGGGAGAGGATGGGATCTGAAACATCCTTCTGTGGTGGGGAGGAAGGAGGACAGTCCCGGGGTATCTGGCTGGCAGCAGGGTTATCAGTTTCCGATATGGCTGGAGACCTTCCAAGCATATTTTTCCACAGGAGGGTGCCAGCTTGCTGGAGCCTGGGTGCTTCTCAGAAGAGGGTTTGATTCCGGGCTCCCTGCCCACCAGGGCTGGCTGCTGCTGGCACCCCCCAGCCCCACCTGTGCTGCCCCACCCGTGCCTGCCCCAGGGCTGCCCCCGAGCCCCCACGTGCTGTGCCAGAAGCCTCGCACCAACCAAACCTCGAGGCACCAGGTGATGCAACAGGGAGGTGGGAGCCAAGCCGGGTAAATAAGAAAGGCCTTCACCCATCCACGTTCCCATGCATCTGGATTTCCCTCCATCCCTCAGGGATATTTAATGAAGACTCAGAGCCTGGGATTGTTGGCTCTCGCATCCTGTGCTCTTGGTGAGGAGTGAAGCTCTTTGAAGTGCTGCTGCAGCAAGGCAGGTTTTTGGGACCAGGGAAGGCCCATGGGAGGACAGCTGTGGAGTCAGTCCTCTCCTGGTGGGAACGACATGACCCCAGATTCCTGCAGGGTGGGATAGGGCAACAGGAACCTCAGCCTGTTTCCCTGAGATCTTGCAACCACGCTCTGCTCGCTGCTCTACGTCCGCTCCTGCTGCCCTTCACCCTGTCCAGGGATGAGCCTGCAGCTGCTCCCCGGCCCCACACAAGCAGGGGGGCCCATCAAACGGGTCTGTGCGGGGCAGCTGCAGCCCACACCAGGCAAATAAACAAACAGGGGCTTTCCTGAGGGAGGGATTGCAGCCGTGGGGTCTCGCTCCGCCTCGGATCCTTGCTACCCACAATTGATGCCTCTCCGGGGACTCGAGCAGATTGCTGAGTGGGCAGGAGTTCTGGAAAACAGGCAATTTAAGGAGCTTCTGTGTGGATTTAAGAGCCTCAGGATAGACACCTGCTTCTGAAAATACATGCCAAAGGCACCAGTGGGTGAAGGTCATGGGAAAGTATCTGTGAGGTTGAGTAAGTTTGAGACTGCTGGGACAGGGTGGGGTCCCCAAGTCACAGGGAGCCAAGGAGGGGACAGTCTGGATGCAGGTACAAGGGTGACCAACTTGCCCAGCAGAGAGGGTCTCTGGCGGGTGATGGAGAGATGCCTCAGTTCAGGGAGGACCTCCCTTTCCATGGGGCTGCTCAGGTAAAGCCATCAGCTCTGCTCACACAGCATCAGCCTCCAGGTAGCAGGGTGGCTTCTGCCACAGGCTGAGCTCCCCAGGGAAAGATCCCCTAAGTGCTGGAGGCCTGGTAATCACCATCCACCTTTTGAATGACCTCTGAGAGCTGCAGAGAGGGCAGTACAGCCTACAACCCTGATCCTCCAATCCATCACCCAGTCCTCTGCAAAACCTGCAAGCTGCCTGCCCTGGTTCTGGGGGTCTGTGGGGACCAAGGGAAGCAGGTCTGGCTGCAGCTTCCAGGCCTTCATTTGTAAATAAGCACCTAGCTGCTATGGTAATGCTTATTTAATTTAGGCTAAGTATTTCTACAGCTGTTCTGGGGGAATCATGCTGCTTTGTGCGAAATGTTAATTCTTGGCTGCTCACAGCTGCAGAAGTGTATTGGCCAGGCACAGCCCTCAGGACAGGTCCTGCTGCCTGATACAGCACAGCAGGGCTGTCCCTGCTTTGCAGTTCATAGAAAATGCTGGTTGCTCCCCCATGCAGCTCACACAAAGACAGTGACCAGTACTGATCTGTGCTAGCAAAGCAGGTCATAAGTTGTAGGTTACCTAAAGCATTTTATAAGAAAAAGGATGTTGTCTTTTACTTTTCCTGCCCTCTGCCCAGCCACACCATGTCTGAAAGCATGCTGGGTGTTCCTGCCAAGATATACAGCATTAAATCTCTGCTTGCTTCTTATCTGGCCTTTGAATGACCAGGGTGGGTTAAGGTGCAGAAGCCAAGGGGACAGACACTGAGCACGAGGCACAGCCCCTGTGAGCCCAGGGGTTACATGCTCTCGGTGAAGGCAGGTGGGTGGCAGGGAACTGCTGGGGGTGGTCCTTGCCTTGGAGCAACCCCCAGAGCAGAGCTACTTCGAAGCCGGTCATGGGAGCCCCGTGCATTCCACCTTGTGCTCCATCGCTGCCAAATCCTCTTCCTTAGAGGTGCTGGCACACACCGACCATCCACAGAGACCCCATAGATCCCCACTCTGCAGTGCACTGGAGTCATTTGAGTCCCTCCACAGCTGAAACCTCTCCCAGCCATGGGATCGATAAGACTCCAAGGCTGAAATGCTGCCAAACCATCCTGCTGCAGCAGGTGGGCCCCGCTGGCAGGGAGAAGCTGCAAGGAGTGCTCCCAGCTCCCAGCGCTGGCTCCTCTGGTGCTGAGAGCAGCTGGAAAAGCTGCTGCTGTTGGCCAAGTGTGATAAAAGTCTCCTTCCAGCCTCTGCTGGTCTGGGGGGTATTGGAAAGCCCGGCTTAGCGTGCACTGGGGATGAAGGTGATCTCTGCAGAAAGCAGGATTTAGGGCATAGTGGGCTGAAGTAAATTTTCTGTTGAGAGTTTCAGGGCAGGTTTTAGGGAGCAGCAGAGTGTGTGGTGGTACATCCCCCCTTCCCCCCGCCCTGCCACAGGCTGCACAGTTTTTTGTATGACCTCAAACCACTTGTTTCATGACAGGGTGCTCTGCAGCAGGCAGCCTAGCCATGGGCTCAAGCTCGCCATAGACTCAGCACAGTGTCAGAGGGCACAAAACTTTGTGCCAGGTGAGACAACACCAGGTCCAAGCGTACTGTGAGCTCCAGGTATTGTGGGGTCCAACCATGCTGCGCATCCAGCAGATCCACAAGCTTTGCACCACCTGAGATGACTCTGGATCCAAGCATGCCATGGACCTGAGATGATGCTGGTCCAGGTCCCCAAACTGGGCCGTGGTCCTGAGCATTCTGTAGACCATCCAGATGGTGCAAAGCTTTGTAGAGCTGCTGGGTCCACAGCATGGTTGGACACACCATCATCTCGGGTCCATGGCATGCCTGGACCCAGCATCATCTCAGGGGATGCACAGTTTGGTCCTCAAGCTTTGTACCCCCTTGAGACAATGCTGGGTCCGTGGCATGCTGAAATAAGCCCCACTTTGACAGGAGCCTTTTTGTGAGCTGTCATGCCATCTGTTTATAGCTCGGGTTTGTCTCTGACTTTTAAACACAGCAGTGAGGAGTAAACGCAGCGAGCCCTACCCAGGCTTTGTTATGACATTTTGTTGCAGGCAGGAGGCAAGCTCCGGCTCCAATAACAAACACCCAGTGTTATGACACTTTTACCTTTCCAACTATTTATGTAAGCACAAATATTTTATTTTAAGGTTTGAGACACACTGTTAACATAAAGCAGTCTCATTCCTTTCAATATGGCCTGGTTTTCACTTGGGGAGCTGTTGTTTAGTGAAAAGGTTAATTGTGTTTTACAGGGCTGTATCTCCTGCCTACCAGTTTCTGGCTTGGAAGGAGGTGAGGTGCGGCTCCTGGTGCTCTTGCCAAGTTATGGGCCATGAATACAGGGAGCTGCTAGGGAGAAAACAAAATGCACAACAAAAAGTGGCTCAGAAACCAAGGGGGTTTGTGGCACAAATCCATTTAGGTGCTACAAAATTAATTTCACGTGAAATGATTTCCAAAGAGGCTACCCCATGGCAACACCCAGTGCAGTGGAAGATGAGAAGGGAGTTTCAAGGAACAGGGACTGTTTTCCGCTGAGCAGTAAACACGCTCAGCCTTTCCCTTCCATAGCTGCACCCTGTTAAAGAAATCCTGCGAGTATTTGCCTCTCCTGAGATTGAGTTAATCAACTTGAAATTTCTTAACAGCCCATAATGAGTGGGGAGGACAGAAGGAACTGAAAGTTTAATCTTGGCTTGTCAGCAAATTCCTCCTGCAGCAGCCATGCACTTGCATAATGCCGTGGTGTGGCCGCTGGACTGTTTTGATTAAATGGATTCTGGGGGTTTAGGAAAACTACAAATTTTATAGCTATGGCGTTCTCTGAAAAAGTGATGTAAAACATCATAAAGCTGCCAAACCACCACTGTGGTGCAGAGATCCATGCTGGCCTCCTCTGCAGCAGGGACTGTCAGCCCCAGGAAATGCTGTTAAGAAAATAATAGAGATGGAATTGGTGGAAGGGCAGTGGGGGGAGGTTTGTGCCTTGCAAACTTTTGTGCCCTGTGTTCTGAACATTTAATGCCTTTCGATCCGTGCCACTTAGAAGCCACATCTGAATTTGGCCTGGTGTTTGGATTAGGCACGGTGAGCCAAGTGTTTCTCTGCAGCAGCATCACTGACAGCACCGGTAATGGCATCGTACCTGAACTTCCCTTCTTCCATTTCAGGTGATTTAACAGCAGCCCTGTATGATGGTACGTACTCTTCTGCCTTCAGAGTGCATTGAAGATGGACCCAGTGGAAAGCTGCTATCTAAGCAGTGTGGTTTCAGGGCAACTCTTTGAAAGAAGGTGCTATTGGCCCCAAATCTCATGTAAGGAGTCATCCCCTGCTCCATATTCACCTTGTATTACCTCTTGACTGCCCCAAGCAGTTGTATCCAGACCCAGCTGCCCCTGAAGGGTGGACTTGTGCCTGAATCAGGGTGGCAGATGCACGCCATGGTCCCCAGGTCACTCTGTGCCCCCTCACACCTAATTCAGCTGGCAGACCTTGCTTCGTCTGTTTGCTCATGAGTGGGAGATGATCTGGTGCCCTGCAGTAGCAACAGGCTGGAATATACAGCGATGATGGTGTCTGGCTGTAGGTTTTTGTCAGCTCCCCTGGCTGCAAAATCCTCACAGGGTTTGGACTGGATGGGGGTGTTGGGAATGGTACACCTTCCACCTGGAGGGATGGTCTGTCTCTGAGCTTTTAGGCAATGTTCCCTCTTTTGGCAAATTCTGATATATTTTTCTATGCATTGGAGAGATGAAATGCAGTTTAGGGTTCCTTAGGGACATGAAAAACTTAATTCCTGAAATCAAATTGATTGCATTAAAATTACAGCCACTCTTTCTCGTGGCCAGTGCCAAATGGGTGTGTTGTGGACGACTGATGATTTTAATGGCTGAGACCTGAGCATTTCAACATCCCAGGCCATGAAGAAGAGTCAAATTCAGAGCAGAAGGGAGAAAATTGAGCCCCGTTCACTGCCAAGAGGCAGCAAAGAGGATGGGCGCACACAGAAACAATGCTCTGGTCAGCACCACCACTGAATCTTTTTTCTTCTTCTTTTGTTCTTCATTTATTTTATTCCTTCTCCTTTTCGTTGGGTCAAACCATGCTGCCAACAGCATTGGGGCAGAGTATTTAGTGGTGGTAGGTCACCTGGCATGGACCCAGGGCTGTGTTCTCTCCAGCTGGAAGCTCAGCCATGGCCCCAAGCTTGCTGTTGGACCAGCATCAGGTCCATGGCACACTTGGACCCAGCCCTGAGATGATGCTAAGTCCAAGCACGTTGCAGATCCAGCGTCCCTCAGATGGGGACAGGATTTGTGTGAGACAAAACTGTGCTCTGAATGAAGCCAGTAAAAAAAAGTTTAGAATCAAAATACCGTTAAATACCTCTAATGTATAGATACAAGTTTTCTAAACCTGAAGGTTTAATTGATATTTTTTCTACAAATAACAGACGAATGTTGAGCAATTTAAGCCATTTTACAGCAAAGGCAATTGAATAATTGCTAATGGCTTTCAGCTGAATATATTTAAAGTCAGGTCACAAATCTGAGCTGATTTAAAGACCAAGGGTCATTCCTTTCTCTTGAAAAATGATTAGATAACAATGGTAATTAGAAGATGGGATTCAAAGGAAAGTTGGGATTTGAGTATATGCCTTGGAAGAGCAAGAGGAAGAGAACTGACCTGATGAAGAAAAATTGTGACCAACTGTCCTATGGAGTCATGGAGGGGAGCAAAAAAAGGTAACAGAGACCATGACATTAGAAATTTGAATTATGTTAATGTGCTTTAGACAGTGACAGTGGAAGGGTGAAGATTTAAAATAACTCCAAGCTCAGGAGAACTGCATGCCCCCGAATATTTGTGTAGGTGTTATCGGAGCAAATAAACCTCATGCTTTTCCAAAGAACAATTTATTGATACTTCAAGACAAGCTGGGACTCCTGCCCCAAGTTGCTGTAGGGGTAAGCCATTGTTGTATTTGTTTGTTCTCCTGCTGCTGGCTCAGGAATTTGTTGGCTTTGGGAGCTGGCAGGTGTTTGTCCTCATGTTGCTGCACGACCGCATGTGTGTCACTGAAACAGCACTGAACTGTGGCACTGAGCACTGCCACGCCTGCTGCCTGTCCCTGCCTTTGCCATGGGGCTCATCCCACTGCTGGGGAGGGCATTAAAACTTTGCAGCAGGCAGATCCATGCACTTCATCCCTAAAACTGCTCTATAGAATAATTCCTAGATGTAACATGTGCCCAGTTTGCTAGTACTCTGTTTGCATAAGGTGATAGTCCTGCCCCTGGAGTGTGGAGATTTTTATACCTCCCAGCCTGCCTTCTGCTGTAATTTGTCTCTTTTGTTCTGCCAGCTACCACATGTGGCACATGGAGGTAAGGTTTGTTAGGACAAACCTGCATTGAACTTGGTCAGCATCACCCAGGATGTGTTGTGGGCAGCTTTGCTGTGACTCCCAGGCCTATGATTCCTTTCTGGCAGTTCAGTCGTGCTTATGCAGCATTCTTGCAACCCTTCTTCGCAGTTCTCATGGGCTTTTCTCCAGGCTTTATGGCTCCTGGCAGAAGATCCTTCCTCCACGGGATCCCATCTGTTCAGCATCCCCAGCAGAGGCAACCTTCTTGTTCTTGTTGTTAAGGTCTTGTTCCTTGCAGATTCCCTTCTGGATGCTCCTGGTCTCCATCAGACTTTGGCAGTCTTCATCCTGCTGTCATTGGAGCAGCTCATCATCTGAAGTCATGGCTACTCTTTGTTTCCTTTCCCTTGCCCTGTTACTTGCTCCCCAGGACTCTCAAGGCATGAAATAGGGAGAAACCAAAGAGCAGTCAAAGCTGCCAGTGGAGTTTTAACTTCCCTTTGTCTTGGGAAAGGCATTGGGTCTTGATCTTTGCTGTTTTCTTTGCTATCATCCAACTTACCACTGCAGTCTAACATGGGAACAGTTAAGCAGCACAAATAACAAAAAGGTTCACGTGCCTAAGCACTTCCATATGCCAAAGCAGGTAACGCTTTGAAATGTCTTTTAAATGAGTGCTGAGTTTTGACCTGCAGAATAAATGCTGGCCGGCATGACACAAATAATACCAATCTTGAAAATTATCCCAAATTATCCCTACCAGTTGTAATGGTGGTAACAGCTCAGAGACCTGCCCTTCCGAGGGGTGATTTCCTGCCAGGATACTGTAGAGCCCTGCAGTGGCTGTCACTGACTTGTACCTTGAATTACCATGCCTCTGCTAATTGTCCCTGCCTCCTCAGGAGGTCTAAACATAAAACTCCTGTTTAATTTATTATCTGTTCGTACATCCATGCTCAGCCATGTCCAATTTCTGTCTTCTCACACTGGTCCTAAGGAGCTGCATGTTCAGCATTGCTCACACAGAGCCTTTTCCTTTGGTTCTCTTTCCTCATGCAGGGATTTTGCAGCTGGTCCCTGCAGGACAGAGGTGTCTTTTTTCCCCTCCTTCTCCCTCTCATTACAAATCTCTATTTGAGGAGGATGGTGCTTCTCTTGCTGCGAGAGCAGCACTACCAAAGGACTAATATATCTAGATGCTTACATATCTCCATTACGACTGTAGGCTCCTGCTGTCCAAACAGCTTAGATGGACCCAGTACCTTTAGGAAAATAATTAGGACGGGTTGTGTTTTGTGTCCTTTTAGGAAGAAAATTCTTTGTAACTGCTCACACTTGAATATAAGCTGTAAATCAGAGCAGATCAGACTGGTACTGGTGTGAAAATATTCCCATTGCCTATGAAATGGAGGAGAGGAGATTGAGGTGAAAACCTGAATCCCACTCCCGGATCCTTCAGGAGGACTTTTTGTGTTTAGAAATCTTGTCATCAGACCCTGCCATGTTCCAAATCCAATGAGCTCGTGAGAGACGATTTCTACAGAAATTCTCACTATCTACATGCTCAAAAAATCTCCCTCTGTGTTTATTTTTTTTTTTTTATGAGAACGAGTACTTCTTCTTTCACAAGAGAGAAATTAAGAGGCAAAAATCCTGAGGTCTGTGTGTGGGATAAACCAGTGAGCTGGACCATACGCTGTAGTATTACACAGCGCAATCAAATTGTATTTCTAGTAACTGTTTACAAATGCTTGTTCCTTGGAAACTCTGCTGTATGTGGGCAAGGAATTAAACTACTAGTTGAAAATTATTATAGAGGGATCGCTTTACTTTGTGCTGAGTGATAACAAACATCCAACAGAATTTTAGAGCCCTTCCTTCCTCTGGCTGTTAACTTTTAAAGTTTACTACTAAACTAAAATGTTCAAAGAATTATTCTCCCTTTACTGCATTGTGTCTGCTCCCACTTTCTCCTCCAATAGCTGTAGGAGACCTTTCCTAATCTTTGCAATTAACTCGGTATTTCCTGCAAGGCTAACACTGAAGAGTGTAAGAAAGGAGTGCAAAGCGAGGAAAGACATCTGTCAACTATTGGAAATACTTTCCATGTTAGAAATTGAAGGGAGCCCACACTGAAGCCAGATGATCTGACGAGAAGAACAATTGCAGCGTTGGCTTGAAAAGAATGTGGGTGATTTGTTATAGCTGTCCTCGCAGTAGGCACCTGGTTGTCATGCTCTGTGAGAATACCTTGGAGATATGCTAAACACATATCCTGTTCCCATGAGGAGTGCTGAAGGGCCAGAACAGGCAAGGTTTGACTTGCATTTTCTGAAAGACATAAATTATCATTTGTTCCTAAATCTCCATCTCTTCAAATCCTTCTCATTCCTCTCTGCTGTCCCACGACTAATTCAAAGCGAGCTGTGAAGAGTTTGTGTGTGTTGGGTAGGCAGCTTAAAGTGTGTGTCTTACCAACTATGGAGACTCCTGACTGACCCTTTTCAGGGGTGAGGCTGTGTGCAGAAGGGTTGTAGTGGTCTGGTTTTGACTATGAGATTTATATAATAGGTCAGCAGAGACCCATTTTGGTAATGCTGCAGTAAAAATATGAAACATTTTCTGTGGAGGAGAGAACCAGCATTTCAGCTGATCTGACACATAAACTCTTGGATTGTTGTTAGCTTGATTTACTTTTTTGATTTATTCTGAAGTCTGAAAATGGCTCCAGTGTAGCCTGAAAATGAGCTGGAACAACAGTTCAGCTTTGTGAGCCAGGACACGTTCTAACAGGAGAAAAGGACTGCAGACTTCCAGAGCTCTCCCACTTCTCTTCTCCTTGCCCAGCCCAAAGTAAATTAATTCTAGATGCACAGAGAAAAACCAGCTTCATCCTTGTAAAAGAAAAAGCGATTTCATTGTGGTAGTTTCTGCACCACTTGGTGTCCTCCTCGCTTTCTTCATTTGATCAAAGCCCAGCTTGTCAGCAGACCCTCCCCACCTGCAAAAAGAGACCTATGAAATAGTTGAGATGTGGCCCCACTAGTTTGTCATCATAGTCTTGTGTTCTCCTGCACTTCTTGTCCCTCATTGTGCCAGGCTCCAGGAAACCAGAAGAAAGTTCTGTGAACAGCTGGATTAGTTTTAAGGGCAGCGAGTATCACAAGATCAACAACTGGAAGTTTATATTTCATGAATCATGGGATTTACCAGTCACCCTGGCACTGGGCCCAATAACTCTTATTCCAAAATGGCCTGCCAGTGGAGACGTCAAGGGATGGAGACTGCGTTAGCAGCTCCTTTGTTATCTTTGTGCTTAGTCATTATGATTGAATTTGATGATGTTCATTTCTGACACAAATTCACACCAGTCCTTCCTCCCTGAATTTCAGCAATGGATGTTACTGTGGGATGAGAAAGAGAACTGTGGAAGTCACTGCATTTTTAGGTGCCTCAGAGCAGCCTGTGCTCTGGATCTCACAGAAAAAGAACAGCCTTGCCTGAGGGTGCCCAGCAACACCCCAAAGGCAGGTGGCTTGAGAGTACAAACAAATCCAGGACTATCCCTGAAAGCAACACACCTCAGTAGGTGTGTCCCCCCCTGGTGGCTTTAACTCAGAGCGGCCTATTTCAAATAGAAACCTTCTATGAAAACTGTTTAACATGTTCTCCTTCCAAGGGTCAAACCTCAGTCATCTTTGGGGCATTTTCCTTCTTGTGCTGTGTCTCTCTTTCTGGCACTTAATTGGGATGGACCCAGCCAAGGGCAGGAACCGGTGCAAGGCTGATGTCAATGCACTGTGGGTGACACAGAGCGGGAAAGCTGTTCCAGCCTGTGCCTGGGTACGGCTCTGGGTCCGTCGTGAGCAATAGACCCGTCCAACTGCATAACTCATCTTACAAATGCTTTACCTCTTCCTATGAATGTTGCCTGTCTTCAGCCTGTTGACCACAGTTGGTTATGCTGACCTGTACTCTTTGGTGGAACTTCCTGGCCATCACCACTTCCAGCCCCTGCCTCCATCCTTGGGATTTAAACCCCTCCCTCCCTGCCTCGCACGTCCCCCGAGTCCAGCCGTATGACATATGTGCTATTTGCAGAAAATGTTTGTCAAGACCAGGTGGTTGAAAGTAAAAATGCCAACAGATCTGCCTTTTGTAACCGTGCAAGCAGCTTGTTAAAATTAGTCACAGGCTGAGCTGCAGTACATCTGTGCTGTCAGCCGTCCAGAGAGCCATCGACACCGCCCGCCCCGACGGGAGCTGAGCTCCAACGCCGATCTGCGGGGCTGAACTCATTCCCAGAGCCTTTCCCCCCCTCCTCCAGTTCACAAACCTTTGCCCAAATTTAGCCACGAGCCTCCTTCTAAATGCACAAACACTTGTGTGTGTCCTGAGTTTCAGATACCCGCAGACAGAGCATCCCAAAACAAAACCTGGGAAATCTCGACTATGGCATTTGCTTTAGAAGAATTTGTACTTGGCTGTTCAGAGAACTTTTCTGTTTTTCACTTAATTGACCAACAGCTGCAATTTCCAAGGTCTTCTGGGGTGTTAGGTACCTTGCTGCTGTTGGAGGGTTTGTTAACTCTGTGCCCACCTCTCATTTTCTGCTTGAAAAATTGGAAAGCAAAATTCCTCTCTGCCTCTCTGCTGTTGTACAGCTGCCTACTGAAAAGCACCAAATCAGCTGGTAATTAATGGCTATTCCCAGTGTTGAGCAAGAGTCATCTCTTCCCACTTTCTGTGTGGCACCCAGCACCAAAAACCTTTGGGAACAGCACCGCAGTGAGCTCAGCACATGGGTCCGAGATGGCAGCGCCGTGCCTCAAACCCTCCTCTTCCCCGTCGGGGGCTGCCTTTGATGGACGTCCAAAAATACGGATTGAATTGGCTTCTTCGGATCCATCGTGCTTAACTACTCTGTCAACATGCCCCACTGTACAAATGCATGAGCAGTTTGCATGTCTGTCCCGGAGCCAAGGCTCTCATATTTCCTCGTGTCCTACCTCCAGTGACTTCTCCCGACATGCTTTAACTGCATCCCTGCTCCCATCCGTGGGCACGTGGCCCCAGCCTGCTCGGCTTGAGAATTACTGCTCCTTGTCCTGAGCACAGAAGCATGAGGGGTTTATTTTCCCACCCTTATAACGGGGATTCTCATGAGTTTCACCGAGTTTTCTTGCACCGCCACCAGCAACAGACCCAACAGTCCATGCTGGGTGGGGAAAGGCAGAATGTTGCTCCCGCTTTGCCTATTTCTGAGCACTTTTGGTGCTGACTTCCAGGCATTTTGCACACAATTCCCTGCCTGTGTGAAAGCCTGACATTGTGCTGGGAGGCCAGGAACACAGGACCTTTGTGCTCAGGGTATTATGCTTTTCCCGTGCACATGCTCTCTGCTCACACACGCCGTCTGGCCAGCCCTCGGAGCTGGGTCTCTTGCATACCACGCTTTCCTATGGAATTTGGATTCAAATGTGAAAATTCTCCACCACACAATAAAAGTGGCATTTCCATGCCCTTTAGCACATCAGTCTTTTCTTGTGAATAAAGCCCTGAGTTCTTTGGCTTTTGCCGTATGGAACAATTGATCCCTTCAGTTCACTTGCCAACAGTAATCGGTTTCTTCTAGCCATAAATTTTAGCCATTCTTTTTTTTTCTTTTTTTCTTTTTTCCCTTTTTTGAGGGGCATGGAGGGGAATAAAGTAATAAAAAGAGACAGCCATAAAGTAGACAGCTGTTGCTAGTCAGATCTTAGTCTGGGAAAGAAGGAAAGCAAGTACCAGCCTGGCTTTTACCTGCTGTTGTTTGCTCATGTTTAGCTATCGGGACAGGTTGCTCTACGATGGGTCCTGCTGCCAAGGTTCCTGCTTCCTCTGTAATGACTGGCCATGTGGTGTCTTGCTGTATTTAAACTACAGGAACAACCAGTTTGAAGCAACCTATGGACTTCAGTGGTGGTTGGAGGAAGTCAGATAATAGAATCTAAGTGGGCAAAGCAGTAGTGAGGCGATGTTTTTAGAGTGGAAATTTTGGATTCATCACTTTTCTGTCTGGTGTCTTTATTTGTTTGCCTGTTCTCTGCCTTGCATCAACAGGCTGCTTGCACCTTTTACCAAGACTTTCCTTTTCTGTTCCTTGCTCTGGTTTTTGCAGTGAGCTGCTGGTTTCATGCTGGGTGGCACTGTCAAGGCTCTCCAGAGCACCACCATCCTAATGCCAACCCCTGCAAAATCTCCCTCTTCTCTTCTGTCCTGGGGACCACATGTGTGTTTTGCTTTCCTTCTGTCTGCAGCTGAGGCAAAAAGGGATGGGAAACGCCAAGGAAAACAGTTCTCCCCTCCCCTCCAACATGAGTGCCACAGAGCTTACTTTACAGGATAAACCTAGAGTGTGTCTTGAGAACGGGTTTGTTGAAATACATTTATCCTGGAGGCAGATTTTCTATCCATATGGCCCAGTACAGTAAGAGCTGTTTCACACTTCTCTGGTGGTTTGCAGTAAACTGGGAACACCTGCCTCTGCTGGGCTTGGGGAGGCTCGAGCAGCTTTGAAATTGCTGATAAAATTGCTCTGAGGGAACTTGATCTTATTCTGTTTCCTTCCTCTGCCTGCTTGCTGCTCCATGCTGCTGATATCAGAGGAGGGGGATGGGGGCCTCTGTTATGAGCAGTGTTTTAGAGGAAACATATCGGATATAGGGTCCAATCCCTTGGAATTACAAAAGAAACCTCCTGCAGCTCTGGGAGGGAGGAACACACTATTTGAGACCAACCCACGCCTCTGCTGCTGCTGCTGCTGCTCTGCTGACAACCAGGAGGCAATAAATGGATGATGGAGCCTGGGCATGCCGGGTGACTTGCAGAGAACCAGAACACCCTCCAGCAGAAAGAGCTGCTCCTTCCCCTGCAGCTGAGGATCTGCAGACATTTGCTTTCACCCCAGCAGGATTCTGATTCTTACGAAGTTCTTCCAAAACTGGTGTCATCTGGGCAGAGACCAGCCAGATTTTCTGACCTCTTTGACATGCTCCCAACATCCACATGCCCTGGGGACACTGTGAGATGACGTGTGCCATGGCCAAAGGCCGTGGGGCTGCTGGCCCTTGAGCTGGGTGCTCGGCTCACAGGCTGCCCTGGGAGAGCCAGCCCCAAAATCCACACTCCAGCTCTCCCCAAGCCTGGCCGAATTCCTCCCACTGAAACCACTTTATTTCTCTAGTAACCCTCTACAACTACATTTTGATTTTGTAGAGAGCTTAGGTTCCTTGCCACCATCCCCACTGAGGACTGGAAAAAAAGTATATGTATTTAAAACCCCCTGGATTTGGCAGAATCAGCTCTTTCCAGTGCTGTCCCTGCCCACTGGGTTTGCACATCCTGTGCCAACATCCAGCTGCAGTACAGCCACAATATCACCCTGTTTCCATCAGTTCAGTATGAGGCATTTTTTTGGATAAATCTTGGATAAACCAGGACCACCAAGAAGGTCTGTAGTCATGAATATGTCATTAGATGCTTTCTCTTGAGGAGATATCCATTTCAGTGCCTTGTGTAACCACGGGTCTTACCTTCCACCTTAAATACTGTGCTGGTGTTTGTAGCAGTGTTGGATGTCCCCCAGAGTCCCCCTGGCATCACCAACCACACTTAGGGAAGGTGAATGGTACTTGAACTCAAGTGTGAGGCAGCTGGACCAGCCAGCACAAGGGGCAAGTTTGAAAAGTATTACCTGAGGCCAGGCACATCTCTGAGGCACTGGGGTTGCAAAAAAAACATTGTTTTTTGGGTGGTATTCTCATGCACAAAAGCAGAATTTGAGAATTTCAGAATCCTGTTCCAGATCTTGACAGGTTGGAGCCACCTTGAGTGAGCAATGGCTTTCCACCTTCAGGTGCACAAAGCGTGGAGCATGGCCTTGAATCAAGATGAGCTTTTTATGTCCATACCAGATATTTGCTTGTGTGTGAAGCTTCTGACCATGTTTGTTCCGTGTCTGGTTTGAGAAAAGACCTGCCCAGATGGATCATCAAAATGCTGCTGACACCCGGAGAAGATTAACAAACTCGAGGAAAGGCCAGAAATAATATATGCAGCCCCAACTCACATTCTTGTCATGACCAGTTAAAAAAAATAAATACACATAACAGTCAGTCCACCACAACTGAACACAGTTGTATTATCTGCTCCACCTTCTGATTTATTTGTTAAAGTGGAGCAGTGCACTTATTTTCTGTACAGCTCAGAGCTGCTCTTTCACGGGCAGCAGAAATGCTTACACATTCCAGTAGTTAAATGATGCAATCTCCAGGTGGATGTTTAATAGCCCATGACAAATCTGGAATGACACAGCAGACACCATAAATATCTTCACTCTAACAGATAGAACAAAACCTTTTTTATGAAAGCTGTTCCAGATATTTTCCACGTGCTGGCCATATTTTTAAAATACCCTTTAAGAACAGCCCAGGGAATCGTCCCTGTCCTCCTTGCAGCCTGGTGCTTTCTGAGATTTTCAGGATGTGGAGCCCTTGGTGCTGCAAGAAATGGAGCTCTTTCCTATCAGATACTTCTTGGCATTTCTTTAACATTCATGAAAAAACTTGCAGAAGTTCATTCATGTGAATGTGCCCAATTTGTTCAGTGAAACTCCTCAGGCTTATGAACATTTATGGGTTCTGGGCATAATCCTAGAGGGTTTTTTTGAGCATGGTGCTTCTGCCTGTAGGTAGGTGCTGTCTTGGTTAGGGCAGGGTGTTGCAGGGTGTCCAGGCTGGCAGTCACTCCTGGCACTGCTGTGGGCACTCCTGTGCCACCGGGATCCCTCAGCAAGGAGAGGTTGTCCTGCAGGTTCAAGACAGACACGAACAGTGCCCACACTGATGTGCCTGAGCTCCTTCTCTGAGCCTGGTTACCATCAGGATACGTATGAGATGCTGAAAGGGGGGCTGGGCAATCTTTGAAGTGAAGGACACATTTTAAAATTAGGTTTTGGAAGGCTCTTGTGAACTGAGCCTGAACTTGTTGAATCTTTAATTTTTTTCTACTAAAACTTTTTGAAAATCCTCACGCTTCATTTTGTCATCCCTCAGATCTGAGTGTGTTTTAGGCCAGAATTGAAAAGAACTTTTGAAAAGAGGAAACTTTTTTAGAAGTAAGCCTGAGTAACCCAAAGGTGATGCAGACTGTTTTATTTTGAATGAAGAAAAACTATGTTATGTGTTGAAGACATTATTTGAAATCTTTCAAAATGTAAAGAGGAGACATGAGCGTTTTCCTAAAACATTCATTTTGGTTCAAGAGGAACAGGTATTTTTATTTTATTTTATTTTATTTTATTTTATTTTATTTTATTTTATTTTATTTTATTTTATTTTATTTTATTTTAT
>JAWWEU010000023.1:5848737-5872456 GCA_035583155.1 Acropternis orthonyx | reverse complement strand
TTTATTTTATTTTATTTTATTTTATTTTATTTTATTTTATTTTATTTTATTTTATTTTATTTTATTTTATTTTTATTCACTCATTGACTTAAAAACTCTTGATTTTCTTGGATCCCTTACTAAAACTGTGTTGTGGCATCCTTAATTTGACACTATGGAGATGTTATCTCCAAGTGCTTGCACTCCCCCAGCACTGGCACAGATGGACAGTGATTGGGTTGCTGTCAAGGACATCCAAAAATTTGAATCTAAAAAAGGCAAAAAAAGGTGAGTGAAGGGCAGAGAAACAAAGGAAGGTTTTAGGAAGGTTTTGGAATTGCTTTACATAGGATTTGATCCCTTGTGGAATGCATGGCAGAGCCCATATGGAACTGTTCCCGAACAGGCTATAAAGATCCAGAAGAATGTATCTACTGCTACCGTCCTTGTTTATGGGCTTTTTTGTGTACTTGTTATCAAAACATTTAGAAAGCAGTAGGATTTCATTACTGATACATGTGTGCCTTGGAGGCAGCTACTGAGTCTGGTGCAAACATCGCTGTCTCTTGGAGAGTGCCTGGGACAAGGAGGTATTAACTAACCCCTCAGGTTTAGCAGCACATGCTGGTAGGAGGTACCTCAGAGCCATTTTTCAAGACAGTCCAGTCTAAAATGCAGCACACTCAGCTCGATGGGCCATACACAACTACAGCCTGCACACCCCTCCCCTCTCTAGAAACCGCCTTTATTCTTCTAAATACATCCTCTATTCATAAACACTGAAGAACTTGTCAATTTGTCATGGTCTCTATATGCCCTTCTCCCTCCAGTTAAATCCTTGTTATAGGCTAACCCAACTGATCTTTATCTCTTCGCAACCACTTACCCTTTCTGCTGTTTTGCAGTTGTTCTTACTGATACTCGTGTTTATTTCTGTTTAATCTCCAGTGTCAAAGCACTAGAAATCTCTCTTGGTCTTGAGTTATGGGACACTTGTCTCTACCACAAATTAATAAATGATGTAATCACAGCTGCATCTTGAACTAGCAGGAGAATACCTCCACAGTGCTCTCTGGACGTGGCCACGTTGCATTTGCCCTGCAAAAATCTGTGTGCTCAGGCCAAGCTTCCAAGAGAGCCATGTGGACACGTGCAATTGCTCCATCCAGCCCCGTCTAGTGACTGCCCCAAGGAGGATGTGCCCTGGGTCCCCAGTGGGGTGCTGGCTGAGTCCCAGGAGCGGGTCTGTCCGATGGCAGATCTCCGTTTGGAGCGATGGGGAAAATGTCCTGGCCACTGCTCAGCCTCCCCAGCATGGATGTTTTCCTTCTCGTAGCTTTGAACTTGCAAACTCCTCTCTCCTCCAGCAAACTTTAATGTTTCACTCTATTGTATGGAAATGTTTGTGTTTCTCTGTGAAACACTGAGGATTCTTCTTCTTTTTTTTTTTTCTTTTATTGTAAACGTAGACAAAACAACCCTGTTTTCCATGAGCTCATTCTACGAAACACGAGATATATTTCAAGTGTTTTCCCCCCAAGATCTAGACTAAAGCAGATGCTCACTTGGAAAATTTAAGCCCCGATAATTGAATTTTGGCAACGGCAACTGAAAAAACAGTGTCTTGTCACTGAAAGCATCTGACAGCCGTAACCATTGAAAAGTGCTACATAAAATAAACGCAGGGAAATCGTTTAGTTTGCAGGGGAGGCTGTGCAGATGAATGAATGGGGAAGGATATCTTCAGGCATGTGGTTTTCTCCTTGCTTTTGGACAGTGTTACAGTCTCGCACCATCCAGTGGGGCTGGGGACCACTGCAACAGCTCAGCTGCAACCAAGCCACGCTCCTGTTATTACGGGAAGCATTAACAGAGATCACAATGACGCACAGCCCCGACCTTGGCTTGGCCAGCATCCCCTGTGCTCCATCTCTGCTGTGGTTAGCAGCCACTCACTTCTCCTCATCTCCCCTAAAAATGTCATTTCCCACAAAACCACCCAAGCGTGCAGATGTGGAGTTGTCTGTGTGCAGGGTCTGCAGCCAGGACAGGCTGAGCGAGGGCAGAGACTGACCCCAGCCAGGGGAGCCCCTCTGGAGCGAGGTTTGATACTGACTTGCCCTAGTTAAGTACATTTAGGAATGATGCTCAGGCTTCCCAGGCCCCTCTGGATCAGCACAAAGGCATCAGGGAGAGTGGCCTGAACTAATTTAAGAGATTTTTTTTTTCTGTTCTCCCAGCTTCACTGATGACTTCCTTTGCTCATCTTTCTGTTTTTCTTCTCTCCCCTTTCCCCATCAGTAACAGCATGGCCTCTTCCTGGGGCATGTCTGCCTGGCTGGAAAGACTTGAATTTCCATTACTAATGTCCATCATGTGTTTGTCAGGTCCAGTACACAATCCTCTCTTTGTATTTCCCAAAGTGTTTATTTGTTATACAGGACACTAAGAGAAAATTGGCTAAGCTGTTGATGGATAATTGTGTTTCTTGTATTTTCCCATTTTTCCTCCTGTAGAAAAGATTTGTTTGGTGAAAAGACCTCTACATTTTCATCCAGTTTTCCCCCTACTGTGATGGAGCTTGCTCTCATTACTCATTCAGTTTTTATCTTTTATGGCAATGAATTTAGGGGGTTTTTGGCCATGAACTCATTTGTTCTGTCTTTGCCCTGATTAGCTCACATTTGCTTTTCCTTCTCTTCCTGCAAGAACAACTTTTCCTACAGAAAGCTTCATGCGTTTATCTTTAAGGCATTTATTTGTAAACCACCACCAGGCCTTTGTACTTAATCCAAGGGAAAAATCCCCGGTGTCTCCAGGAGATGTTTGCAATCTGACCACAAAATGGGATCCTGTATGTGGCGGGTGTTTGTACACAGGTTAGGACCTTTCCCCGGGGTCAGGCCAAAGCTTAGCCCTGCCTCATGTTTGGGATCATGCAGCAGATGCTGAGAGAAAAAGCCTAAGGACAAGGCAAGACTGTCCTGATACCACCCTTGGCATCGGTTTGATCCATGGCAATCGGTGGCTTGGGGACTTCCCACGCTGGAGGTTGTGTTGCCCGCTGGTATTTAATGTTCGTGTCTCTAATCCCAGTTAAACACTGTGTTTAGTAACATTTGTCTGTGTGGTGGCTCACAAAGCCTTCTGAAAGTGGCTTTTTTATTTTCGTTAGCAAAATACTTTTGGGTTCCATAAAACGTTTTCCTTAAAAAAACAAACAGAATAAATCCTGGTAATCTATCAAATTTAGCGCTGTAAAAATCACAGCCATTCCCAAGCCAAGCCCATTGTCTTGGGCTCAGCTCTGACTCTCTGACAGCTTCCCTGTGCAATGGGAGTTTCCTGGGCTGCAGGGATTTGGGGGAAAACCGTGCATGTCTCAAGAGTATGACTTCTCCATGCAGGAGTGAGTCTATGTGTGCAAAACCTCCATGGGGTGGAGTGACTTCAACAGCATTGGGTGGAACTTTTCCAAGAAAACTGATTTTTCCAGGTGCTCTTCATAGGCCCGGAATTGAAGATGCTGACGTTATTTGCAATGTTTTGGGTGTTCTTGGGTGACCATGCTGCTCATTGCACTGCCCAGAGACTGATTTGCTCAAGGGCTTGTCTGTGTCACCAGTCACTGGATGGACCATCCTGATGCCCACAACTTCTCGTGCTGTGGAGAGGGCGATGGTGTTCACCTGTCTGCGCCTCCTGGTGTCTCCTAGACAGGGACATTCCTAGAGGGAGACAAAACCCATTTCTGGTGCATGCACAGCCCAGGGTGCTCTTTATAACAGCTCTTCACCCTAAGAATTTTTATCTAGACTGGGATTCACGTCTTCTTGATGTATCACGTTGTATTTCTCTCACATGCAAAATCATAGAATCACTTATGTTTGAAAAGACCTCTCAGATCACTGAGTATCACTAACCTAACACTGCCTTCTGGTTTTGACTCTTTCTCCTGCAACTTTTTTCTTCCTTGGAGCAGTTTCATTTCCAGGGTGATTTTCTGGAGTGGGTCCTCTGCTGTTTTCATTTCTCTACTAATAACATTGAATAAATCTGACCTTTGCCACAGACAAAATCTCTGTACACCTCTTCTTCTTTTCCTTGTGGTTCTGCACACTTGGCACCACATTTCCCACTGTTGTAGGTCTCTGTATGAGTGACTGGTTGGGATTGTCCCATATCTGGAAGCCTTTCCCCAGCCTCAAAGGCTGTCCATGAACATCTGGGAGCCAGGGTACGAGTGGGATGCAGCTCTACTCATCTGCCTGAGCCTGATGGGATTTGAAACTGCTCCGATGTCCTCTGCATCCATCTGTCCATCTCCCAGCTGGGAGGTGAGCTCTGCCAGGGGCTCAAATGCAGCGCAGAGCCAGAAAAACTCTGCTCTGAGCGCTTGGGCAAGAGCCTGTTTTAGGAATTTGCCTGGGTGCCTTGGCAGTGGCGGTTGTTTTCCAACCCGAAGCAAGCCATCAGGGCAACAGATGATGTTTACTTCATGTGACATAATACTCAAGTCAAATATTATTTAGTAGCGCTTTCTTTCATGTCCTGACAACTCTGAAAGTGCCTCTGTATGACAAAAAGCTGTCGAGCAACTTTTTGCAGTTTTGTCTTGTTTCATGTGCAGAGAGAATATTTGTCTTTTCTTTGGCCAAGTCAGACTGATCCCAGCAGAGCTACATCAGGTCAGAGTGAAGCTATTTGCCTTGGGTTTTACTAGCACAAGTTTATCATGTCCCTCAAAGGAGATTGGAAAAAGCTCCAGTGGGTTTTGGACTGGATTTAAGGTCAGCTAGAGCACTTGGTGATGCAGGAGGGATTAATGAAGTGTCAGCAATGGATGACAGGGAAAAAAGTTCTGATTATGACCCAAAAAAAAGCGTCAGTGCTTTCCAGCTGCATTCAGGTGTTTGGGCTCAGGCTCCTGCTCCTACCAACATCCTTCAGCAGGCACTGCTGCCCTCATGCCAGGCCAGGACTATGCAAATATCTGGTGCAGATGAGCACTGCTGAACCTTGTACCTGCTAAGGGTCACTGACTCCTTTGATGTGTCCGGCTTTGAGCTGGCAGATGACCAGTGAGGGTTTTGGAGTCTGCCTGGACCTCTCCTCTCTTCACTTTATCCTTGAGCAAAGGGGAATCTGCCTGAGGGGTTGCTGCCAGCTATTTTCTTTCTGTGAAATAATATGATAAAGGTCTTGTGTGTGAGCCCCGGTCAGAGCTGTGACAATTATAACCCATCAGTGTCTTTGGGACCAACCCCAAACTGTGTCCTCACACCCACATCAGAGGACACTGAGGTGGTGGTGTCTGGAGGCACCATCACTCCCTCACAACAGTGGCTGGTTTATTAACCTCTGGTAAGCCAAATTTTCGCAAGGAAATGACACATTTTAAGTACGTGGCCTGGCATCTTGCAACATCACAAGCTGACTGAATTTACAGAGCCTTTGCTGCTAAAGCTTTGTGGATCCCACAACCCAAACACCCTGGCACTGAGGTAGCCATGATGTAATGGACGTACTATTTAATTTTTATAGTGTGCTTAGACAGATTTTATTATCATGTTCACTGCAGCAAATGAACAATATCTGTCTTGATGGAGATGTTTTTTTGGAGATGGTATTTCAGGTGGCTGAAACTGCCAAAGGGAGGTGTGTCTGTTCTTCCCCAACAGACTTTTAGAGTCAACAAGATTCTCATGAGCAACAAGATTTTCATTTTGTATAGAAATATACAAAAATTTTGTTAAAAATTTTGTTGATCAGTGAAAATATTACCAGTAGCATGCCTTCTAGCAGGACCCAGAGGACCTGGCTGAGCTCAGGTTCTCTGCCCTGTGCCAGGTGCTCTCCAAATCTCTGTGAGAATGTCAGTGCCCCACTTGCCATTTGCTCTTTATCAGAGGAATCAGTGGATCTGAAATTAGAGAGGTCGGTGTGTGCCCTGTGATTTGAGGCTCCAGGGGTAAAGCACATCAAGAATGGCTGGAGGGCACGTCTTGGGTTGAGGGTTGTGTTTAGGATGTTTACAGGCTGTGCTGAGTGTTGGAAAGCAAAACTGCGTTGGTTGTAATTTAGCAGTGAAGGGTTGATAACTCCTGTGTGAAGAGCAAGTTTTTCCCCTTCCCCACAACTGGCTGCAGTGCTGCTGGGAGAAGTCCAAAGTGCTGGTGATGGCTGAATGCCACAAAAATGTCATGAATTCTCATAGAGATTTTCACATGAATTTGTCTGAGTCGTGATCACACCCTTTGTATCCACTTTTCACTGATACTCAGTCCCTCAGGTTTTACTGGCAGCCCCAAGCAAGCATTGAAGGCAGGATGTCACTGTCACGAGTATTTGTAGAAATTGGGCTTTACATTCCCATGTAGGGGGGAACAAAAAAAAAAAAAAAAAAGAAAACAATCAAGAAATATTCAGGACATTGTTTAATAACAGCTGGCAGGAAAATTGGGCTCTTGGAATTGAACTTGACTCTGTGATGGGCCTGGATGCTGAGGTGCCAAGTACAAAAAAGGCAATAACCACCAAGACCAAGAAATACTTAGCTCAGTCTTTGCAAAGCAGCATCTCTGTGCTGGTTAGGGTGGGTTGTCTCTGTGCTTTAATTGCACACATAAAACTTTCCTCTGGACACCCAAAGAACAACCCTCTGTGCAAATTCTCAGAATTGAAACCATCCAGGAGTGTTACATATGTGCAAGCATTAAATCAGTTTTAAAGTTGCAAAGAAGCATCTGTGTGCTCTGGAGTCCCATCAAATCCTCTCTGTGTTCTTTGGTGGTGACTGTGTGTGGTAGTCCAGGAAAATAAACTCCAGGCCATTAAAGTAGCCTTTGCTAAGAGTATTGGACTGATAGAACCTACTTCAGCATAATAAAGTCTCACTTACAGCCGATACAGATCTCAAGTCACTAATGCTGATGTGTTTGGAAGCAAGATGTTTGGTCCGGTTTATGAGTTTTATTGTTTTAAGATGACTGATGTTGCAAAAGGCTTTATCATGCTGTCAGCAATAAATGGGGAAAGCACACAGCACATCCAGAACCATGGAGCTGGTAGCTGGTCCTGGGTCTCCTAACTTGCAGCTGTGCTCCTCCTCTGCTTGGCCACCCTGCCTTCTCCAAAACACTGGACTGTCTTCAGATGCGCCGCCGTGTCCCAGCTCAGCAGCGAGCCAAGAGCCTGCAGGAAGGAGAGGGAAGTCTATCAGCAACTCTGGTGGGCTCTGCTTTGAGAGCTTCGAACCTTCTGGGATTTTCAAACCGAGTGTGTTCAAGCCCAGACAGTATCCCAGGCTCCACTTGGGGCTTCTGCAGACACGTTGTAGCCTATTCGGCTCAACACTGAGATTGGAGACAGACGGCACGGTTTAATCCAGAAAAGATGGAGATGGAAGTTTTTCAAAAAGGACTGTTTACAAAACTCCCTACTGCTTTAAAGTCAGGAGGGGCTTTTAAAGAAGAGGAAAGCTGGGTATCTCTCGCTGCTCCTCCCTTCCATCATTCACAACAGGGTGCAGAGCACACGCAGCAGGACCCGGTGTCTGGTGTGCCTGTTCCCTGAGCCCGGTTTGGCAGGGCCAGCCCCACTCCCCTGGCACACAGACCCCAGTGCCCAGTCAGCAGCAAGGGGCACCTCTTGGTCTACTTGCTCTCTGCCTGCTTTTATAGGGCAGCATTTTTCTGCCACTTTGGCCACTAGACAAGCTTTGTCTGAACAGGCAGGAGGCAGTCTCTGTTGGCAGCTCCCTGTCTCCTTCCTCGTTTCCCCTGGTGCTTTGGCTCTTTCTCCCCTCTCTGTTTATTCCCTCAGGAGCTCAGACACCAGCAAAGCTGTTGAGACTCTGGCAAGGGTGCAGCAGTCACAAACATGCAATTACATTTCACTCTTCAGGGAGGGAAACAGAGCAGATGCTGCGTGCAGGGAGCTGCCCTGGGGACGGGGACATTGGTGCAGATGCAGAGTCAGGCCTGTGCTGGCACCATTTGACACACATCTCAGGTCGCTTTAGATGCCACCAGCAGTGAGAGCACCATGTCAGCCACTCACAGAGCCAGCCGGGACAGGCCAGGCTGGTGGGATGGAGCTCAGAACAAACAGTAGTTTCTTCTCCCATGGGAAACTGCAGGGCTAGCATGGCAGCAAGTCTTCTCTGCAAGGGAGAATTTGTAAAGTGCCTTTAACCCCCCTGTTGTCTCTCAGTGCCTTTCCTGTTAGAAATTCATGTTTGAGATGCTCAAAGGAGAACACAGGGTCTGGATACTCACAGGTTTGTCTAATTCAAGCAAGGGCTTTGAATCCTCTCCCAGAATAACTGGAAACTGGAGATGCAGTGGTGTATTGCTGCCTCTTTCCTCTCATAACAGGAGATGAGGATATTTGCTTCTCCACTAGTCACCTGCAGCTCTTGAAACAGCTCTTTGGCTGACACAAGATGCCCCCAGAGCAAGAACCCTTTGTTGGCTTATTCCAGCCCAAGAGCTGTGTGCCCCACCTTCTTTTGGAGCTTTTGATATATTTACTTGTCTCCTTAACTGTGAAGGGGGATGCTGGTGGGCTGACCTCTGGCTTTGGAAACCTCCTACAAGCCTGGGGTGAACAATGACAGCTAAAACTGGTTTTCCAAAAGGAACTTTTTGGCTTTGAAAGAGATTGTTTGAATGTTTTTGTGATAGCAGGAGACTGGATTCAGAGGTCTTTTTCAGTTTTCCATCTTTAAATCCAAAGATTGTAACTTTAGCGTTAGTTTTACCCAGGGAGCCTGATGTCCTGTGTTAAAAAAAAGTCCGTACTGACCAAAGTCTTCTCACTCAGCATCACCCATTGGGGGAATGGGGCCAATGTGACTGATTTATGCCTATCAAAAGCTCCTGTCTATGGTGCTGACAAGATGAAGCCAGCAGCCTCCACAGAGGGCTGTGAGGCTCCTGGTGACACCCCGGCAGGATAGGTCTGAACCTAAAGCCTCCCTCCAGGTGTGTGGGGGCCAACACCCATCCCTGGTGGCTCTGCCATCCATTGATGCCTCACGTGGATGACTATGAAACTCGCCTTTATCTGCTGGAGCTGTTGGCTTGCCTGGCATGGGGACCTCTGTGCTCCTCCATGGGGACCATTTGATAGGGGGCTGAGTTGACCTGGACAGCCAAGCCCACTCCTGGCAGGACGAGTGATGGTGAAGAGAGCCATCCCGTTCCATCTGCCCTTCCCGAGTGAGGCAGAGAACGCACAGAGAGGCTTTCAGCACAGTCCAGCTCCTCGTGGGATGGCCAGCAGGGAGTTTGTCCTCCCCACAAACCACCTATGAGTGTTTCCTACACAGGTCTGGGCTGGAGTCTTGGGGCTTTGAAGAGCAGGACCACACAGAAAGTCCGGCTGTCCCTTGAGGGACGCAGCTAACTGTGTGTCTGCCCGGGTGTCTGGCTGCTGCTTGGCAGGAGCCAGCCCTGCACACCGAGCAAGGTGGGCTCAACACACAGCCCAGGCACGTGCAGGACACAGCAAGGGCAAGCGGGTGGCTCAGGGTGCTGGAAATTCCTCTATAAATAGCTGAGGAATTACCTTTCTGTTTCTCTCAGGAAGATGTGCTTGACTAAACAGAGAGCAGCACCGAGGGGTTGCTTTGTTTGTTGTTGGAGTTGGTCTCCATGCAGTCCGAGGGCTCTGCCAGGCTGGAAACCCCAGCAATATTTTGGTGACACGGAGTTACTAGGCTGCTGTCAACCCTCACGGGGAAAGGGAGCAGAACACCTCTCTGAGAGCAGCACACTTTGCTTAACTTGCTGCTTGGCATGTCTAGCCCGTTTTAACATTTCATAGCAATGTTATACAGTGGCATTAGCTGGTCCTTCTTAGCTTCACAGGCTGCTGGAATCAGGGTGCTCTTCCCTTCTGCCTGGCCATGCTGTGTGGATAATGTTCCTCCCATGGCAGAAGGTGGGACTGGGAGCTGGAGGAGCCTTTTCCTTAGGAAACCCATCCCCAGCCCAATCCAGCTCCCCAACCTGGCTGTGGTCATCCCACTGGGGGGGCCCTGCACGAGGCAGGAGAGCTGGGCTTGGCTGAGGGATGTTTTGTTTGTTCTCCTCTCCGTGCTTTGACTTGGAGCCTTGGCAATGCCTGTGAAAATGCCTTGGGGTTAGAAAAGTCTGAAAATGTGTTTGTTTCAAATATTTGGCTGGGCTTTTTTTAGGCAAGGTTCCCAGCACAGGTGTGAAGTTTTTTGAGTGCCGGTTGTAATGCAAACAGTGAAGGAAGAAGAGATCCCATATGTTGCCTGGATTTCATAACATTCTGGCTCTCTTTGGGCTCTTTTGGACTTGTGGCCCTTGGCGATATTTGTTTTATTCGTTATTTATACATTTATTACTTAAAAAAACACCCTCTCTTCTCTCTCTCCCCCCAGTCCCGAGCCACATTTGGATGCAGATGGGGAGCTAGGAGAAGCTGTGGGCCCTTGGTGGCTTGGTCCCCACTTGGGGACACTGCGTGGGACCTCCCTCCTCTGGGGCTCTCTCACCCCAGGGTTGTTTGGCTGGATCTGGCCCTTGCAGGAGTACCCATACAGAAGGGAAACATTCCTTTTTTTTCAGCTCTGCTGAAAAAGTGATAATTCACTGAACTCCCAGGTTGGCATTTTGCCTGAATCAGCAGTGGAGGGGTGGGGAAGGAGTATTCCTCTTTTAAAGACAGGGCAAAAGTGTACCTTGTTTGCTTTACCTTTTTTTTTCTCCTGCCCCCCAGTTTGATGGAACAATTGAAGGACTTGTTGAAACACGACTTTAAAAGTCAGACAAGCTTTTTCTTGACATTCAAGGGGTCCGTGGCGTTCCTGTCAAAACATGGCTCAAGTGAAGGGAGGTGGCACTCCAAGTTAAATTCATGTTTCTCTAAAAAATAGTAATGTAAAAAAAGCCAAACCAACACAAGTTTTGGCAGCAGAGCAAGTGGGTATAAACAAGCAGAAAATGAGAAGGTTTATAATCCTTAAAGGATCAAGCCTGCTGGGGTTGCTGCAGGTGAGAAGACCAAAGAGGGTGCAGGATTTCAGGGGAGCTTGTTATGCCTTTGGAAAGTGCCGTTGTGGAATACAGACAGGTGATAAAAGAATATTTAAGGTGCTCAGGATAGCAGGAGCTCATGCATGTTGTATCTCATTTATTAATGGGAGTATTTCCGTAATTAAACAACTAGTCTGGTGAGAGCAGCAGCGAGTCCCAGGTTTTCCCCAACCATAATTCGTGCTGCCATCAAATTTGCTTTGTTGCTCCCTCAGTTCACAGTGGTAGAAGCACCCGAGGAGATGCTTTGGCCCAGGGAAATTGGCAGCCTCCTCTGCCCTGCAGCTCCACTTATCCAGGCACCATTTCAGCCGAGCCAGGTTCTTGTGAGCAGCTTCGCTGCCTGGAGGATGATTTTGCTGGTTCAGTGGGAACGATCCTCCACCTCAGGGCTGGAATTAGGTCTGGGCGCTCTCCTGGTGTGGAGACTGGTTTCATGAGGCTGTAAGTTTTGCCACGGAAATTAGTGAGGTTAAAGAAAACCAGCAAAGCCAAAGAAGCTTCCTCAAAGCAACCGTTTTTAAAAGTGAGAGGATATAATTCGTAACTCCATGTTATCTCAAAATGCCAATATATATTTCTCCATTTCTCTGCATTGATGAGGTATAAGACAAGAGCCTGTGGACACAACTATCCCTTTAAAAAAGTTGCATGAAAAAGTAATTTTCTTGGCAAAATTTTAATCCTCATTTTGTCCTGATTCATTTAGTTCAATCTGAAATGCTGGAAGAAATGCCAAACCCTTAAAACTTACAAAATATCCCCATGTCCACTGAGCCTCACATCTCCAGGTGTTGGCTTTGTCTGCTTCTCCTGCTTTTCAAAGGAGACCAGTTTTTCTAATGCACTGCTCAAGCACATGGGTAGATATTTTGATTTGATAGGAAAAATTCCTCAAATTTTAATTAAATGAGAGGGAACACCTGGGGATGTTGCAATCCTTGGTGTGTCATGGGCTCTGGTGCAATGGGAAAAGAGGATTAAATTAGCAACAGCACCAGACTTTGCTCCGCACCCTCCCATACCAAAAATCCTCCTGACTGTCCCAGGACTTGAGGGATATAGAGGATCTTGCAGCCCAGCAACACGGAGTGGGGTGGGAGGGGTGGGGAGAGGGACCTGCTTATCTGCTGGAAAGGAGATTTCCTGGAAAATCTTAATGCAATCAAAACATCAATACAATGGGAGGCAGGGACTGAGATGGGAACAACACCCTTCACTGGAATGGTGAGGAGGAGAAATGCAATATATCACTGCTGTGGCATCTCTCTTCAGCCTCAGCCAGGCATGGAGTGTCTGGTGAGAGGAGGGTACATGGCCATGGTCAGGTTCAGCGTGCTGCAGGCTCCTTTCAGTCCTCAAAGGTGGATGACGCTTTACCCGCTGTGTGCAGGGTCTGTCTGTGCCTTCCACTGTCTTGCTTTGATCCAGCCTTAAAGCTCCTGGAAATATCAGCCCGTATTACAGATTTAAGAAACTGAGGCAGCACCATCAAAAATGGCACAGGAGGGGAGAGCCAGCCCCCAGCTGCCCCCTCCTCGGCTCTCTGTCTTCTGCTGCCCTTCAGGGGCAAGCCATGGGACTCTTTTCCTTCTAAAAGTTTTTTTGAGTTCTTGTTAGATACTCCTTTGAAAAAGAGCCAGTTATAGCTCTTAGCATCATTTCCTTTCTCAAGCGTGACCCAGAAGTTGTAAGTACTTGCATTTGCTATCTGTACTTCATTTCAACTTCAATAATAACTCCTGCTTTTAATTTGATGCTGATTGATCGTGAAACTGCGTGTAAGCCATATGGCACCATGTGCACGGTTTTACACTATTCCCATTTTCCAGCAGTCATGTCAAAAGATTTATGTAGCTCCAGACATGCTTAAGGGACAAAGAGTGGCATTTGTTTTGATTATTGATTTATTAATGCTTTATTCAATCATGAGAAATCACAGCAAATGCGTAGCAGACCAAATGTGTACAAATACGACTGCCCAAACTCACATGAGGGCCACAGGCAGGCTGGGAGGAAGGGCACTTGGTGGGGCTTTGCACATCTACTTTCCAAAAAAAATTTATGTTATCTTTGTCAACAAGGCCTGAGAAACTCTTACTGAAGGCAAAAGGCAGTTTGCTTTGGCTTGCCCTTTGCTGGGTTATTCTGAAAGCCGTGGGAGCAGCTGGTGAGAGCGACAGGTTGTGCAGGTTGGTGCCCCGTGGGCTGAGGGTCCACCCTGGGGGCACACCAAGAGCACGGGCATGGGGTCAGTGAGGAGAAGTCCCCAATTTCTGCCTCACCACCTGTCAGTCAGCAGTAACTCCAAGCCTTCCTGCCCCAGAGGCTGTGGCAGTGCATCAGACAGAGGTGTCAGGTGCCCCCCGGGCTCCGTCTGCGGGCAGGGATGTCTGTAACACCCCCCAAGTGCAGGGTTACCCCGGGAGCTGCCGTTCCTGCTCGGAGCAGAGCAGTGCTGCCAGCTGGAATTGCAGTGCTGCCAGTTGGAATTGCAGTGCCTGGTTTTGCAATGCTTTATCCAAACCGGGCTGGGATCTGGAGAAGGGGAGGGATGCGTTTTGGCCAGCTGCGCTCAAAATCAGGAATTCTAGTTTCCTCAAAATCTGACAAAGGAGAGAGTCATCTCCTGCTGAACAGATGGGAATGACTATTCCCAAAACTATGGGCTGGGCGTGCAACCTGGCACCTCCAAAACAAACCTTGTCCTTTTGCCTCTCTGTGTGCCTGTGAATGCAGAAGCCACAAGTGTTTAATGTGCAAGGCGCAGATTAATCCTGTTCAAACTGTAAAATAAAATAGCAAAGAGGCAGCAAATCATGACAAATACCAATATTTATTGTAATCTCATTCCTGGCAGTGTCTGGAGCCTTTTATCATAGCCAGGCATCTCAGAAAAGCAACTCATATTTAAAAGATTAATTTCTTGAAGGTAAAATGCACATTCAAAATGAAAGTCAGGATAAGGAGAGAAATCTGGGCTGGATGCCTCCCTCAGGCTGGGGTCAAGGCATATGAATATGGTTTCAGTCTGAGGTTTGCAAAGATATTTTAGGGATATAGTGCTCAGTTCCTGTTTGTTTCAAAATCTGTTGATCACTCACATCCCGCATGTGGCATTTTCCTTTTTTGAGAAATACTGCTTGTTTGAGCTAATTAAACAAAGATCATTTTCTTTCAGAAAGAGCTCCAGGTGGGTAAAAAGGAGACTATATTTCACCCTAATAACTGGAGCACAAGTTGTTTGCTTCATTGAATATTCAATTTAAAATCTCCTAAACTTTGAAGGAACTCCCCATCAGTTTAATACTTTTCCCAGTAAAACCCCTAGCTCCTTGCCAAGGGTAATGATTAATTCAAGAATGAATTGTCACTTCCTGGCATGAAGTAGGAGCAAACAATTACATGAGACTGTCCTTAGTAAAAGGGATTCAATCTTCTACAAATAGTAGAAGTGTCTCCTGCCACACTGGGAAATTAATAGTTAACGACTGGTTTGCCCTGAGGAATGATTTTCTCAATGACACTGAATTTCTGACCGGTAGCAAACGTGAAATGGCATGTATATAAATTGAATATTTCACATTTTTGCATGTACTGTTTCCTTCTAAAGCCTCAGAGTTAAAAGACAGAAACTGAAAACAAAACGTCAGCTTTTCCAGAAAAGCCTTTGCAGTTGCCCTTTGCCCAGGGCAACTTCCAGCTGTGCAGCACTGGGAAAGATTTGACCTGCAGGAGCAATCAGTTATAGCCTTTCTAAGAGGCATTTAAAATAGAGGAAAACTCCAGAAATAGTAAGGCCTTCTGCGTGGAATGAGCACGATGCCCAGCCAGGGCGACGACACCTGCGAGCGCTGAATCGAGTGTATGGATATCAGCTAATGAGGGTTTATCTGCAACAAGCAACTGCACTTGTATTAAAGCACATGTCCGTGCTCCTGTCAGCAGCCCCTTCTCCAGGTCTGTCACCAGCTCCAGGATTTGCTGAAGGCAGCATTTCCCTGTCACTCTGTGCTTCGTGCACAGGTAGTTATTAGCAATGCCAGGAGGAACTTCTCTCCCGCACAGCAGCCTGGACAGGAGACTCTCCCTCCCTGCCCTGCTATTTTCCTTTTAAGACAAAGCAAAAGCCCAAGCAGGGAATTCAGAGAATGTTTTTTCTTCCAACTAAGGAAATCTCAGGGGCTTCTTCTAAAACACTGGTGAGTGCCCTGGGCCTGGCTGCAATGTGCAGCATTTCACATTGGCTCAGCCCCGCCACTGGGAAATGTGCCCCAACCTCTTGGGCAGCAGCTGGGGAGCAGCTGGGGGCTGGGATGGGCCAGCCCTGGTCCCCCTCCACGCTGGGGTGAGACTCAGAGCTAGAGCAAAAACAAGAGGAGGGGTTTTATCGAGTTCTTTTTCCTTTTTGATGTATATAGATGGTGAACTTGCTGCTCGTGTGTCCCCTTTCTTGCAAGGATGCTCACAGGCAGAGTTGTGGCTCCTATGCCCTGTATCCCTGAACAAAAAGAACTTGGGGAGAAATGTGGCCACAGAGTTGGTGTTGCAATGAGACAAGGCATCACTCTGCCAGGTGTGATGGTTTGGCAGGTGGTGGAGGAAGGGCTTGGCACTGGGCTGATGCTCTGCCCCATCCCCACGGCCACTGGAGACAAGCCTGGGATTTTTGACTGCCTTTTCCACTGACACACTGCTCCGAGTGGGTGTTAGTTTGGTTTCCACGTACAGAGCTCAGGAATGGGGGGGGGAGGGGTGTGGTGTGTCCTGACTGTCACCACAGCTCTGGGTTTCTCCCTGGGTGGCCCCGACGCTCCTGCTGCGCTTCATTCCTGGGGCAGCCTGAGCCACCCTGGGAGACACACAGAGAGCATCAGCTAAAACATCCAGGGCTGGTTCAGAACCTCTGACCTGTCTGAATTATTTCTGGAAAAATAAATTTATCCTCTTTCTGCAAAAAAAAAAAATAAAAAAATTCCAGTGTTTCTACATGAAATGTGGATGGATTTTATGAATACCAAAGCTGAAATCCCCCAACATAAAGACAGGGAAGTCTTAGTGTAAATCCGCAGCAATTTATTTGACTTAAGCCACAGGAAAAACAGCAGAATTTAGCTTCCATATAGATGTTTTTTTCCATATTAGCAAAGCACAGAAATAGATTTTAATTATTTTCAAAAGAGAAATGTTTAAAATCAGAATTGATTGAACTATTTGCTTACTGGTAGGAGCAAGGAGTCTTTTGAGGTCTCTTAGGCAAGCTTCAAAAACACCTAAAAATTGTGTGATCGAAGTTTTGTTTTCAATTATTCATTTGTTTTCAATATCTGAAGGTCATATAACAGGCTGGGATGGGGAATGCAGCTGTCATTAAAAATTTACTTACTTTTTGTACTCCAATTAAACTTACAGATAATAGCAGATAAAAACAACCGTGCTGTTGCTTTTCTGATGAGGGCACTGATTGATTGATACTGGACTTGGCTTCAGTGTACTTACACCAGGGATGAGTTTGTCTGCAAAGGTTTGCTTCCATTTTAGGAAGAAAAAAATTGACAGCTGTAAAAACAGCAGGATGTGATACTGTCTTTGATGAGGATTTTCCTTGGCAGCATGGCATGCACATCTTGCAAGACCACGACATGCCCCATTCCCACTCTGAAGGCCCAGTCAGCTGGTGCTGGTGTGTTAAATGAGAGATTGAGTCCTCTCCACTCCCTCTGCAGTCAATGAAAAAGGAGGCAGAGATGGATCTCTGACGGGGATGGAGTAGCTGCTTTCAAAGTCCAAACACTGGACCTCTCCTGCCCTTCACAGGACCTGTGAATTTTCCCACATTAAAAGAAAGATATTTCCCAAGAAATCAGCTGGGATTCAGTTTGCTGGACCTGGAAGTTGGTGTTTCAACAGTTCATTGGGCTATCAGTAGGACAAAGTTATCGAAATACTGCTTTTGGAAGTCCAGCCACGTAACTTTGGCATTTGAACAAAGCCTGCTTTTACAGGAGGAAGAGGAGATGCTGCAGTGAATCGATAAATCCTGTGCATGTCTCTGACACACTGACTGATGGGCCAGGAGGACCTGGGACAAATGCAGAAGTAATTGGGCTGTGCAGCAATAATGCAACCTCTTGTTATGCATGATCTAAATAAGAAATAGGACCCAGAATCGTGCACTGGCTTCTCCTGCCTGAGCCAGGCCAAGATTTACAGTGTATGTGCTCAGCTACAGCCACCTCGTATATTCTTCCACAGAAAATTGGGAAGCTGCACCAAAGCAAACTCTCTCTAGCAATGACTCATCCCTAATCACTGGTGATTAAACCTGAATTATACTCAATATATCTGCAAAGGTCTGTGGACATATTAAAACTGTTTCTAATGTGGACAAATAGAAAGAAACCCAAACACAAAAAAGTCCCCTCCAAAGATTGCATTTGGGAGCTATTGTAAAAGAAGAAGACGCCATGGTTTATGAAAAAGGATCAAGAGGAGACAGCTGTGTATAGAAACGAAATAAGGAATTCATTCTTACACTGATGTCTCAAGAGTCAGGATTTCCCAGAAAAACCCAGCAATTTTACGTGGAAATGGATCAGACCAAAGATAGGTGCACTCCTATGCCTAAGGCTCTCTTCTTCGTTGTGGTTCTCCATCTCCTCTTGTCGTATTACTTGTTTTGTCTCTCTCAAAATGATATCTAAGCTGATCAGTAATATTAGGGACTGATCTTAAGCATTAGATGAAAGGGATCATTTTACTGTGAGATTTCTTGTTAGTGAGCTTAGACTTCTGCACAGCAGTTACCCCCCACCTACAGCCTCTGCTCTGAGAGGGAATTCACCAGCCATGGAGGGTAAAAAATTCAGAAACACTAGAAAATTTGGTAAGTCGGTGCCTGTTTTGTTTAAGGGTGCAGGAACTGATGCAAAATCTGCTGAGGAATGGTCACAGGACTGGCAAATTACAGTAGGAATGATGAAGATAACAAGATCCCATGAATTCAGGGCGATCGTTCTTACTGGACTAAACTTTCATCCCCTTTTTAAATGCTACTCCAGTGGGCTCTTTAGAAGCTTTGAGTCTAATGAGACATCAAAGAAGTTATGGTCATGGTGCTTCCAGAAAAACTGATGGTACAGGCTTGCTGTCAGCACACTGTCATCTTGTCCAAAGTGGCTGAATTGCAATAAATTAAAGCTCTGCTCAGACCGAGGAAAGGCTTGTTTGTGCAGCTCTAAGGACAAAGTCCCGCTGTAATCCTGTAAAATGACTAAGATGGATGAGGAGGGCTTAGGTTTGAACTCATCTTTAGGTCCTGTAAGTCTGACTGATATGACTACATGCAATGAGTGAGAACATTGGGTCTAAATTATGAAAACAGCTGCAGCAGAAGGGGCTCTTGAATCTTCCCTGGATGCCTGCATGTATGTGTGTGTGTAGCAGTCAGCTCCATCCTCCTGCTCAGAATCCAGTGGGTGTCCTTCTAGGCACAGCTTAGGGAACTATCTTCCTCAAATTTGAGTGGAATTTGATGAGTAGTTTCAGCCAAGGTCTGGTTTAAAGTAAATTTTATAAGGATTTAAAGTGCGTGCTATTAAGTTTTTAATCAAGAAATGGTTTGTTATCTGCTACTTTTCAGGAATGAGTGAAACACTGAGTGGAGCAATAGGCCATTTGGAATTTTCCTTTGAATGTATTCAATACATGGCAAATCCCAAGCTGAATATGCTCATCCTGAATTTTAGAATTTAAAAAATACCAGGGTGAAGTTTAAGGATTCTCCCTGCTCAGTTATAATTTTTTCTGTGAGTTTTCTGAACTTAAAATAACTTCTGGAATGTATTGTTTCTTTTCTTTCTGCTAAAAAGAATTGTAATGCAGGGAATATTTTGTTATCTGCAGAATGTTTAATTTCCCATATAGACAGGATGTTAGGAACAGCATCTTTTCTTGGATATTCCCAGAAGCAGCCTGAGATCTAGATGCTTACTTGTTTAGATAAAAAGAAGAGCACTTCTGGTTTTCTTTCACTAAATTTTAAAGAGGTGAAAAGTTAAAATCAGCCTTCAAGGAAAGAACAATTACAGAAGACAGCAGCCTAGAAGCATAAGTGCTAGAAGCTAATTGAAAAGGCACAATTGCATTTTAAACCCCCTTTATCTTACTGCAATGTTAACATTAGTGTAATTTTTTTCCCTTTCTGGGAGGCAATGTCACACTGAGCTGATATTAGCGTGATTAGATAAATGTTGCTCTTACATGTAGACCGCCTCAGTGGCTTGTGTGTGTGTACATTTTTAATGACTGAGTTCTCCTTCCTATTAGAAAATATCCTTTTACACTTTAGCTAATGCAAAAGGACACAGCAAAAGTATCCTGTGCTGAGAAGTACAGTTAAAATTATTCAGAAGGTTGGAATCTATCAGAACGAGCAGTTCTAAATGGATAGTGTGGCTGGTGCAAGGAAAAACCCTTTTCCACAGATAAATGGAAAAAGGTTCTGCTGGAAGAAAATGCAGACACATATCTCTATCTGTAAATTCCCCAGAAATTCTGAGTAGTATCAGATTTCAGTTTTTTGGCCTCAATACTTCAAGTATGTATGACTTTGCTCCAAGAAGAAGCCTGCCTGAGTGCAGCAGCAGCAGATCTCCTGCAGAGGGGATCCTTTCCTGGGGGTCAAGCATGGGAGCAGTATCCAAACCCAGAGGAATCAAACCCACTTGTACACAGACAGAGGATGGGCACTAGGAGGTGAACATTATCAAACCAAGCAGCAAAACTTTTTCCAGTCCTTCCCCACGTATTCCCTGCCCCTGCATTCAAAATAACACCGTTCTCATGTGAAAGAGAACAGGAATCTGGGAAGCTGATAACCGAGTTTCAAAGTCTTTTCTGCTGCTATTGTGGTTGTCTAGTTACTGTTTCAACAGGAAGGTGTTTAATCAACGCGAGGCAAAAAGGCACAGAAACGAGCTGGTGATTTCCAGAAGGAGAAAATGCCGGGCTGATTACAGTGTTTCTTTCTCAGGATGGAGTAGACAATACAAAGCGTGTGATAACACGCTGGAGATATGCCTCAGATCCCCACCAGCAGCGCCGTGAATGAATGGCACGTTTCCTATCACAGCTCTCGCAGTCCCGGGCTGATAAGAAATGTCTAGTGCAGCAGAGCGTGTTTGTGCCAGATCCTTGAGTACACCTTTGGAAAACCTCAGTCTTCTCTCAAGGCAACAAAAATATGAGAAGTTCATTGAGAGGGAGAAATTCCCTCTGGATTTTTGGCTTGTAAACTTGCTGGTCTACTTAATTTTATTTTTAATATTAGATAATTGTATTCTCCAGCTCATAGGATGGCAGGAGGACAGGAAGAAAGAGGATATTTCCCTTAAGTTTTGACCCGGGGAAGTGAAATGTTTGGTCTCCAAGTGGGTACAGTGTCTTTTTTGTGCTTTTAAATTTGATTGACACTGGCAAAAGGGACATATTATGCATATAGCACATGTAGCACTTCATATCCTGCTCAATGTGTGAGCTGAAGTCGTTAATCTCACACATTTCCTTTGCTCAGCTCTGTGTGCCAAGATGTTCAGAAATAGCCAGGGATTTGGGATGCCTTAGCTATTGAGTGTCCAGCTAAAGAAACTTCTAAAGGTCTTGGTTTTCATAAAAGCTTTGAATACCAGTCCTCTGAAATTGGGGTTGTAAAATGTCTGTTGGCAAGTGACTGGACTCAGTCCTTGGAGGTCTTTGTGGAGCAGACATTTTCACAGTTGCAGGTCAGGTTTGGTGGAGCATCACTGGCATCCTAAGATGCTCTTCTAAACTCATGCTCCATCAAGGCAGAGGGGTTGGGCTCCACATGTCAGTTTTGCTTGGACTTGGACTTGGCTGGCATGAGAAAAGGGCAGCATTTCCCCTTGGGATAGTATTTGTCACTGTAACATGTAAAACACAGGAGAAAAAAAAAAAAAAACTACCTTCCTGAAGTATCCCAACTTTATCTTCAGTGAATTGGCAACAGGTTTGCCAAAGCTGTGACTGACCTTCATGTTATGAGGAGTAGAGGCAGGGGAGTGATGCCTCTGCTGAGAATAATATTTGCAAACATAAGTTTATTAGAAATGTCAAATTCATCTTGGTCTAACTGGTGTCCTCCAACACCAGATCCTGTCCTATCCTATCCTATCCTGTCCTATCCTATCCTATCCTATCCTATCCTATCCTATCCTATCCTATCCTATCCTATCCTATCCTATCCTATCCTATCCTACTCCTGTCTTCATCTCCACAGCCTCACAGCAGCTTCTAGAAGTGGTGGCTGGACGTGTTTCATGGATGAACTTTAAGGTCTAAACACCAGAGAATAAATAATAGATGGACCAGAACTGGTGTGAACCAGCTTGTCTTAGTGGTACAAAGCTGCATAAGACTTGGGTAAACACAGCAGAAGTGGCTATTGACAGAGCAGCCCCTCAAGAACTCAGTGACCACTGAAATGCTGGGACCTGCCAAAGTCCAGCAATGGCAAGGAATAAGATGAACCACACACGTTTGAGTGGAGACGTGGGCAGAGGTATAAATTACATCCTGAATGTTGCAATGTCCTACAGCCAACACCTCTGTTATCTGCAGAGCTGTGTATATAGCATAAAGTTACACATTTTTAATCTGGGAAATAAATATGTAAAGGGAGAGCCAGTTTTCATCTTTCTACTTCTAATGCTTCTTTCATTTTTTTAAAAATAGAATAATGCAAAATAATAACAATAAAATCTGCTCTTCAGGATGTTTGCAGCCAGCTTGGCAGGTTCCAGAGATAATCCTTAACACTTTTTGGCTTTAAATAAATCCCTTTTTGTGTAGAGAAAAAAGGCAGCATAGAGTCTCTTTCTTTTTTGAGGAACCAACTCTCTGCAATACTTCCCAGTTACATAAATGCCGTGGCCATCATGCAAACACATTCCTCAGCTGGCCAGGTGGCTAACATGTTTTCTTCTGCCTCAGGGACTGCAGGAACAGGGTTTGCTCTTTCTGAATGATTTCAAGTTGCCAAAGTACTCATCCTTTGCACGCTCCCTGTAAAGGCAGAGCAAGGGTGCTCGTTCATGTTGGGTTTGCTTACAGAGGTTTGCAGCTCACCTTCACGAGCTCATGTAACATGGAGGCCTTGAATTTTCCCTTTCCATATTCTGTTTCCAGCCTTTCCGCTGTCCTCCTCCCCCTGAAAGCTGCCTCACAGGTAGGGTTACTCATGAAAGTGAGGGGTGCCCGTTACCTCGCAGGGCTCACGGGCCGGTGACACACTGTTGGCAGCAATTGCTCCTGTGAATATTGAATGTGCAACACGAGCCGGGGCCTGAGCCCCGCTGGAGAGCCCGGAGTCCTCTCCTCCTGGCAGCAATACCTGGGGGCAACAATCTGACATGTTGGAAGTCACTGGAGGTATTTAAAAGATGTGTAGAGGTGGTGCTTAGGGACACAGTCTAGTGGTGGGCTTGGCAGTGATCTTAAGGGTCTTTTCCAGCCTTACTGATGCTGATAATGAAAGATGAAGAGGAATTACATGTGTTTCTTAGGGAATAATACCTGTTGGGTTTGTTTGTTTGTCTGTTGGGTTTTTTTTTGTTTGTTTGTTTGTTTTAGTCTCCATCCCTTCTTCAATGGCACAAAGCAAGAGGCTTCTGTATTCAGAACAGCAAATTTTTGGTCCTGGGAAGATGCCTGGCATGATGATGACAGTGGTGGTTCTGAATGAGGTTCCTGGGAGGAAGAAGTAGGAAAATCTTGGTCCAGCTGGGGTTTCTGAAAGATGATTTTGTGACCTCCCCTGTGCCAAAATCAGCCAAAAGAATGTCATGTTTTTGCTTTATGTAGATCATATGCCATGGATTTTTATCTCTGAAACAGCCAAAATCCTTCACTGGTTAGATGGAAGTGTGTGGATAATGCATTTTACCAAAACCAATGCTTCATGTCTAGAGCAAAGCACAGATACCTTTGAAAGCAACTCTTCTAAAGATTTATTATAACTTGCTCTTACTCCCAGCGTATTTTTTGGCTCAGGCCTGCACTGAATAGCATTTGATTCTGCTTTTAAACACAGTATCAGATATTTCAAAAAAAACCCCCTTAGTCCACCAAAATGAAAAAAAAATGTCTTCTCCTTAAAAAACAAGATCTTTATTCTCCTGCTCTTTTGTGAATACGTGCCTGCTTCATTCCAAGTCCTCACTTCAGGCCAGCTGCATTTCACTTTCTCTGCTGAGATGGGGTAGAAGAGAAGCTCTTCAGTGAGACGTTTTTAAGCAGTTGTTTGCAAGCCCATTGCTAAAAGCTCGTCTTCCTCCTGCTGCTGAGCGTGTCCTGTGGAGCCCCGTGTCCTCTTTTCACGGCTCAGCCGTGGCTCTGTGGCTGCTAATCTCATCTTCTCGCCCGCCTGGGGGGTAAACCATTTGACCTGTGACCTTCAGCTGATCCGAAACCTCCATCAATCCTTCTGCAAAGTTTTACTGGAATCGGGGCTTCCAAATGACCCTTTGCATAGTTCCTAAAGAGAAAAAAACCTCTACAACCCACTAAAAAAAAACCAAACAAACAAACAAAAAAAACCCAAAAAAACAAAAAACCCCAAAAAAACCACCAAAAAAACCACCAAAAAAAAC